>OZ035824.1:53247324-53269824 GCA_964034765.1 Knipowitschia caucasica | reverse complement strand
TGTCCTCTAGTCTCTACAGCCTGTGTCCTCTAGTCTCTACAGCCTGCGTCCTCTAGTCTCTACAGCCTGCGTCCTCTAGTCTCTACAGCCTGTGTCCTCTAGTCTCTACAGCCTGTGTCCTCTAGTCTCTACAGCCTGTGTCCTCTAGTCTCTACAGCCTGTGTCCTCTAGTCTCTACAGCCTGTGTCCTCTAGTCTCTACAGCCTGTGTCCTCTAGTCTCTACAGCCTGTGTCCTCTAGTCTCTACAGCCTGTGTCCTCTAGTCTCTACAGCCTGTGTCCTCTAGTCTCTACAGCCTGTGTCCTCTAGTCTCTACAGCCTGTGTCCTCTAGTCTCTACAGCCTGTGTCCTCTAGTCTCTACAGCCTGTGTCCTCTAGTCTCTACAGCCTGTGTCCTCTAGTCTCTACAGCCTGTGTCCTCTAGTCTCTACAGCCTGTGTCCTCTAGTCTCTACAGCCTGTGTCCTCTAGTCTCTACAGCCTGTGTCCTCTAGTCTCTACAGCCTGTGTCCTCTAGTCTCTACAGCCTGTGTCCTCTAGTCTCTACAGCCTGTGTCCTCTAGTCTCTACAGCCTGTGTCCTCTAGTCTCTACAGCCTGTGTCCTCTAGTCTCTACAGCCTGTGTCCTCTAGTCTCTACAGCCTGTGTCTCTAGCCTGCTGTCCTCTAGTCTCTACAGCCTGTGTCCTCTAGTCTCTACAGCCTGTGTCCTCTAGTCTCTACAGCCTGTGTCCTCTAGTCTCTACAGCCTGTGTCCTCTAGTCTCTACAGCCTGTGTCCTCTAGTCTCTACAGCCTGTGTCCTCTAGTCTCTACAGCCTGTGTCCTCTAGTCTCTACAGCCTGTGTCCTCTAGTCTCTACAGCCTGTGTCCTCTAGTCTCTACAGCCTGTGTCCTCTAGTCTCTACAGCCTGTGTCCTCTAGCTACGCTGTCTCTACAGCCTGTGTCCTCTAGTCTCTACAGCCTGTGTCCTCTAGTCTCTACAGCCTGTGTCCTCTAGTCTCTACAGCCTGTGTCCTCTAGTCTCTACAGCCTGTGTCCTCTAGTCTCTACAGCCTGTGTCCTCTAGTCTCTACAGCCTGTGTCCTCTAGTCTCTACAGCCTGTGTCCTCTAGTCTCTACAGCCTGTGTCCTCTAGTCTCTACAGCCTGTGCCTCTAGTCTCTACAGCCTGTGTCCTCTAGTCTCTACAGCCTGTGTCCTCTAGCTCTACAGCTGTGTCCTCTAGTCTCTACAGCCTGTGTCCTCTAGTCTCTACAGCCTGTGTCCTCTAGTCTCTACAGCCTGTGTCCTCTAGTCTCTACAGCCTGTGTCCTCTAGTCTCTACAGCCTGTGTCCTCTAGTCTCTACAGCCTGTGTCCTCTAGTCTCTACAGCCTGTGTCCTCTAGTCTCTACAGCCTGTGTCCTCTAGTCTCTACAGCCTGTGTCCTCTAGTCTCTACAGCCTGTGTCCTCTAGTCTCTACAGCCTGTGTCCTCTAGTCTCTACAGCCTGTGTCCTCTAGTCTCTACAGCCTGTGTCCTCTAGTCTCTACAGCCTGTGTCCTCTAGTCTCTACAGCCTGTGTCCTCTAGTCTCTACAGCCTGTGTCCTCTAGTCTCTACAGCCTGTGTCCTCTAGTCTCTACAGCCTGTGTCCTCTAGTCTCTACAGCCTGTGTCCTCTAGTCTCTACAGCCTGTGTCCTCTAGTCTCTACAGCCTGTGTCCTCTAGTCTCTACAGCCTGTGTCCTCTAGTCTCTACAGCCTGTGTCCTCTAGTCTCTACAGCCTGTGTCCTCTAGTCTCTACAGCCTGTGTCCTCTAGTCTCTACAGCCTGTGTCCTCTAGTCTCTACAGCCTGTGTCCTCTAGTCTCTACAGCCTGTGTCCTCTAGTCTCTACAGCCTGTGTCCTCTAGTCTCTACAGCCTGTGTCCTCTAGTCTCTACAGCCTGTGTCCTCTAGTCTCTACAGCCTGTGTCCTCTAGTCTCTACAGCCTGTGTCCTCTAGTCTCTACAGCCTGTGTCCTCTAGTCTCTACAGCCTGTGTCCTCTAGTCTCTACAGCCTGTGTCCTCTAGTCTCTACAGCCTGTGTCCTCTAGTCTCTACAGCCTGTGTCCTCTAGTCTCTACAGCCTGTGTCCTCTAGTCTCTACAGCCTGTGTCCTCTAGTCTCTACAGCCTGTGTCCTCTAGTCTCTACAGCCTGTGTCCTCTAGTCTCTACAGCCTGTGTCCTCTAGTCTCTACAGCCTGTGTCCTCTAGTCTCTACAGCCTGTGTCCTCTAGTCTCTACAGCCTGTGTCCTCTAGTCTCTACAGCCTGTGTCCTCTAGTCTCTACAGCCTGTGTCCTCTAGTCTCTACAGCCTGTGTCCTCTAGTCTCTACAGCCTGTGTCCTCTAGTCTCTACAGCCTGTGTCCTCTAGTCTCTACAGCCTGTGTCCTCTAGTCTCTACAGCCTGTGTCCTCTAGTCTCTACAGCCTGTGTCCTCTAGTCTCTACAGCCTGTGTCCTCTAGTCTCTACAGCCTGTGTCCTCTAGTCTCTACAGCCTGTGTCCTCTAGTCTCTACAGCCTGTGTCCTCTAGTCTCTACAGCCTGTGTCCTCTAGTCTCTACAGCCTGTGTCCTCTAGTCTCTACAGCCTGTGTCCTCTAGTCTCTACAGCCTGTGTCCTCTAGTCTCTACAGCCTGTGTCCTCTAGTCTCTACAGCCTGTGTCCTCTAGTCTCTACAGCCTGTGTCCTCTAGTCTCTACAGCCTGTGTCCTCTAGTCTCTACAGCCTGTGTCCTCTAGTCTCTACAGCCTGTGTCCTCTAGTCTCTACAGCCTGTGTCCTCTAGTCTCTACAGCCTGTGTCCTCTAGTCTCTACAGCCTGTGTCCTCTAGTCTCTACAGCCTGTGTCCTCTAGTCTCTACAGCCTGTGTCCTCTAGTCTCTACAGCCTGTGTCCTCTAGTCTCTACAGCCTGTGTCCTCTAGTCTCTACAGCCTGTGTCCTCTAGTCTCTACAGCCTGTGTCCTCTAGTCTCTACAGCCTGTGTCCTCTAGTCTCTACAGCCTGTGTCCTCTAGTCTCTACAGCCTGTGTCCTCTAGTCTCTACAGCCTGTGTCCTCTAGTCTCTACAGCCTGTGTCCTCTAGTCTCTACAGCCTGTGTCCTTCTAGTCTCTACAGCCTGTGTCCTCTAGTCTCTACAGCCTGTGTCCTCTAGTCTCTACAGCCTGTGTCCTCTAGTCTCTACAGCCTGTGTCCTCTAGTCTCTACAGCCTGTGTCCTCTAGTCTCTACAGCCTGTGTCCTCTAGTCTCTACAGCCTGTGTCCTCTAGTCTCTACAGCCTGTGTCCTCTAGTCTCTACAGCCTGTGTCCTCTAGTCTCTACAGCCTGTGTCCTCTAGTCTCTACAGCCTGTGTCCTCTAGTCTCTACAGCCTGTGTCCTCTAGTCTCTACAGCCTGTGTCCTCTAGTCTCTACAGCCTGTGTCCTCTAGTCTCTACAGCCTGTGTCCTCTAGTCTCTACAGCCTGTGTCCTCTAGTCTCTACAGCCTGTGTCCTCTAGTCTCTACAGCCTGTGTCCTCTAGTCTCTACAGCCTAAGAGAGGAAAGCGGAGCATTTTCACGGAGAACACGCGCTATAACTATATAAATAATAGCTTTTCTGTAAACATTTCAATATCTGGAAAAAAATCCTATTTATAGCAAGAGTAATAGCCAAAAAATGATATAATTTGATTTTTGGTGTAATAATGTTGATAATTTGCATGTAAAACACTTTGGCACAATTGGCACAAAAATGGACCGCTTGTGCCGAATGTGCCCATTAGTCACAAAAAAGCCCCCAGCATCAAAATGGTTTCACCTAAAGGTCTAAAATTTCATACAGTTGTTGCCAACACCACAGACATCTGCTCTGGTGAGTTTGAACAACATATCATAAAGTATGTCTTCAGGAGAACCTTTTGAAATTGCCTTTTTTTTTTCGAGACAAAAAAAACTAACTTTTACTCATGTTTGAGAAGGTGTAGTGCAGACTGTGTCCTTCCTAACAAACTAACATACATTTCCAGAAACTAGAAGGTGTTACCTTTCAAATGAGGTCTCATAACACAAGATCAGACACAAGATGTCCACACAGTAAGCATTTCTAATTGGGTATCATAATTCGAGAAGAAACAGGCGAAATTAGGTGATCCTTAAGGGGCTAGACTACAGTAACGCCTCACCTCACTGGTCTCTCCAACTGCAGGTTTAGTCCTGACTAGAACCAGGAAGTACAATCACATTAGTCTGAAAACCAGCTTCTGTTGAACGTGCCCCGGTCTCGTCTCAAAACTCGTGGAGACCGAGCCTTTTCTGTTGCCGCCCCCAAACTGTGGAATAGTGACCTTTGTTCTTTAGAGCAGCTCCTTCATTGGAAGTTTTTATGTCTAGTTTAAAGACACATTTTTACACCTTGGCTTTTAACACCAATTGAGTTTTACCATTTTAGTTTTACATGTATGTGTGTGTATTTCATGCCGTTTTCTTTTGTTTTTATCTTTCGTGCCTGTGAAGCACTTTGAGCAGCTGGTGTTGTTGTATATGTGCTATATAAATAACATTGACATAGTCCTGGTCTGACTCTGAGGAGCACAGGGACTTTGTATTGTGCCATACTAATGTTGATTGACTGTGTCCTGTGTGTTTGTCCGAGTGCAGCTGTCGGAGGCTGACTTCCTGGACTCACTGTTGGTTCTGGGCTTCAGCAAAGAAGTGAATGACATGCTGCTTCAGGTCTGTCCCACTGCTCTGTCCCACTGCTCTGTCCCACTGCTCTGTCCCACTGCTCTGTCCCACTGCTCTGTCCCACTGCTCTGTCCCACTGCTCTGTCCCACTGCTCTGTCCCACTGCTCTGTCCCACTGCTCTGTGCCAAGTCTTGTCCATAGACTGTAAATATTAGTCTATTGCATTTGCCGGCACCAGTCCCACATGAATAAAGATTACTTACTGACTTACTCTAAAATATTAAAAATTGTTCTTGTACCGTCTGGTCTCCATTGGATAACATGGGAACTTCACACATCACTTCATACTTCCGCGCGCAGACCGTAATCCAAATTCTGTCTAACTTTTGATCCTTAAATGTGTTTAGATGATGTGGAGGTGTAAGTTTGAGAGATTTAACAATTTAACAGAATGGGAATAAGTCATTGACCTTTTGAATTTGGACGGAAATACTGTTTTATTGGCGCCCCATGAAAAACTCTGGCTCATTCTGTAGGGGGCGCTACATTCATATTCATTGGGAAAGTAATACGCCCTGTTGAAGCTCGGGCTTAAAAATAATCACAGATGCAAAGAACTTTGTGAAAAATCCAGTTTTATTTGTGGAAGGTTTGCTTTTTCCTCTCTACAATTTAGATACATCTCCATCGCTATCCATTTAGGCTTCATGGAAAATGTCCAAACTAAAGAAAGGAATAAAATCCATACACTCTGGACATTATAAATGTGGGATGTATTTTCTCTATTATTCCATTACACAAGGCTATTAATGTGTTTTCTTATTTAAAGCTGGGCTACCTAACTTTCAAACTCTCTGCCCTCTGCTCTTTCCTCTCCTCTCTCTGATTCTTGGCCCCCACTCTCCTCTCTCTGATTCTTGGCCCCCACTCTCCTCTCTCTGATTCTTGGCCCCCTCTCTCCTCTCTCTGATTCTTGGCCCCCTCTCTCCTCTCTGATTCTTGGCCCCCACTCTCCTCTCTCTGATTCTTGGCCCCCACTCTCATCTCTCTCCTCTCTCTGATTCTTGGCCCCCTCTCTCCTCTCTCTGATTCTTGGCCCCCTCTCTCCTCTCTTTGATTCTTGGCCCCCACTCTCCTCTCTCTCCTCTCTCTGATTCTTGGCCCCCTCTCTCCTCTCTCTGATTCTTGGCCCCCTCTCTCCTCTCTTTGATTCTTGGCCCCCACTCTCCTCTCTCTCCTCTCTCTGATTCTTGGCCCCCTCTCTCCTCTCTTTGATTCTTGGCCCCCACTCTCCTCTCTCTCCTCTCTCTGATTCTTGGCCTCCTCTCTCCTCTCTCTGATTCTTGGCCCCCACTCTCCTCTCTCTCCGATTCTTGGCCCCCACTCTCCTCTCTCTCCCCTCTCTCCTCTCTCTGATTCTTGGCCTCCTCTCTCCTCTCTCTGATTCTTGGCCCCCACTCTCCTCTCTCTCCGATTCTTGGCCCCCACTCTCCTCTCTCTCCTCTCTCCTCTCTCTCCCCTCTCTCCTCTCCCTGATTCTTGACCCCCACTCTCCTCTCTCTCCTCTCTCTGATTCTTGGCCCCCACTCTCCTCTCTCTCCTCTCTCTGATTCTTGGCCCCCACTCTCCTCTCTCTCCCCTCTCTCCTCTCTCTGATTCTTGGCCCCCACTCTCCTCTCTCTCCCCTCTCTCCTCTCTCTGATTCTTGGCCCCCACTCTCCTCTCTCTCCCCTCTCTCCTCTCTCTGATTCTTGACCCCCACTCTCCTCTCTCCAGTTGTACCAGCAGCAGGGGCCCCAGGTGTGCTCCGTCCTGTCCCAGATGAGGCCCACACTTCCAGAGTACCACAGCCTTGAGTGGAGGCTGGACGTTCACGTAGGTGTCCCCAACACTCTACATTTCCTTTGTTTGAACGGATGATTCTCTGATCTTATCTGAAAGTCCTCCGGTTGTGATTTAGGGCTATACAAAAAGAGATATATACTGTAGAAGAAGAAGAAGAAGGCCCTTTATTTGTCCCACAGTGGGGAAATATCAGTTTGATGAATACACACATACATCAAGGCATAAGAACATTACTTCTGCGCTCCTTATAGGCAAACTGGGTTAAGTGTCTTGCCCAAGGACACGTACACGCTTGTTGTGGTCAGACCTGTGGCTGTGTTTGCAGGTGTCCAGGCGCGCTCTGAGGCAGCAGTTGTGTCCTGTCATGACGCTGTGCCTGGCTTTAACTGAAGGGGGCACTGGTGAGCAGAGCACGCGCAGACTGCTCCAAGCTCGGCCCTCCACCCTGCTCCACCTGCTGCGTGAGCTGGAGAGCGCTCTCGACGCCATGAAGAGCACACACACACGCCGAATCCTGCGCAACGTCAAGTGACCGCGCCCGCTTCTGTTTGAACGCAACTCACGTCACGGACAGATGTCTTTTAAATCAAAGTATTTCCCTTAACTATGTGCCTTGATTCAGACCGCACTAGGTTGGGTTTAAATGTAAATACAGCTAAATGTACTAAAATACTAAAATATTTACCTATTTTGTTTCTACCATTTGAGTGTTTGCACAGTCAGTCCACTTGTGTTAGTCATGTTCAGCCGCAGTATTTCACTGCTGACCACATAATGCCTTTCTTAATCTTTTAATGTCGTCTTCTCTGGATATTCCATTCACCCGATAAATCCACACTGTACCCTGGACTCCCCGGACCACAGGGACCACAGGGCTCCTCCTCAGACCACAGGGACCACAGGGCTCCTCCTCAGACCACAGGGACCGCAGGGCTCCTCCTCAGACCACAGTGCACTGTAGACTGAAGATTCTGATGGAGATTTTTTGCTCTGCGCACAGACAGGACTTTTGAAAAGTCCCATAATGTAAATGTGTGAAAGCAACAATACAATATGCAGCGTGGTATTGTGGTCATTATTCACCACAACTAGGAACAAATTAGCCTCACATTTTGAAAACGTCTTCTTTTAATTTAATGTGTGCTTGTGGAATTGCAAGGAGGTTGCTCAAAGGCAGGCAGCTCGCCAACAAACTGTGCACTCCTTTCTCTGTTGTGTGAGTGAAACGGATCGTCCTGTTGTCAGTAATGTGTTTTATAAATAAAAGCTGAACCTTTCCTTTGGTCTAATTCTTCTGAGCCACCTTAAGTTCTCACCCTACTTTATATATATTTAAATTTAGGTTAATTAGTAGAATTTATATTTTTGTTTAAAACTGTTTACTCGGTCACATGTTTTTGGGATTCTTTCATGGTTATTAATAGTTGGGTGGCCTTCTATAATTTTAGTCACAATTTGAAAGCTCTCTTCACCCATGGTTTGAACCATCATACAGTGGTTTACAGGAGTGAAATAAAGTACAGTGTGCAATAATTATTTAAACAAAATTATAAAGAAAAATATACAAGTTCATAGGGGTGTCCTTTTGCATACCTGACCAGTCAGATATATCTACAGTCTATGGATATGACACATTCTGCACAGAAAAGTTCCATTTCTTTGTTTTTTTTATGTGTCTGAGATGTAACTCTGAGCGGGTCAGGACACTCCTGCACAGTAGATGGCAGTAGTTTTCAGCTCTATCACAGATGTAAGTCCTGTAAGCACAGTTCCGGCTGAAGAAGACTGATGTAAACAGAACACACGCGCCACCAGCGTGTGGTGCCGACCTATGCCAACCTGTGCCAACCTGTCCTTGTGCTGAAGGATCAGAGGCGGTCTGTGATGGATAACATGTCCCAGGACAGAGTGCCCTGTCCCAGCCTGAGCCGCCTGTGTCTCCGCGCTGTGAGGACGCACTTCTGTGCTGTGGGGACGCGCGCCGCCCACGGTCAGTCACACGCACACGCACACGCACACGCCAGCGCTCACCAGCCCCAGGTCCATCATGTAGTTCTGCTTAAAGCTTGGGGACCTAACTTCCACACCAAACTCATTCTCAACAGTTCTTTAACAAAACAAACATACCAAATGTTTGGATTCTTTATACGTTCCTTTCCTTCGTCCAACAGTAAAACACCAAGTGTCATGATGAAAGTTAAAGTAGAAATATGTAAGATTTTATGTCTATTCAGATTTTACAGACAGCTCCTTTAATTGAACCCAAATTATTGATGCAACTTCTTTTACATGTGTTCCATGGCATTGATGGTGGAACCTCCATATGAAGTGGAACCTGTTCCTAGATATGGTCTGATATATCAATCTCGTCGACACTGCAGTGTATCTATGTTTGTGTGTTTATGTAGCCAGTCAGAAAGTGGCAGAGGGTGCTTTGAAATAATCCTGAGCCATAAGCGTCAGGGGAGGACTCTGCTGCTCGCAGATCGAGATTCTGATGATCCGGGTCTGGTCCAGAGAATTCTTTGGACTCTGAACTGCTTTTCTCCTTCGAGCGCCGAAACCATGAACATGGCCGCTCTCTCCTGATGCCGTCCCGGGGGTAACATTAGTCTAAGCCCACTTTTTGCTGCTTTATTGGGTCCTCTTTGACCTTTGAGCCTGACCATCTCCACAGACTCCCACTGATGTCTGCTGTCGTTGTGTCCTTGGGCAAGACACTTAACTCACTTTTCCCTTTAAGGAGCGCAGATGTAATGTTCGCTGCATGCCTTGATGTGTATGTATTTGTGTATTCATCAATTTGAAATGTCACCTCTGTGGGACGAGTAAAGGACCTTCTTCTTCCTCCATGACACAGTGATCACCTCAAACACCTTTACTGCTCAAACCACAACCAACTAAAGCCTGTTCCTTTCCTGTTTCTTTGTACTTTGTTTTGCCTCGATCTATCACACAGTCATCAACGTGCTTCGATACATTACAGCAGGTTGTGTTTCCTGATCAACACCATAAGAGTGTGTACTATCTACAACCAAACTCAGTGAATGGACTTCCCTGGACATGAATAGTTCTGGAGCAATCACCCGTATTCACAGTAATTGAACAGGAAAACATTTCTGGCCTTTGAGCCAGAGGGTCGTGGGTTCGAGCTGGACCTTCACCATCGACTCCCACTGACTACTGTCGTTGTGTCCTTGGCAAGACACTTAACCTCTGGGAACAGCAGGTGCCACAGTGGGGCGGCTGCGGCTGTAAAGTGCCAAACTGCAGTTGTGTCCTTAGGCAAGACACTTCACCCGCATTGCCTAGAATGAGTCTGGTGTGTGTGAGTGGTTGGTGGTGGTGGGAGGGGCCGATGGCACAGCCTGGTTGCCTCGCTTCTGTCAGTGTGCCCCAGGGCAGCTGTGGCTACAGTAGTAGTTTATCACCACCGTGTTTGGAGAGAATAGAATGAATAATGACACATGTGAAGCGTCTTTGAGTGTCCAAAAAAGCGCATTATAAAACCAATGCATTATTATTATTATTATTATTAGATGATTGAACCACTGGGGCTTGGTCTGTCTGAGTTAATGTCCCTTGTCTTTCCCCTGATGTAGTTCTCCCACTCGGCCTTTTGGAGGAGCTGCAGCCGCACCTCACTGTGTGGCAGCTGGACCGTCTGCAGCCCTTGCTCAACCGCAGAGGTACACACACACACACACACACACACACACACACACACACACACTTGTAATCACTGACTCTCACTGAAGTGTATTCCCTGATAACATTCTGTGAGAACATATCCACCTTACTCACTATTCTAGTTTTGTGATAGACCTACATGTATTTGCATTCACCATATTGGAATTGTAGCCATTCTTACACACGGAGAGGTCTGCTGTCAGGGCTGACTTTGTGTGTTTACGTGTGTGTGTGTGTGTGTGTTTCAGGAGTGTCCACCTTGAGCGCCTGGAGGAACATCCTGAGACACATGCGAGGACCATCTTGTGTATGTGTTTTACCCTTTCTGAAAATGACTGGTTAAAAAAACAAAAAAACAATTTCATCCCATTTTAGTTTTTAGGTTCATAATTTGATACCTGGAAAGATTCCTATCAACTATGTAATAAACAGGGTCAAAAGTCCTCTAATGAGGTCATCCACTGCTCCATGGCCCGGTACCACCACGGTGAGAATGGAGAACTTTAGAACTCACAGGCCTATTGATGAATACTATTTTGGCAATTATTTTGTGGGGAATTCTGTGTTGTATAGCCCTCACCTCAAAGGACTTTAAAAAGTTGTTGAAATGCCAACACAGATCAGAGAATCCAACCGTTCAAACACAGGAAACACATAGAGCCATTGGGCCATACGGGGCAGATGACCAATGTCCGATAAATGTTGTTGAATGTCGAGTGTCCTGGAACCACTGTCCTTAGACCCTCCTGCAATGGCAAGAGAAATCCTAAAAACCCAGTGGGAGAAAATGAGAAACCTGGAGGAGGCCCACATTGAGGGAGAGGTCCCATGGATGAACAGGAGATAGATTGCCTCCCGCTGCAGGACTGAGGTGACTCCCTGGTGGAAAGAGGGTGCAGCCCACGAGTCCGGGTCGGGGAAAACAGTCCACTGTGCCGGTGGAGGGGGCCGGATTCAGGGGTCCCATCATCACGCCCTGAAACAGACAACGTGACAGCGGGCGAAGAGCAATGGACAAACAGCTGAAGTCATGATGATGGCAGATAAAGTAGGAAGAGGAGAGGATAGTGCTCATGTTACTATAAATCTAGAAAAGTGTCTTGATAAGCAGCTTGACTGAAAATCTGTGTTTTTAGATTTAAAAGTCCCGTATGACGCTTTTCTTCATGTTTCACAGTCAATCTTATGCACGTGTGACATTAATGTGAGTGATACATCTTACAACACTCAAAGCTTGTGAGATTAGAGCCATCTCTTGTATAGAGGTGACGTCGACTCAAACAGGCTCTGAGTTGTTCATCACCGGTACTTGGTCATTTCAGACATTATAATAAACTTTTTCCAACAATGACAATCTGTAACATCGAACCCTATGTCCTTGATCCACAATTAGACCCTGATTATTTAGTTTAGCGTCACTGCACTCACAGATCGGGGGTCCGTGTTATGTCTTTTATCGTGGGATTAACACTGGTTTACACATCAGTTTAGTAGTTCTGGAACAGTCTCAGTGAAGTGTCGCAGATGAACACATTCATTCAAACAGAGGCAAAACCATGTGAAAAAGGTCGAGCCGCTTTCTTTCTCTTCGGGCCAAATAGTGTGTCACATATTTAATAATAATAATAATACATCGGTTTTATATAGCGCTTTTCAAGAACTCAGACGCTTCACAAGTTCATGACACAAACACACACGTTTAGACAGACACACAAACAAAAAATCTAAGAGTGAGGAAGAAGGGTAGAAAGTTTAAACTAAGAGTCAAATGCTCGGAGGAAAAGGTGAGTTTTGAGCTGTTTTTTGAAGGAGTTTAGAGAGTCCGAGTTTCTGAGATGGAGGGGGAGGGAGTTCCAGAGAGTGGGAGCAGAGATGGCGAAAGCTCGGTCCCCCAAGGTTCGGTGCTTGGATTTGACAGTGGGAGTGAGGAGATGTGAGTCTGCAGATCGGAGTCGGCGGGAGGGACTGTAGAAGTTCAGTGAGGTCTGGAGGAGGAGGTCATGGAGGGCTTTGTAGGTGATGAGGAGGATTTTGAAATGGATGCGCTGTTTAACGGGGAGCCAGTGGAGTTTTTGAAGGACAGGGGTGATGTGCTCTCTGGAGCGGGTCTGAGTGAGGAGGCGGGCGGCGGAGTTTTGGACCTATTGTAGTATTGACATATTTACACCCAAAACACATTTTATCCAAGTTTACGTGATCCTGACACTTATAGTCGCTGACAAAAGCAGAAAAACAGTAGCTCCATGTGGTGTCCGCGAGACCAAACCACAGGAGCCGGACTCTGGAGCTGGACTCTGGAGCCGGACTCTGGAGCCGGACTCTGGAGCCGGACTCTGGAGCCGGACTCTGGAGCCGGACTCTGGAGCCGGACTCTGGAGCCGGACTCTGGAGCCGGACTCTGGAGCCGGACTCTGGAGCCGGACTCTGGAGCCGGACTCTGGAGCTAGCTGCGCGCTCTGATTCGCTGTTTCGATCTGTCATTCACCTCACGGCTTTTACTATTATTTTTATTTGTATTATTTTTGATAACAAACCGCATACTTATTGTGTATTGTTTACCCTGTTACAAGGGTTATGCGTGTCATATTGGTCATCAGAGTGGTAATCGTCTCTGAAGTGGACCCGAGCGTTTCTGTGCCTCTCGAGGCTGAAGGAGACCGATCGCTCTCTTACTAAAGATTTGACAGAATCAATGAAAAAACGACTCTGGGCAAACAGTGTGTATGAGGCCAAATAGCTGTCATCATGTTTATAGCAAAGAAAAGTCAAAAAGCGTAATATGGGCCCTTTTAAGGTTGTATAAGTCTTACCTGAGTCTTACCTAACCATATGCTAAATGTAAATGTGTCAGGCGTTTTATGAGTGCAAGGCTCAGTTGGGTTGACCCAAACACACAGGAGGGGTGGAGGTCAGTGAACATATTGTCTGACTGAATATGCTTTTAGTCGAGTGTATCAAGAAGGTGTCAGTAAGATGTGTTTTCGTCCTATAATGTTGTCAGTTCTATCCCTGCCCTACTGTAAAGGTGGCAGCATTAGTTATAAACTGTTGGTGTGTTGGCTGCGTGTCCAGGTGCTGGATGTTTCTGGTGAGGACGAGGCCAAGCTTCTGGTGATGCGAGGCCTGTTCCCCTCCGTCCTGTACGACTTCAACAGCAGCTCCATCCCCAAACAGCTGTGCGGGCCGGACCACAGCGCGCTCCTGTGTGTGGCGGCACGCTACATATGTCACTTTGTCCTGCTGAATATGGAGCCGCCCTTGAGGAGACTGACCCAGGAGAACAGGCGTGTGCTGCAGCTGCTGGAGGAGCACGCCGTCAGTGTGGGAGTGTCTCACAGCTTAGACCCACGCAAAGGTCTGCACACATGTTACACACATGTTACACACACACACACATGTTACACACACACACATGTTACACACATGTTACACACACACATGTTACACACACACGTTACACACACACACATGTTACACACTTATTATTACAACAACAGCCCTCCCCAGTATTTCACAAATGTGTGTGTGCCAAAACTTTTTTATTTTTATTTTAACAGATACAGGGAAAACTCAA
This sequence comes from Knipowitschia caucasica, assembly GCA_964034765.1. Taxonomy (NCBI): domain Eukaryota; kingdom Metazoa; phylum Chordata; class Actinopteri; order Gobiiformes; family Gobiidae; genus Knipowitschia; species Knipowitschia caucasica. The sequence goes on along the minus strand of OZ035824.1, from coordinate 53,256,022 downwards.
AGTAGAGCCACTGGGCCCTAAAGTACTAACCTCGAGCCTCCAAGATCCTTAATCCAGGCCTTATTATAAACATGTCTGACACAATGGCGTCTCATATCAAATTACTCATTGAACCGCTCTATAACCAACTTGAAGTATGTAAATGACCTAACCTACCCATTCAATTAGATTTGTTTTTGTTTAGCGCTAAATCACAACAGTAATCGCCTCGGAGGACTTAACAAAGTTGTTGATTCACCAACACAGATCAGAGAATCAAACCGTTCGAACACAGTTCGTTTCTATGCCTCACAGCAAGAGTTGTGAGTTCACTTTTGTGTTGGCCTTTCTGTGCAGAGTTTGCATGTTTTCCCCGTGTCTTTAGATGTTTCCTTCGGGTGCTCCAGTTCCCCCAACCACTCTAAACATCCATCAGCGGGAAAATCCTCCAGTTCTGGTCCAGAAAACAGAGCAACATCTGGAGATGGGTCCCTAGACGCTGCTCTGTGGAGACCACTGCCCCTGACAGAGGCCCTAGGAGCATTACAGGATGGCCCCAGTGGTAGTGGGACATTTCCCCACAGGGACAAAAAAGTACACCTGAACCTTAACTGCATCACATGGAAAGATGTTAGCCCTCTAATCCTTGAGCACTTTGTTTCAGCGGAGAACCAGATGGCTCTTCTGGTGCTGCACCGGCTACTGGACCATGGTCATGTCGGGAGGGTGGTGCTGGAGGCCCGCTGCCCCCACACTCTGGCTTGGATCCTGGACAGACGTGGGCCCCAGCCCCTGCACCCATATGCTCAGGTTGAGGGACTGAGGGACTGCAGAGGTGAGAGCGAGCGAGGGCCCGCCTGTTCCAACACTGCCCCCGAGCAAGGGCCCGCCTGCTCCAACACTGCCCCAGAGCCAGGGCCCTCCTGTACCAGCACTGCCCCAGAGCCAGGGCCCTCCTGTACCAGCACTGCCCCAGAGCGAGGGCCCTCCTGTACCAGCACTGCCCCAGAGCGAGGGCCCTCCTGTACCAGCACTGCCCCAGGGCGAGGGCCCTCCTGTACCAGCACTGCCCCAGAGCCAGGGCCCTCCTGTACCAGCACTACCCCAGAGCAAGGGCCCTCCTGCTCCAGCACTGCCCCAGAGCGAGGGCCCTCCTGTACCAGCACTACCCCAGAGCGAGGGCCCTCCTGTACCAGCACTGCCCCAGAGCGAGGGCCCTCCTGTACCAGCACTGCCCCAGGGCGAGGGCCCTCCTGTACCAGCACTGCCCCAGAGCCAGGGCCCTCCTGTACCAGCACTACCCCAGAGCAAGGGCCCTCCTGCTCCAGCACTGCCCCAGAGCGAGGGCCCTCCTGTACCAGCACTGCCCCAGAGCCAGGGCCCTCCTGTACCAGCACTACCCCAGAGCAAGGGCCCTCCTGCTCCAGCACTGCCCCAGAGCAAGGGCCCTCCTGTACCAGCACTACCCCAGAGCAAGGGCCCTCCTGCTCCAGCACTGCCCCAGAGCAAGGGCCCTCCTGTACCAGCACTACCCCAGAGCAAGGGCCCTCCTGCTCCAGCACTGCCCCAGAGCAAGGGCCCTCCTGTACCAGCACTACCCACGGTATAATCCCCATTGGTGCTTAAAGAGGGAATCATGTGCTGTTGTCTGGCACAGTGAGAGTCTGCTCCCTGTGAGTCACTTTTCAAAGTCTATATTTATTCTAAAACCAGCTAAAGCCCCCATTTCTCCGTAAAGACCACTAACAATGCTCCCTTCTATGGCTAGCAAACTTAAAGGTACATTACTCTATTATTACATGGGACCAAAAATGCTTCACTTCTGCAATTATTTCGGCCTCCATGGCGCAAGCAAACGCCATTGATGAGCACAGGACAGTGATTTGAATGAGCAGACATTGCCTGGTTGCCTGGGCTTGGGTTACTGCACCTCTCCAACCCTCGCCCTCCCACACCTCTCCGACTCTCGCCCTCCCACACCTCTCCGACTCTCGCCCTGCCACACCTCTCCAACTCTCGCCCTGCCGCACCTCTCCGACTCTCGCCCTGCCACACCTCTCCGACTCTCGCCCTCCCACACCTCTCCGACTCTCGCCCTGCCACACCTCTCCAACTCTCGCCCTGCCACACCTCTCCAACCCTCGCCCTCCCACACCTCTCCGACTCTCGCCCTGCCACACCTCTCCAACTCTCGCCCTGCCACACCTCTCCAACCCTCGCCCTCCCACACCTCTCTGACTCTCGCCCTGCCACACCTCTCCAACTCTCGCCCTGCCACACCTCTCCAACCCTCGCCCTCCCACACCTCTCCGACTCTCGCCCTGCCACACCTCTCTGACTCTCGCCCTGCCACACCTCTCTGACTCTCGCCCTGCCACACCTCTCCAACCCTCGCCCTCCACACCTCTCTGACTCTCGCCCTCCCACACCTCTCTGACTCTCGCCCTGCCACACCTCTCCAACTCTCGCCCTCCCACACCTCTCTGACTCTCGCCCTGCCACACCTCTCTGACTCTCGCCCTGCCACACCTCTCCAACCCTCGCCCTGCCACACCTCTCCAACCCTCGCCCTCCCACACCTCTCCAACTCTCGCCCTCCCACACCTCTCCAACCCTCGCCCTCCCACACCTCTCTGACTCTCGCCCTGCCACACCTCTCTGACTCTCGCCCTCCCACACCTCTCTGACTCTCGCCCTGCCACACCTCTCCAACTCTCGCCCTCCCACACCTCTCTGACTCTCGCCCTGCCACACCTCTCTGACTCTCGCCCTGCCACACCTCTCCAACCCTCGCCCTGCCACACCTCTCCAACCCTCGCCCTCCCACACCTCTCCAACTCTCGCCCTCCCACACCTCTCCCAACCCTCGCCCTCCCACACCTCTCTGACTCTCGCCCTGCCACACCTCTCTGACTCTCGCCCTCCCACACCTCTCTGACTCTCGCCCTGCCACACCTCTCTGACTCTCGCCCTGCCACACCTCTCCAACTCTCGCCCTCCCACACCTCTCCAACCCTCGCCCTCCCACACCTCTCTGACTCTCGCCCTGCCACACCTCTCTAACCCTCGCCCTGCCACACCTCTCTGACTCTCGCCCTGCCACACCTCTCTGACTCTGCCCTGCCACACCTCTCCGACTCTCGCCCTCCCACACCTCTCCGACTCTCGCCCTCCCACACCTCTCCGACTCTCGCCCTGCCACACCTCTCCAACTCTCGCCCTGCCGCACCTCTCCGACTCTCGCCCTGCCACACCTCTCCGACTCTCGCCCTCCCACACCTCTCCGACTCTCGCCCTGCCACACCTCTCCAACTCTCGCCCTGCCACACCTCTCCAACCCTCGCCCTGCCACACCTCTCCGACTCTCGCCCTGCCACACCTCTCCAACTCTCGCCCTGCCACACCTCTCCAACCCTCGCCCTCCCACACCTCTCTGACTCTCGCCCTGCCACACCTCTCCCACTCTCGCCCTGCCACACCTCTCCAACCCTCGCCCTCCCACACCTCTCTGACTCTCGCCCTCCCACACCTCTCTGACTCTCGCCCTGCCACACCTCTCCAACTCTCGCCCTCCCACACCTCTCTGACTCTCGCCCTGCCACACCTCTCTGACTCTCGCCCTGCCACACCTCTCCAACCCTCGCCCTGCCACACCTCTCCAACCCTCGCCCTCCCACACCTCTCTGACTCTCGCCCTGCCACACCTCTCCAACTCTCGCCCTCCCACACCTCTCCAACCCTCGCCCTCCCACACCTCTCTGACTCTCGCCCTGCCACACCTCTCTGACTCTCGCCCTCCCACACCTCTCTGACTCTCGCCCTGCCACACCTCTCCAACTCTCGCCCTGCCACACCTCTCCAACTCTCGCCCTCCCACACCTCTCCAACCCTCGCCCTCCCACACCTCTCTGACTCTCGCCCTGCCACACCTCTCTAACCCTCGCCCTGCCACACCTCTCTGACTCTCGCCCTGCCACACCTCTCTGACTCTGCCCTGCCACACCTCTCCGACTCTCGCCCTCCCACACCTCTCCAACTCTCGCCCTGCCACACCTCTCCGACTCTCGCCCTGCCACACCTCTCCAACCCTCGCCCTGCCACACCTTTCTGACTCTCGCCCTGCCACACCTCTCCAACCCTCGCCCTCCCACACCTCTCTGACTCTCGCCCTGCCACACCTCTCCCACTCTCGCCCTGCCACACCTCTCCAACTCTCGCCCTGCCACACCTCTCTGACTCTCGCCCTGCCACACCTCTCCAACTCTCGCCCTCCCACACCTCTCCAACTCTCGCCCTGCCACACCTCTCCGACTCTCGCCCTGCCACACCTCTCCAACCCTCGCCCTGCCACACCTCTCCAACTCTCGCCCTCCCACACCTCTCTGGATTCTCGCCCTGCCACACCTCTCCAACTCTCGCCCTGCCACACCTCTCCTACTCTCGCCCTGCCACACCTCTCCAACTCTCGCCCTGCCACACCTCTCCAACTCTCGCCCTGCCACACCTCTCTAACCCTCGCCCTGCCACACCTCTCTGACTCTCGCCCTGCCGCACCTCTCTGACTCTCGCCCTGCCACACCTCTCTGACTCTCGCCCTGCCACACCTCTCCAACCCTCGCCCTGCCACACCTCTCTGACTCTCGCCCTGCCACACCTCTCCCACTCTCGCCCTGCCACACCTCTCTGACTCTCGCCCTGCCACACCTCTCCCACTCTCGCCCTGCCACACCTCTCCAACCCTCGCCCCTCCCACACCTCTCTGACTCTCGCCCTGCCACACCTCTCTGACTCTCGCCCTGCCACACCTCTCCAACCCTCGCCCTGCCACACCTCTCTAACCCTCGCCCTGCCACACCTCTCTGACTCTCGCCCTGCCGCACCTCTCTGACTCTCGCCCTGCCACACCTCTCTGACTCTCGCCCTGCCACACCTCTCCAACCCTCGCCCTGCCACACCTCTCTGACTCTCGCCCTGCCACACCTCTCCCACTCTCGCCCTGCCACACCTCTCTGACTCTCGCCCTGCCACACCTCTCTGACTCTCGCCCTGCCACACCTCTCCCACTCTCGCCCTGCCACACCTCTCCAACCCTCGCCCTGCCACACCTCTCTGACTCTCGCCCTGCCACACCTCTCCAACTCTCGCCCTCCCCCACACCTCTCTGATTCTCGCCCTGCCACACCTCTCCAACTCTCGCCCTGCCACACCTCTCCGACTCTCGCCCTGCCACACCTCTCCAACTCTCGCCCTGCCACACCTCTCCAACTCTCGCCCTGCCACACCTCTCCAACCCTCGCCCTGCCACACCTCTCTGACTCTCGCCCTGCCACACCTCTCCAACCCTCGCCCTGCCACACCTCTCTGACTCTCGCCCTGCCACACCTCTCTGACTCTCGCCCTGCCACACCTCTCTGACTCTCGCCCTGCCACACCTCTCTAACTCTCGCCCTGCCACACCTCTCCAACTCTCGCCCTGCCACACCTCTCCCAACTCTCGCCCTGCCACACCTCTCTGACTCTCGCCCTGCCACACCTCTCCGACTCTCGCCCTGCCACACCTCTCTGACTCTCGCCCTGCCACACCTCTCTGACTCTCGCCCTGCCACACCTCTCCAACCCTCGCCCTGCCACACCTCTCTGACTCTCGCCCTGCCACACCTCTCCAACTCTCGCCCTGCCACACCTCTCCAACTCTCGCCCTGCCACACCTCTCCAACCCTCGCCCTGCCACACCTCTCTAACCCTCGCCCTGCCACACCTCTCCGACTCTCGCCCTGCCACACCTCTCTGACTCTCGCCCTGCCACACCTCTCCAACCCTCGCCCTGCCACACCTCTCTAACCCTCGCCCTGCCACACCTCTCCAACCCTCGCCCTGCCACACCTCTCTGACTCTCGCCCTGCCACACCTCTCCAACTCTCGCCCTGCCACACCTCTCCAACTCTCGCCCTGCCACACCTCTCCAACTCTCGCCCTGCCACACCTCTCTGACTCTCGCCCTGCCACACCTCTCCAACCCTCGCCCTCCCACACCTCTCTGACTCTCGCCCTGCCACACCTCTCCCACTCTCGCCCTGCCACACCTCTCTGACTCTCGCCCTGCCACACCTCTCTGACTCTCGCCCTGCCACACCTCTCTGACTCTCGCCCTGCCACACCTCTCCAACCCTCGCCCTGCCACACCTCTCTGACTCTCGCCCTGCCACACCTCTCCAACCCTCGCCCTGCCACACCTCTCTGACTCTCGCCCTCCCACACCTCTCTGACTCTCGCCCTGCCACACCTCTCTGACTCTCGCCCTCCCACACCTCTCTGACTCTCGCCCTGCCACACCTCTCCAACCCTCGCCCTCCCACACCTCTCTGACTCTCGCCCTGCCACACCTCTCCCACTCTCGCCCTGCCACACCTCTCTGACTCTCGCCCTGCCACACCTCTCTGACTCTCGCCCTGCCACACCTCTCCCACTCTCGCCCTGCCACACCTCTCCAACCCTCGCCCTCCCACACCTCTCTGACTCTCGCCCTCCCACACCTCTCTGACTCTCGCCCTGCCACACCTCTCCCACTCTCGCCCTGCCACACCTCTCCAACCCTCGCCCTGCCACACCTCTCTGACTCTCGCCCTCCCACACCTCTCTGACTCTCGCCCTGCCACACCTCTCTGACTCTCGCCCTCCCACACCTCTCTGACTCAGCCTGCCACACCTCTCTGACTCCGATGCGCTTTGATATTTATTATATTGAAATGACCACATGTTTATGGTTCTGTTGATTCAAAACAATATTGAATTGACTTGTTTGCAGTGAGGAAGAGAGGGGGTGGGCCCGTACAGGGTGTTGCAAACCCAGGTCCTCTCTCCAAACGATCCAGACTGGACCTCAGAGACGTTGTGGATCCCAGGGCGGGGTAAGGATGTTGCACACATGAAATGGTATTGCTCTTTATATACTGTATTGTAATAAAGTATTAAAAGTATAAAATCTATTGATCTGCAAATGGTCTGCTGCCGCCGCCCTTGAGGCATCCTGAAAAGATGCCCGAGTAACCTCCACTGGCTCTTCTTGACATGTAGGTCCAGTGGCTCTACTTTGAGCTTCCCCCTGTTTCGGTCGTTACCCAAAGCTCATGATTATAGGGTCAGGGTGGGAACGTAGACTGAGCGGTAAATCCGGAGCTCTGACTGCAGACAGATAAGATAAGACAGACTCACACTGGAAAAATGTACACGTCACATTTGGCATAGATAGAATCACTCAGATTGTGCCAAAGACTTAGTTGTGGCTTAACATATGTACAAACATGTTAAGCCACAACTATATTCTTGTTGTAACAGCAGTGACACAGTTTCTGTATCAAACTGTTGGTGACGAGAGAGCAGCGTCACTGCAAAGGACTGAGGAGGAGCTGAGGAGCTCCTTCTGTGGAAGACTGAGACACCCTCAGTGCAAGAAGGAGCAGGGCCTTTATCCCACCGCTGTCAGACTGTACAAGAAGTCACTAATGCACTAGGACTGAAAAACCTGCACTGCTATTGCCACTGTTTCTTTAATTGCAATTTTTTTATTGAACATAATATATCCTGCACGGACTATGTTTTTTATTTTTTACCTTTATTATAGTTGGCATTAACCTTATAGATATAAACAAGGACATTTAATGACACTTAACATAGTTCCAAGATACAAACCGAGGCCCAAGAGGTCGGGCCCAGAGTGCCTCTTCTGTATTGGCTTCAGCTTCAATCCTTGTGGATCAGGTAGAGAGCGGTCAGAGCGTCACAACTATAGAGAGGGATGTGGGACCCCCCCCAATGAAGGATACTCGGGGGATCAGATTTGACTTTTGGTGGATGCCTTTCCAGTACGTTGGAGTAGACCTTACCAGTTAGTGTGATCCTATGATAATTGGAACACAGCCTCCAGCCCCCCTTCTTAAAGTGAGGGACTACCCCCCCCCCCCCCCCCCCCCCCCCCCCGGTCTGCCACTCCATTTACACTGTCCACATTAGCACTGTGCAAACACTAACCCTACAACATCCAGAGACTTAAGTGCACTCTATCATGTGAAAGAATCTCCCAAAAGCACTGGTCTCATTTTACGAGCACTTACGACGTCACAAATCACCAGAATGATTGACTATTATGAGGACCAATAGTCTTGATGATCCACCTGGAAAAAGAAACTCCTCCTATATACCTCAGGGATGAAGCAGACAGAGACGGATCGTGGTGCGCCAAACTCTGGAAGTTTATTTAAGTTTCTCTCAAGTTCCAGTGGTTTCCATTGTTTCCTTCTCTCAGACAGAATAAAGGCAGTACACAGTTTATATAGTCATTGTCACGTCACACATGGAAAGACGTGTCACACAGAGACAGTCACATCAGAGTCAAAATAATCAGAGTCCTTGTAGAGTCTTGCACGTAGGCCATATTGCTATCTAATACTAACATACCTTTAATTCTCCTTTCAACGTGGGTCTAAAAACACGCCTTGTTCATACTGTTGACGCAGCCTTTGAACATAGCATTGGAACACAAGTCCATGAATGTGGTCTGCAGTGGATTGTATTGTGACCTGAATAATAACAATTCTCCATCAACTGAAAATGTTCCTGGAATCTGTAGCCTGCTGGACCGAGCTGTCCCTAAGGCGGCCCCCACGTCGGCCCCTGATGAAGCCCCTGATGAAGCCCCTGATGAAGTCCCTGATGAAGCCCC
>OZ035824.1:53129824-53242324 GCA_964034765.1 Knipowitschia caucasica | reverse complement strand
CTGGACACGCCATGGACCAGTGACACGCCCGGACACGCCATGGACCAGTGACACGCCCGTACACGCCATGGACCAGTGACACGCCCGGACACGCCATGGACCAGTGACACGGCGTGGCGTGTCACTGGTCCATGGCGTGTCCAGGCGTGGCGTGTCCAAGCGTGTCACTGGTCTATGACGTGTCCAGGCGTGTCACTGGTCCATGGCGTGTCCAGGCGTGTCACTGGTCCATGGCGTTTCACTGGTCCATGGCGTGTCCAGGCGTGTCACTGGTCCATGACGTGTCACTGGTCCATGACGTGTCCAGGCGTGTCACTGGTCCATGGCGTGTCCAGGCGTCTCACTGGTCCATGACGTGTCCAGGCGTCTCACTGGTCCATGACGTGTCCGGGCTGCTCACACCTGGACACACCTTAGACCAGTGACACGCCGTGGACACGTCATGGACCAGTGAGACGCCTGGACACGCCATGGACCAGTAACACGCCATTGACCAGTGACACGCCATGGACACGTCATGAACCAGTGACACGCCTGGACACGTCATAGACCAGTGACACGCCCAAACACGCCATGGACCAGTGACACGCCCGGACACGCCATGGACCAGTGATGTGGCGTGTCCAGGCGTGTCACTGGTCCATGGCGTGTCCAGGCGTGGCGTGTCCAAGCGTGTCACTGGTCCATGACGTGTCCAGGCGTGTCACTGGTCCATGGCGTGTCCAGGTGTGTCACTGGTCCATGACGTGTCCATGGCGTGTCACTGGTCCATGACGTGTCCAGGCGTGTCACTGGTCCATGACGTGTCCAGGCGTGTCACTGGTCCATGGCGTGTCCAGGCGTGTCACTGGTCCATGGCGTGTCCAGGCGTCTCACTGGTCCATGACGTGTCCGGGCTGCTCACACCTGGACACACCTTAGACCAGTGACGCCGTGGACACGTCATGGACTAGTGACACGCCTGGACACGCCATGGACCAGTGACACACCATGGACCAGTGACACGTCATGAACCAGTGACACGCCTGGACACGTCATGGACCAATGACACGCCCGGACACGCCATGGACCAGTGACACGCCGTGGACACGTCATGGACCTGTGACACGTCATGGACCAGTGACACGCCTGGACACGCCATGGACCAGTGACACGCCATGGACCAGTGACACGCCTGGACACGTCATGGACCAGTGACACGCCTTGACGTGTCCGGGCGCGTCACCTGTCCATGGCGTGTCACTGGTCCATGACGTGTCCCTGGCGTGTCACTGGTCCATGACGTGTCCAGGCATGTCACTGGTCCATGGCGTGTCCAGGCGTGTCACTGGTCCATGGCGTGTCCAGGCGTCTCACTGGTCCATGACGTGTCCGGGCTGCTCACACCTTAGACCAGTGACACGCCGTGGACACGTCATGGACCAGTTACACGCCTGGACACGCCATGGACCAGTGACACGCCATGGACCAGTGACACGCCATGGACACGTCATGAACCAGTGACACGCCTGGACACGTCATTGACCAATGACACGCCCGGACACGCCGTGGACACGTCATGGACCTGTGACACACCGTGGACACGTCATGGACCAGTGACACGCCTGGACACGCCATGGACCAGTGACACGCCTGGACACACCATGGACCAGTGACACCCCCGGACACGCCATGGACCAGTGACACGCCATGGACCAGTGACACGCCATGGACACGTCATGGACCTGTGACACACCGTGGACACATCATGGACCAGTGACACGCCTGGACACGCCATGGACCAGTGACACGCCTGGACACGCCATGGACCAGTGACACCCCCGGACACGCCATGGACCAGTGACACGCCGTGGACACGTCATGGACCTGTGACACACCGTGGATACATCATGGACCAGTGACACGCCATGGACCAGTGACACGCCTGGACACGCCATGGACCAGTGACACGCCTGGACACGTCATGGACCTGTGACACACCTGGACACGCCATGGACCAGTGACACACCTGGACACGCCATGGACCAGTGACCGCCACCACCTGAGATAGAAAAGCCATAATATCAAACACAAAGAACAATGTTAGCTTCATCACTGAGCTGTATTTGTTCACCTCATTAATCTGGTCATGAACAGAACAGCATTGTGAAAGTTACACGGAAAATAAAGGTGAAACCAAACATTTAAATGTCCATATAGAATTCAGTCTTATAATACCTCTTTAAGGCCAAACCTCAAAATCCGTAATATCTTGAATGGATCTACTCTCCAAGACTGTGTGTTCCATTTCCTGGACTTTATGTCACTGCTGAATGGTGGCAGTTAAACCAATGAGAGGCCTCAGATGCTTCTTCACTGCTGTTATCCGCCTTGATGAAACAACTCTGAAACATTAAGAGAGATGAATTAGAATATTAAAACAACAAAAGACAAAAACATCTAAATAGATGAAGTTTCTATATACCAGTGCTTGTGCCCCCTTTTAAGACCGCAAACATAATCTGTACCCCCTATTCCTTGTTAAGATATACATTTAAACAGCCCCCATTATTCTTCAAATCCATCAAGGGAGATGAAAAGATGGAAAGAAGGAACTTTTAAGATAAACTAGTGAAACACATCTATTCTATTCCTGTGACATGTTTGGTTAGGATAATTGACACAAGAGAAATATACACCAGAGCTGTAAACAGCAGGTAAATAACTGGGACAAGCATTTTCTTCCACAGCACTACACAACCTCAAACTGCAAATATGTTCATTAACCCTAGATTTATCTGTTCCAATAAAGCAACAACAGGTAACAACTTTATTACACATACAGCACCCTGTGTATGTGACACACAGAACAGACCAGGACTGAGAGGACTCTGTGTTAATGAGGACATCTATATTCAATATGAGACATTTACAACATCTGTGTGTGTGACACACAGAACAGACCAGGACTGAGAGGACTCTGTGTTAATGAGGACATCTATATTCAATATGAGACATTTACAACATCTGTGTGTGTGACACACAGGACAGACCAGGACTGAGAGGACTCTGTGTTAATGAGGACATCTATATTCAATATGAGACATTTACAACATCTGTGTGTGTGACACACAGGACAGACCAGGACTGAGAGGACCAGCTAAACTGAAAATGAGACATTACCTATACTAAGTGTAAGATATTCACATGCATTAAAAGGGACACCCTCACTCAAACCTAAGTTTATGACACTCTAAATGATGCAGCAGAGTGTTTTAAGAGATGACCGTAAGTGTGTTCAGGATGTACCTACCAGTATTATTGTACTTCATTGATACTGGTTGGTCCACGGCGTGTCCAGGCTTGACCCTGGTCCATGGTGGGTCCAGGCGTGTCACTGGTCCAAGGGCGTGTCCAGGCGTGACACTGGTCCATCCCGGGTCCAGGCGTGTCACTGGTCCATGGCGGGTCCAGGCGTGTCACTGGTCCAGGCGTGTCACTGGTCCAGGGCGTGTCCAGGTGTGTCACTGGTCCATGCCGGGTCCAGGCGTGTCACTGGTCCAGGGCGGGTCCAGGTGTGTCACTGGTCCAGGGCGGGTCCAGGGCGTGTCCAGGTGTGTCACTGGTCCACTGCGTGTCCAGGTGTGTCACGGTGTGTCACTGGTCCACTGCGTGTCCAGGTGTGTCACTGGCCACCGCCTGAGATAAAAAGGCCTTAATATCAAACACACAGAACAATGTTAGCTTTATCACTGAGCTGTATTTGTATCTGGTCATGAACAGAACAGCATTCTGAAAGTTACAAGGAAAATAAAGGTGAAACCAAACATTTAAAAGTCCATTTAGAATTTGTGGTGACGCACGTTTGAGCGTCAAAATGCATGTGCGGACTGCTCCTGTGGAGACTGTTATAGAATTATATACCCCATGAAGGAGAAAACTCAAAGGTCCTTTGTCTGATCAAAAGCGTAAGTTTATTGTTAACGCACAGTGCGGAGAGCCAGCACATACACTCCAAAAGCAGCATGTCCCAGCTCTGGGGGCCAGAGCCCCGAGCTTCCTGTATACAAGACACACACCAAAGATAGTCACGCCCACAACGGAGCGGAGGGGGCCACCGGTGAGGAGGCGCACAGGAAGCGCCGGCGCTATCCCCTGTGGTGGCAGTGGCATGGGGTGTGAACAGACAGACAATGGTGGAAATGCAGGTCATACAGATGCAAGACGGAAAGACACAAGGGTGTGACAGACAGCAGGGACCTTCACAAAGCTCAGCATGGCGTCAGAAGGTCGTCTCTGCATTGATAAAAGGCCTTTGACGTCCGTGTATTTGCTGCGGCTGGTTTTAATGTAATTACTCCAAAAACTGTCACCACACTCCCCTCTTTTGATAATTCAAAACCATTTTTGCATTAATCAGTTAAATACCAGAGGCATCGTAATCACATCACCTTCAAGCTTGAAACACTTAAATTATTGCTGTCCAAAGTGGACAAGAAAAGACACATGCTTGTCAATAAAAGAAAGAGCACATTATAATAACACAATGGATCCGGACAGCGATAAGAGAAGGCAATATTAACATAATAAACACGGTCAGCACGGAAAGTAGTGTCAGTGTGGCCAGCATAACAGTCCAAGGGCCCATGCCGGTCTACGTTCGGTAGTCTTTTCCGCGGGAATACTCACGAGCAGTGCCGTCTCGCAGTCAGTGGCACCGCTCCCTATGAGCGTGTGTGGAGCGTTAGTGGTCATGGCGATGTTTGGTCTTGGAGCGGCAAGACTCTAATTGCGTTGAAGCCTTGGCCTCAGCACTCGGTTGGGCAGAGTGCTCGGGGTTTGGGGTGTGGAGACCATGGCTTGAGCACGCTCCAGATCGGCCAGGCCCAAAGCTCATTTGATGGGAGACCTCATGACAGCACGCTTCACCATGTGCCTCATCAGGAGCTGTAGAGCAGCCCTCATCTCCACCTCCTCCGGACACACGGGAGACAAGACACCAGGGGGGCACTCCAGCAGAGCTCAAATCTGCATTATGGCCAGAGGGAGCAAGCTCTGGAGAAATCTTTGGAATGGGCAGCAGCTCTGCATACTTGCTGCAGCTGAGCAGAGCGCTCAGGGCCTTCATGGCTCCCAAGCCTTGGGATCCGGGGGCTGGGGAGTTGGGCAAGGGGGGTCGCCTCGGGAACGCTGGGATTCTCTGGGTGTTGTTGTTGGCCTGCTTCACCGACGGTGGCCGCACGCCGGCCGACTTCTTCATCGTAGGGAGCCGCGGATGGGCCTGGTCCGTCCGCGCCCTCGGTGTCCTCGTCTATGGCCCTCAGTGGCAGCACCGCACGACAGTGGTTGGCGTGGATCCAAGTTGTCCTCTCCGCGACCTTAGCGGCAGTGTCCGTCACCAGGAGGGCGAGGAATGGGCCGAGCCAGCGCTTGGGCCGCCAGTGCTTTCGTCTCGTTTCCTTCACCAGGACCCAGTCGCCTGCGCAGCCTGTGGCAGGGCGCTCCTGACCTGGGCAGAAATAGAGGACAAAAGTGCATTAATTTCCTTACAATAGGACAGCATGTCGTCATCACACAAAGAGGTGCTTGGCAGATCTCTGTTCGGGGGTCCCTCGCCCAAGTTGGGTGGTCTGGCACAGAGGATTTCGAATGGGACTCTCATGCGCATGTACATGAGGGCTAGCGGCAGAGCTTTGAGTGCCATTCTCTCGCTCGCACGCGCCTCCGGGCCAGGGGGCGTAACTGCAGTGTTTACGTATATCAATGCCCAGAAATTCACCCACTTCCTCAATGACTTTTGCTACAAAGTGACTGCCAGTGTCACTAGAGATTTTTTCTCGGGGCACAATTTTTGTGAGCAGAGCTTTCACCACCGCGTTGCTTGTGGCGTGTATGCCTGCAAATACTTCAGTCCATTTGGACCAGAGATCCGCCAGAACCAGACAGTATTACTTACCTTGGCATGGTGTGAGTTCAACAAAGTCCCTTTGGACATGTTGAAATGGGCGCAGGGGCGGAGGATGAGCAGCCTGTTGGATACTTTTGGGACTTACCTGGGTTGTGCGCGGGGCATATAGCGCATGTTTGGCTGAATCTCTGTGCAAATGCCGTAAACCCCTTTGTATACCAATTTTGTGTGATTAAATCACACATCATCCCTCCTTTTGAGGCATGGTCTCGACCATGTGCTAAAATTGCAAACTGTCTGAAGAAATGCCGTGGTAGGCACGGTTTGCTGTCTGGTCCCAGCCACACACACCATGCCGTCGTTGAGCCCCATTCCCCTCCCACAGCAGCGTCTCTGCTGGAGTAGCCAGTGCCTGCATCGCTGACAGAGAGGAGAAAATATCAACGTCTTGAGTGAGGTAGTGTGTGTGTGTGTGTGTAGAGGTGCGTATGCCGCTGCCTTGTCCGCGCGCCGATTCCCTGCAGAGATGGGATCAGTGGCATTAGTGTGGGCCTGGCATTTGCATACAGCGATCTCTAAGGGCAACATTACAATACAATACAATACAATTTATTCTTGTATAGCCCTAGGTCACAACAGAAGTCATCTCAGAGGACTTAACAAAACCATTGAAATCACCAACACAGGTCAGAGAATCAACAGTTAAAACACATGGAGAATACAGTATAAAGCACACACAGAAGAAAATGTCCATACATGTTGTAGAATGCTAAAGTGTCCTGATCATCACCAATCCTTTCTGTTGGACACTAACTGTCCAACAAGACCCTCCTGCATCGACAAGGAAAAACTCTTAAAAAACCCAGTGGGAAAAAGTGAGAAACCTTGGAGGAGAACTAGGGAAACCCACAGGGAGGGAGACCCATATGAGAAAGGGATCCGCTCCTCCGGACGGACAGACTAATGATCTAGGACCTAAGCTAGCTACAGAACGTGGACCAGTGGACGCTGAACGTGGACAGGTCCGGTGCAGGACCGAAGCACTCCCAGGCGGGTCGGGCGGGGCAGTCCGCAGGTGTAGATGGAAGAGGCCAGGCTCAGAGATCCCGTCATCGTACCATGAAACAGACAATGGGACAACGGGTGAATAGCAATGAACAAACTACAGTCAGAATCCTAAAAATGCTAAACAGATAAAGTAGGAAGGAGGAGAGGATAGTGCTCAAGTTACCATACTTCTCCCAGCAAACTGACTCCCTATGCAGCTTGACTAACACTCTGAGGAGTTTAACCTTCTCCGAGTCTTACCTTCCTAGCCATATGCTAAACTAAAGAGGACTGTTTTAAACCTAGCCTTGAATAAAGAATAACATACAGCATAATATATAACATAATATACAACATAACACAATACATTATTGAATAATATATAACATAATATATAACATAATACAGCATATATATATAATATATACACTACATATTATATATTACCTAATTATATGCTAAATTAAAGTAAAGTGCTTTAAGCCTGGCCTTGAATGTGGAGACCGTATCTGCTTCCTTAACATAAATGGGAAGCTGATTCCACAGTAAAGGAGCTTGGTAGCTAAATGCTCTGCCACCAACAGTGACCTTTGAGACCATTACAGCTTTCAGCAGACGTTCAACCTGTGTGGAATTAAGAATTGGTTTACCATCAGATTTCATAAAATTGCGGTGTTTCCACAGTGCTTCCCAGTCGTGCACCACAGAGAAACCATAGCGCGTATCACAGAATAGGTTAACAGTTTTGCCCGCTGCCAGCTCACAAGCCCCGGTGGGCGCGACCAGCTCAGCGGTTTGTGCTGAGTGGTAGTGGGGCAAACTACCAGAGTCTATAGTATCAAAATCAGAACACACAGCATAGCCGACTCGGTTCTTCCCAGTGTTGTCACGTGACGCGGCTCCGTCTGTATAAAAAAAAATCAAGTCAGGATTAGTCAGAGGCACCTCTTTCAGGTCTGGCCTGGGAGTGCATATCTGTTCTATTGTGGCGATACAGCAGTGTGCCTCCCCTTCCTCTGGCGTGGGCAGCAGCGAGGGGGGGTTCAGCTGTGTGCATCCCTTCACCGTAGTTCAAAGAGCACCGTGTTGCACCCCAGCCAACGAGCCGCAGAAAGGCGAGAGGCCCTCTGCTCTAACAGGATCAGGGAAACAGCATGGGGCACAAGCAAAGTTAGTTCAGTGTATCCCACAAGGTCACGTGATGCTAGGGCCGCTTTCTCAGCGGCAGCCACAGCCCGCAGGCAGCGAGGCAACCCTGCTGCCACGGGATCGAGTTTTGCTGAGAAGTAAGCAGTGGGTCTCAGTGGCCCTCAGTGAGGCTGCAAAAGTACCGACTGTTCCGTTCATCTCCAGTTGCTTTTCTCCCGGATCGTCCTCAATTCATATTGTGGGCTTTTGTGCCAAAGTGGAGGCTCATTTCCTCCTGATCCATACTACTGTCACATCCCTGGAGCATGGCGTGTCACTGGGCCTATGACGTGTCCACGGTGGTGTCACAGTTCCATGACGTGTCCACTGACGTGTCACTGGTCCAGGCGGCAGGTCCGGGCGTGTCAAGGTCCATGACGTGTCCATGGCGTGTCACTGGGGTAGTTTATCTCTCATCTGAAAAGAAATATCAGAACACAAAAAAAAAAAAAAAAAAACAACGCCTGGACACGTCTGACCAGTGACACGCCATGGACACTCATGGAACCTTGATGACAAGAACCACATGGACCCATGCAACGCCTGGACAACAGCCATGGACACATCATGGACCAGTGACACGCCTGGACACGCCATGGACCACTCATGGACATTGACACGCCGTGGACACGTCAAGACAAATGACACCCTGTTCACACGCAATGTACCATGACACGCCATGGACCAGTGACAACGCCGGACACTCAATGGACCAGTGACTCGCCCTTGACGTGCCCGGGCGTGTCACTGGTTCATGGCGTGTCCAGCTTGTCCACTGTTCCAAGGCGTGTCTGCGTGTCACTGGTCAAATGGCGTGTCCAGGATGTCCACTGGTCCCATGACGTGTCCATGCGTGTCCAGGCGTGATCACTGTCCACGACGTGTCCAAGGCGTGTCCGGGCGTATCACAGTCCATGACGTGTCCTGGGCATGTCACTACTGGTCCATGGATGTCCAGCGCGTCACGTCCATAGGTCGTGTCTATGGCGTGTCAGATGTGTCACTGCTCCGTGACGTGTCCCACAGGCGTGTCACTGTCCATGGCGTGTCCAGGCTGTCACTAGACCTTGACGTGTCGGGTGTGAGCACCCCTGGACATCGCTTGGACCAGTGACACCCTGGACACGCCCCTGACCTATGACACGCCCGGACAACGCCATGGACCAAGTGACACGCCATGGACCAATGACACAAGAACACGCCTGGACACGCCATGGACTCAGTGACACCGCCTGGACACTCACGGACCAGTGACTCTTCATGGACAAGTGACGACCCATGGACAATGACACCCATGGCCAGTGACACGCCATGGACCAGTTACAAGCCATGGACACTTCATGACCATGACACCCGAAACACGCCATGTCCCATGACACGCCTGGACACGTCATGGACCATTGACAACGTCATGACCAGTGAACGGACACCTACACGCAATGACCAGTGGACACACCTTAGTCCCGTCGTCATACACCTGGACACGTCTTAACCAGTACACACCTGGACATACGCCTTAGACAGTGACACACATGTGGGGAAGTGATTAGGAGTGGACAAATATTATCGGAGACAATAATTTCGTGAACGTTCCAATTTGAAAAGATTGGCTTGATTTGGATTATTCTTTGTTTATTTTCCATTACATATACAATTAGAAGAAGGAAAGATGCCCATTGGTCCTACATGTTGTGCCTAAAAAGCCAATCACTGCTTTATTTGTACATTTCAGTAAATATTGAGCCTTTTTTGGTGTGTTTTTTCTGTGTTTCTTGAATCTGATGTTAATGTTCTTATATGTAGTACATGTTTTGGCAAAGATGTGTGTAGTCACTTCAGATAAATAAAAGCTTCATTTTTTGAATCTACACTGTCTCATATCTATGGGGGAGATCCTGGCAAGCAAAACATTGCAGAATCATTTTGTGTAACCATTTTTTATTTTAATAAAGATATCGTGACAATGTCGTTTATCGTAGTTTGGTATCAAAGTATCAAGATATTTTATTTGTCCATAATCGCCCACCCCGTGTAGATGTGATGCATGCTTGCAGATTGGCCAGTTTTAGTTCTGGTGGATACAATATAGTTGTGTGTGATTGACAACTACTCTGTTTGGTAAGAGGCAGTTATGTCCTGTAAACCTTTTGTTGCTTGATCTCATTTTCCCTGTATATAATGGAGTGATTGTAGAGTACCATCTATTAAGTGCAGGATAAGACGGTGAAGCCCGAGTTGAAACTAGGGAATAACTGGAATTCAGTGAAGTATCAAGGGAATACATGACAAAGTTTTGGCAGTAGATCCTGTAGAATAACTCTACTCGTGTTTCTGCAGATACAATCAAACTCTAAAAAGCAATCCTCCTTAGATTATTGGGGGGGGGGGATTATTATAATGATGTGCCTCAGTCTCTTTGGCCTTCATTATCATGTGTCCCTTTCAGAACAACGGTTATCCACACTGATGAGGTGTTGACCTGGCCTTACATCACCATGTGTCCTTTCCAGAACATGGTTTCCACAGTGTATGTGTGTGCGTACCAGGCCCTCACAGACCATGTGTCCCTTTCCAACCAGGTTATACACAGAGGTATTGGTTTGCGGACCAGGCCCTCACAGACCATGTGTCCTTTCAACCAGTTATACACAGTGTATGTTTGTTCGGACCAGGCCATCACAGACCATGGTGTCCTTTCAAACCAGGTTTTACATAGTGTGTGTGTGTATGATGACATCACTGACCTTGTAAACCACAACTGTCCTTATAGACCGGGTTTTGAAAAGTCTTTACAAACCCCTGAAAAGTCTTGAAATCAGGCCCATTTTTATATCTTCAGTGCAGCAATGGAATCTTAAATTTTAACCCTGTGTATAGGTTCTGTATGTATTTTTTCATGATCATTGATATGGATTTTTGAGCTCTAGCCCCACTTGAACCCATGTCCCCCGTATACCTATGTACATCTGGTTTAAAGGGATTTTAGAAAAAATGTTCCTTACAACGTCTCCAAACGTGTATGTTGTACAGTTGGGTGTAATTCAGTTGTGCTGTCATCTCCCTGGTACTATAGATATTTTTTTGATAAAGCGTCCTTGGTGTTTTTGGTGCTTTGAATAAAATGTATTTTATATTGATATTTTTAATAATTAATAATAATTATTATTATAATATCAATAAATACATTTTATTCAAAAGCACCAAAAACACCCAAGGACACTTTATCAAAAAATATCTAGTACCAGGGAGATGACAGCACATATGAATACACCCCACAGTACACACATACCCGTATGAGACTTGTAAGGACATTTTTTCTAAAATCCCTTTAACCAACTGTACATAGGTATACGGGACACTGGTTCCCGTTGTGCAGAGCCTCAAAAAGCATATCAATGATCATGAAAATAATCACAGAACCTCTAACACTGCTTAAAATTAAAGATTTCCCTTTGCTGCACTGAGATATAAAAATGACTGTATTTCATGACTTTTCCAGGGGTTTGTAAAGACTTTTCAAAAACACGTCGTAAGACAGTGTGGGTTTACAAGGTCAGTGATGTCTTCATACTCACACACACTATTATAACCTGTTTGAAAGGACACATGTCTGTGAGGCCTGGTCCGCACACACATACACCTTGTATTACCTGGTTTGAAAGGACACTTGGTCTGTGAGGCCTTCCGCACACACATACACTGGGTAAAACCCTGGTTTGAAAGGACTCATGGGTCGGTGAGGCCTGTCGCACACACATACACTGGGGAAAACCTTTCGGAAAGGACAAAATGGTGTGTAAGGCCTGTCTTCACTAACTGATTGGTTGGGCGTGTGGATAACCTTTCTGTAAGGACACATGATTATGAGGCCAAAGAGACCTGAGCACATCATTATAATATTCATAATCTATGGAGAATTGCTTTTTTAAGAGTTTGAATGTCTCCTGCAAACACGTGGAGAGCTTATTTCTTCGTATATCTGCCAATCATTGTTCATGTATTACCCTTGATTCCTCACTGAATTCCAGTTATTCCCTAGTTTCAACTGCTTCACCGCTCTATCCTGCACATAAATAGATGTACATCTACTTCAACTCCATTCTAAAAGAAAATGAATTCAAGCAACAAAAGGTTTACAGACATAACTGCCTCTACAAACAAGACTGTCAATCACACACAAACTATATCTGTATCCACCAAAAATCAACTGCCAATCTGCAAGCATGCATCACAGCTAGGGTGGCGATATGGACAAGAAATAAATATCGTGATACTTTATACACAACTCCCGATAACACATTGTCCACGATATCTTTATAATAAATAAATGGTTACTACAAATGATCTGCAATGTTTGCTGCCATGGAAATCTATAGATGAAGTGACAGTGTAGATCAAAAATGAAGCTTTTTATTTTTCGAAGTCTACACACATCTTTGCAAAACAAGTACTAACATATAATAACATTATACATCAGATTACAATAAACACAGAAAAAACACATCCAAAAAGGCTCAATATTTACGGAAATGTACAAATAAAGCAGGGATTGCTTTTAGGCAAACAATTAGACCTATGGCACTTTCCTTCTCTAATTGTAATTTGATTGGAAAATAAAAAAGAATAATACAATAAAGCATATCTTCAAATTGGCGTTCACGTAATATTGTCTAGTTATATTTTGTCCACTCCTAAGCACCATCCCCACCAGGTGTGTCACTGGTCTAAGAGTGTCCAGGTGTGTCACTGGTCTAAGACGTGCCAGTGGACACGGGTCTTAGGTGTGTCAACTGGTCCATGGCGTGTCACGGTCCATGACGTGTCACTGGTCCATGACGTGTCCCAGCGTTTCTCTGGTTCCATGCGTGTTTACGGCGTTGTCACTGGTCCTGAAGTGTCCCTTGGCGTGTAACTGTCCATGGCGTTTCACTGGCCTGGATTGTCACTGGTCCATGCGTGTCACTGGTCATGACGATCAACTGGTTCCATGACTTTCCAGGCGTGTCACTGGTCCCATGGCGTGTCCAGGCGTGTCATTGGTCCAGGCGTGTCTCTGGTCCATGCGGTGTCCTGGATTGTCATTGGTCCGTGCGTGTCCAGAGCGTGTCACTGGTCCATGGCTTGTCCAGGCTGCTCACACCCAGACACTCATGACCAGTGACACCACTGGACACGCCATGGACCAGTGACACGGCCGTGGACACGTCACGATCAGGAAACACCTGGACACGCCATAGACACGTCATGGACCATTGACATCAGCCTGGACATGCCATGGACCATGATGAATGCCCAGACACGCAGGACCAGTGATACGCCCGGACACTCCTGACACGTCATGGACCAGTGACAACTCGGGACACGCCATGAGTCCGTCATGGACCAGTGACACTCCTGGACACGCCATGACCATTGACATCTCCTGGACACGACAGCCATGGACCAGTGACAAGCCTGGACACGCCATGAACCTGTACAACGCCCGTAACACTCAAGGCGTGTCACTGTTCATGACGTGTCCTGGCTGTCACTGGTCCATGTCGTGTCACTGGTCCTTGGCGTGTCAGCGTGTCACGTCCATGACGTGTCCTCGCGTGTCACTGGTCCATGACGTGTCCATGGCGTGTCCCATAGGTGTCACTGTCCATGTTGTGTCCATGGCGTGTCCAGGCTGTCACTGGTCCATGCTGTCACTGGTCCATGACGTGTCCATGGCGTGTCACTGGTCCTATGACGTGTCCAGCGTTCACTGTTCCATGGCTGTCCAGCTGTCAATGGTCCATGGGGAGTTCCAGGCGTGTCACTGGTCCCATGGCGTTTCTCAGGCGACTCACTGTCCATGACGTTGTCCTGGCTGCTCACACCTGGAACTCCGTGAACACTCATGTACCATGACTTGCCTGGACACCCAGACCACCAGGACTACCCTGGTCACGCATGGACCATGACCACGCCATGCGGACACTCATGACAAGTGAACTGTCCATGGACACGTCTGGACCAGTGACACGCCCGGACTATCCATGCATGGACCAGTGACACGACAGAATCCGGGCAAACGTCGAGGACCTGTGACCCACCGTGACACGTCATGGACCAGTGACACTCCATGACCATGAACAAGCCCTGGGACCCAGTGACAAAGAGACGCAGCTGCAGACTGCCGTGGACCCGTATCACGCTAGGAGCCTGTGACAAAATCACCGTATACACCTTCTTGGACCATGACACGCACCCCCTGGACAACGCCATGTCCATTGACATCCCATGGCCCACGTCATACCTGTGACACACTGCCGGAGGACACATCATAGACCAGTGACAGGCCTGGACAAAACGCATGGGACCAGTGACACGCCTGGTCACGTCATGGACCATTGACAAACGCCCGGTGACACTCCATGGACGAAGTGACCACACCGTGGACACGTCAGATCATTGACACGCCTGGTCACCCGTGGACACTCCTGGACCTGTGACACACTGTGGACACTCATGGACCATTGACACGCCGGACACCGCAATGGACACGTCATGGACCAGTGACACGCCGTGGACACGTCTCGGAGCAGTGACACCCTGACACGCCATGGACATGACTACGACACGAACCTGGACACGCCATGGACCAGTGACTCGCCATGGACCAGTGACACGCCATGGACCAGTGACACGCCCGACTGACCCCATGGAGAACCATTGACACCGCCCGTACACGCCAATGGAACCAGTGACACGCCCGAAACTGCCATGGACAGTGACACGGCGTGGCGTGTCCACTGTCCATGGCGTTCCCCAGGCGTGGCGTGTCCAAGCGTGTCACTGGTCTATGACGTGGTCCAGGGCGTGTCACTGTTCCATGGCGTGTCCAGGCTGTCACTGGTCCATGGCGTTTCACGGTCCATGCGTGGTCCAGAGCGTGCAACTGGTCCATGACGTGTCACTGGTCCAGACGTGGTCCAGGCGAATTCATCACTGGTCCTGGCGTGTCCATTCCAGGCGACTCACTGGTCCATGACGTGTCCAGAGGGCGTCTACTGGTCCATAACGTGTCCGGGCTGCTCACAACCTGGACTCACCTTAGACACAAGTGACACGCCGTGGACCATCATGGACCAGTGACACTCCTGGAAACGCCATGGACCAGTAACACGCCATTGACCAGTGACACCTATGGACTACGTCAATGAACCAGTGACACGCCTGAAATACGTCATAGACTCAGTGACACGCCCAACACGCCATGGACCAGTTACACGCCGTACACGCCTTGGACCAAGTGAGGTGCGTGTCCAGCGTGTCACTGCCATGAGCGTGTCCAGGCTGTCACCTGGTCCATGACGTGTCCAGGCGTGTCACTGGTCATTGCGTGTCCAGGTGTGTCACTGGTCCATGAAGAGGGTTCCATGGCGTGTCACTGGTCCATGACGTGTCCAGAGGCGTGGTCACTGGTCCATGACGTGTCCAGGCGTGTCACTGGTCCATGGCGTGTCCGAGGCGTGTCACTGTCCATGGCGTGTCCAGCGTCTCACTCATCTGGTCCATGAACACGTGTTTGGTCCGGGCTGCCTCACACCTGGACACACCTTAGACCAGTGACCCGTGGACACTCATGACTAGTGACACGCCTGACACCCATGGACCAGTGACACACCAGGAACCATGACACGCCATGGACACGTCATGAACCAGTGGACACGCCTGACACGTCAATTGACCAATGACAAACCCCGGACACGCCATGGACCAGTGACACGCCTTGGACACTCATGGACCTTGTGACGACTCATGGACCTTGATCGCCTTGACAAATACCCATGGAACAGTGACACGCCATGGTCCATTTGACACCCTGGACACGTAATGGACCAGTGACGACGCCTTGACGTGTCCGGGGCGCGTCACCTGTCCATGGCGTGTCACTGGTCCATGACGTGTCCATGCGTGTCACTGTCCATGGACGTTTCCAGGCATGTATGGTCCTGGCGGTCCAGTGCGTGGTCAACTGGTCCATGGCGTGTCCAGGTGCGTCCTCACTGGTCCATGACGTGTCCGGGCTGCTCTCACCTTAGACCAGTGATACACGCCGTGGACACACAGTCATGACCATTACAACGCCTGGACACAGCAATGGACCAGTGACAACGCCATGGACCAACCAGTGATACCCCCATTGACCAGTGAACGACGCCATGGACACGTCATGAACCAGTGACACGCCTGACAAGACTATACGTCATTGACCAATGAATCGCCCGGACACCTCCGGACACGCAATGGACCTGTGACACACCACGTGGACACGTCATGGGACCATGACAAACCCTGGACACCGCCATGGACCATTGAAACGCCGGGACACGCCCATGGACCAGTGACTCCTCCGGACACGCCATGGGACCCAGTGACACGCCATGGACCATGACACGCCAAGGACAACGTCATGGAACTTGGGGGACACACGTGGACACATCATGACAGTGACAAAGCCTGGACAATGCCAGGACATGACAACGCCTGGACACCGCACATGGACCAGTGACACCCCCGTTCACGGCCGAAAAAGCATGGACCATGACAGGCGTTGCCAGTGACACAACACACCTGGACTCCAGTGGACCATGACACACCGTGACATACACCTGGACACTCAGTGGACCAGTGACAACACCTGGACACGCCCTGGACCCGACCCTGGACCAGTGACACACCTGGACCCCCCGGACCAGTGACACGCCTGACCCCGGCATGGACCAGTGACACACCTGGACACGCACTGGACCAGTGTCACGCCTGGACCAGTGACACGCCTGGACCCCGCCATGGACCAGATGACACGCCTGGACCCGGGATGGACCATTGTCACGGCCAGGACACGCCATTGGTCCATGGCACGCCTGGACCCACCATGGACCAGGGTCAAGCCTGGACACTGCCGTGGACAAACCAATATCAATTGAAGTACAATAATACTGGTAGGTACATCCTGACACACTTACGTCACTCTTAAAAAAACTGCTGCATCATTTATAGTGGTCATAAACTTAGGTTAGTGAGGGGGTGTCCCCTTTGAATGCCATGGAATATCTGACACATTATTATACGTTAATGTCTCATTTTCAGTTTAATCTGTTGCCTCTCAGTCCTGGTCTGTCCTGTGTGGCACACACACAGATGTTGTAAATGCCTCATAATTGAATAATAGATGTCCTCCATTAACACACGATCCTCTCCATCCTGGTCTGTTCTGTGTTGTCACACACACAGATTTGTAAATGTCCTCATATTGAAAATAGATGTCCCATTAACACGATTCCTCTCAGTCCTGGTCTGTTCTGTGTGTCACATCACAGGTCTGTATGTGTAATAAAGTTGTTACGTGTTGTTGCTTTATGGAACAGATAAATATAGGGTTTAATTGAACATATTTGCAGTTTGATAGGTTGTGTAGTGCTGGGAAGAAAATGCTGTCCCAGTTATTTTCCTGCTGTTTACTGATCTGGTATATTTCTCTTTGTGTCAATTATCTAGACCAAACATGTCACAGGAATAGAATAAGATTTGTGTTTCACTAGTTTATCTTAAAAGTTCCTTCTTCCCATCTTTTCATGCTCCCTTGATGGATTTGAAGAATAATGGGGGCTTGTTTAAATAGTATATCTTACAAGAATAGGGGTAACAGATTAATTTTTGGCGGTCTTAAGAAGGGGCACAAGCACTGGTATATTGAAACTTCATCTATTTACGATGTTTTTTTGTCTTTTGTTGTTTTAAATATTCTAAAGGGGCTTCACTGACGCGACTTAACTTCGGCGTCAAAAGCGTCAGTTTCCATTGAAAGTGAATGGTAACGCGCGTCAGGTGATTGCCGAGAGCCCCGGCGGCACTTGACGCCGTCAAAAGCTCAAGAGTCGCGCGTAATTCGCGCTCACTTATTGAAGCTTTTTGACGCGCGAAACGCTCGCGGATCACAACAAATCCCTCTGACCTAGAAGCTGAGCAAAGCTGAGCTTTTGAAGCTTTGACGCGGGCTTTCAACCAATCAGGATACGAGTGAGCAGCAGAGGTCTGTCTCTGTCAGGAAGAGAAGTCCATGCTCTGCTGTTTGTTAATGTCCATTTTTGTTATTAGTAATTATTATTTTAGAGTAGTAACGTTCTGAGTAACAAAATCATTGTACACAGGGCTGTGTAGTAAACGTAGTTTATTTAAAATAATGAACAGGCTGAAGATGAGTCTGGCTCAGAGCAAGGCAGTCTCCGGGGCGGGCGAGAGCCGGGGAGTAGGCAGGGAGAGGCGGGGAGAGGCGAGCGAGAACCGAGGAGAGCAGGCAGATAGGCAGGAGAGGCAGGGAGAGGTGAGCGAGAACCGAGGAGATGCAGGGGAGGCAGGGAGAGGCAGGGAGATGCGAGAGCCGGGGTTTGAGAACATCAGACTGGGCAAGTGACATGCCGGAAAGTACCGCTGAAAGCGAAACTCCTCCGTAACGCAGCTCCTGGAGTAAATGACGGAACTCTGCAAACACTGGCATGCCTCTCAAGTCTGTGGTGAACCCAAAACATGTTTGTGTTGAAGCCCTACAAACAATCGTTATTTTGCTTTTATATAACAAATAAAGGCTCGCTGCTCATCTGAAAAATCCACCGTGCTGTCCTGACTACAGGCTACAGAGAAGCTCCTCCCACACCGGCGTCAGGCGCGTCACTCGCGTCAAAAGCATCAAGCACCAAAATGACAAAACTATCCCGCGTCAGTTTAAGTCGCGTCAAAAGCTTTTTGAAGCTTTGGTCTGAACGCGCCTTAATTCCTCGCTCCTTAATGTTTCAGAAGTTGTTTCATCAAGGCGGATAACAGCAGCTGAATAAGCATCTGAGGCCTCTCATATGGTTTAACTGCCACCATTCAGCAGTGACATAAAGTCCAGGAAATGGAACACAGCAGTCCTTGGAGAGTAGATCCATTCAAGATATTACGGATTTTGAGGTTTGGTCCTTAAAGAGGTATTAAAAGACTGAATTCAATATGGACATTTAAATTTGGTTTCACCTTTATTTTCCTTGGTGTATCTTTCACAATGCTGTTCTGTTCATTGACCAAGATTAATGAGTGAACAAATACAGCTCAGTGATGAAGCTAACATTGTTCTTTTGTTTGATATTATGCTTTTTATATCTCGAGGTGTGGCGGTCACTGTCCATGCGTGTCCAGGTGTGTATCCACTGGTCCATGGGCGTGGTCCAGGTGTGTCCACAGGTCCATGACGTGTCCAGGCGTGTCACTGGTACCCATGCGTGTCCAGGCGTGTCACTGGTCCATGGCGTGTCACTGGTCCATGTATGTATCCACGGTGTGTCACGTCCCATGACGTGTCCACCCGGCGTGTCCACTGGTCCATTGCCTGTCACTGGTCCATGGCGTGTACCGGGTGTCACTGGTCCATGGCGTGTCCAGAGCCGTCACTGGTCCATGGCGTGTCCAGCGTGTCCACTGTCCATGATGTGTCCACTGTGTGTCACAGGTCCATGACGTGTCCATGGCGTGTCACTGGTCATGGCGTGTCACTGGTCCATGGGCCGTGTCCGGGTGTGTCACTGGTCCATGGGGTGTCCAGGCGTGTTCTCTGGTCCATGGGCGTGTCCAGTAGCGTGTCACTGGTCCATGAACGTGTCCACGGTGTTTCACAGGTCCATTCACGTGTCCACGGCTGTCCGGGCCGTGTCATTGTCCAATGACGGTGTCCAGGCGTGTCAACTGGTTCATGACGTGTCCATGGCGTGTCACTGTCCAGGCGTGTCACTGTCCAATGGCGTGTCACTGGTCCATGGCGTGACCCAGGTGCGTGTACCTGTCATGGACGTGTCAACGGGCGTGTCACTTGTCTAAGGTGTGAGCACCCGGACACGTCAATGACCAGTGAGACCATGGACACTACGCCATGGACCAGTGACACGCCTGACACGCTTGGACCATGACATGCCTGGACACTCATGGACCATGACACGCCATGGACAACCGTCATGGACCAGTGACTCACGCCATGGACAGGTGACGCGCCCGGTACACGTCCAAGGCCTTGTCACTGGTCCAGACGTGTCCAAAGGCGTGTCACTGTCCATGCGTGTCACGGGTCCTAGGCGTGGTCCAGCGTGTCACTGGTCCATGACGTTCTACAGGTCCTTGACGTTCCATCGGCGTGTCCACGGCCATGGCGTGTCCGGGCGTGTCTTGTCCCAATGACTTGTCCAGGCTGTGTCACTGGTATCATAGACGTGTCCAATGGCGTGTTCACTGGTCAATGGTGTGTCACTGGCCATGCGTGTCCAGAGCGTGTCACAGTCCATGACGTGTCCCGCGTCCACCTGTCTAAAGGGTGTGTCCAGTGTGAGCAGCCCGGACACCGTCATGACCAGTGAGACGCCTGGACACGCCATGACCAGTGACACGCCAGGACACGCCATGGTCACATTGACACGCCTGACACGTCATGGATCCAGTGACACCCTGGACACTCATGGACCATGACAAGCCATGGACACGTAATGACCAGTGACCACCTGGACTCGCCATGGACCAGTGACACGCTTGACACGTCATGGACCAGTGGACACGCCTTGGACAACTAAGCCATGGACCAGTTGACACTCCTGGACACGCCACATCAACTGGTCCATGCCGTTTCCGCGTGTCACTGGGTCCATTTGCGTGTTTGGCGTGTAACTAGGTCTATACGTGTCCAGGCGTGTCTCTGGTTCAATGACGTGTTCCATCTATGGCGTGTCACTGTCAATGGCCGTGTTACTGGTCCATGGCGTTACCAGCGTGTCACTGGTCCATGATGTGTCCACGGCGTGTCACTGGTCTAATGTGTGTCCAGTTGAGCAGACCCGACCTCATGGACCATGAGACGCCTGGACTCGTCAGACCAGTGAGACGCCTGGTCCCGCCATGGACCATTGACACCCTGTACACTTCATGACCAGTGACCACGTCATGGACCTGTGACACGCCCTTGACACGCCATGGACCAGTGAAACTCCTTGGACCCATGACACGCATGACAACTTCCATGGACCAGTACACGCCTGGACACGTCCATAGACCCAGTGACACGCCTTGAAACCGCAAACGCCTGAAACCCATGGACCATGACACGCCACCCCGTGTCACTGTTCCATGGCGTGTCCGGGCGTGTCACTGGTCCATGGCGTGTAAGGGCTTGTCACTGGACCATGCGTGTCCGTAATTTGGCGTGTCTCTGGTCCATGGCGTGGTCACTGGTCCATGGCGTGTCACTGGTCTCATGGCGTGTTCCAGCGCGTGTCACTGTCCATGGCGTGTCCAGAAGGCTGTCACTGCTCCGTGACGTGTCACGGCCGTTCACTGTACCCATGAAAACGTTCCATGGCGTGTCCAGCGCTGTCACTGGTCCATGGACGTGTCCACAGTGTGTCCACAGTTCCAGTCTGTCCCACGGCGTGTCCAGCGTTCCACAGATTCCATGACGGTGTCCCACGTGTGTCCACTGGGTCCATGGCGTGTCCGTTCGTGTCACTGGTCCATGACTTGTCCAGGGGCGTGTCACTGGTCCTGGGCGTTCCAGGCCTGTAAACTGGCTATGAATGATGTGTCCACGGTGTGTCACAGGTCCATGACGTGTCCATGGCTTGTCACTGTCATCGTGCCCATCGTGCACTTCCATGACTGTCTACGGTGTGTCACAGGTCCATAGCGTTTACTGGTCCACGGCGTGTCACTGGTCCTTGCTTGTCACTGGCCATGGCGTGTCACTGGTCCTTGTCGTGTCCACTGTTGTGTCACAGGTCCTTGACGTCCACGACGTGTCACTGGTCCATGGCATGATCCGGCGTGTCACTGGTCCATGAACGTTGTCATCGTGTCACTGTCCATGACGTTCCATGGCGTGTCACTGGTCCATGCGTGTTCCAGGAGTGTCACTGGTCCATGCGTGCCACGCTTGTCACTGGTCCATGACGTGTTCCACGGCGTGGTCCCATGTTGAGCATCCCGGACACGTCATGGACCATTGAGTCGCCTGACACGCCATGGACCAGTGACACCCTGGACACCTGGACCAGTGCACGCCTGACAATCCATGGACCAGTGACACGCCTTACACAAAAGCCTAAACCGTCTGGACCATTGACCACCCATGGACAGTCATGGACCAGTGACACGCCATTTACCATGACACGCCTGGACACCCATGGACACATCAGGGACCAGTGACACGCCTGGACACCCCATGGACACGTCATAGGACCAGTGACACGCCGTGGACATAACGTCTTGGTCCGTGACTCGCCTGGACACGGCCATGGACCATGTCACGCCATGGACCCCAGTGACCACCCTGGACACTCATGGACCAGTGACACGCCTTGACGTTCCGGGCGTGTCACTGGTTCATTGCGGTCCAGGCGTGTCACTGGTCCATGCGTGTCCTGGCGTTTTCACTGGTCCCTCGGAGTGTCCAGGAGTGTCACTGACCAGTGACGTGTCCTGGCGTGTCCAGGCGGTCACGGGTCCATGACGTGTCCAAGGCGTGCCGGGCGTATCACTGGTCCATGAAGTGTCTGGTCATGTCACTGGTCCCCATGGCATGTCCAGCTGTCACGTCCATGACGTGTCCTAATGGCGTGTCCAGGTGTCACTGCTCCGTGACGTGTCCACGGCGGTCACTGGTCCATGGCGTGTCCAGCTTGTCACTGGTCCATGACGTGTTGGGTGTGAGCAGCCTGGACACGCCATGGACCAGTGACACGCCTGACAACGCCACGGACCAATGACACGCCCGGCACACGCCATGGACCAGTGACACCATGACCAATGACATCGCCTGGACACCGCCATGGACCAGTGACATTAACCCTTGACACGTCATGACCAGTGACTTCTCATGGACCATGACACGCCATGGACCACCGTGACACGCCTGGACCTGTGACACCCATGGACCGATTACACCCATGGACACTCTCATGACCAGTGACACCGTCGTACAACACGCCATGGACCAGTGACACGCCTGACACGTCATGGACCAGTGACACGTCATGACCAGTGACACGCCATGGACCAGTGACACACCTTGACCAGTGTCACCAACCTGGACACTCCTTAGAACCAGAGTCACACCTGGACACTAACGCCTTAGACCATTGACACAACCTGGTGGAAAGTGATTAGAGTGGACATATATATCGTAGACAATAATTTCGGAACGCCTATTTGAAGATATGCTTTTATTGTATTATCTTTTTTATTTTTCCAATAACATATTAACAATTTAGAAGGAAAGATGCCCATTGGTCTTAATGTGTGCCTAAAAAAACCAATCACTGCTTTTTTTTTGTACATTTCTTTAAATATTGAGCCTTTTTGGATGTGTTTTTTTCTGTGTTTCTATAATCTGATGTTTAATGTTATTATAGTAGTACAATGTTTTGCAAAGATGTGTGAAGCACTTCAGAAAATAAAAAGCTTCATTTTATCTACACTGTCTCTTATATATAATTCCATGGCAAGTCATAACATTGCAGATCATTTTGTGTAACCATTTTTATATTTTAAGATATCGTTCAATTCGTATCCGGGAGTTGGTATAAATGTACAAGATAGTTATTTTTTGTCCTTATCGCCCAACCCTAGAATGTGATGCATCTTGCAGATTGGCAGTTGTGTTCTGGATACAGAGATAGTTTTGTGTGTGATTGACACGTCTCTGTTTGTAAGAGGCAGTATGTCTGTTAAATCCTTTTGTTGCTTGATCCTCATTTTCTTTTAGAATGATGATTGTAGATGTACAATCTATTTAAGTGCAGGAAAGAGACGGTGAAGCCAGTGAAACTAGAATAACTGGAATTCAATTGAAGGTATCAAGGGAAATAACTTGAAATAGTTTGCAGTAGACTGAAGAATAAGCTCTACACGTGTTTGCAGAGACAATTCAAACGTCTTAAAAAGAATCCTCCATAGATTATTGATTATTATAATGAGTGCCTCAGTCTCTTTGCCTCATTTATCCATAGTGTCCTTTCAGAACAGTTATCCCACTGTATGTGTGGTTGTCCCTGCCCCCCCCCCCTTTAAAACACACCAGTGTCTTCAGATCAGGTTTTCCACTGTGTATTGTGTGCGTACACAGGCCTCACAGACCATTGTCCTCTTTCAAACCAGTTATAAACACAGTGTATTGTGTGCGGACCATCAGGGCCTCACAGACCATGTGTCCTTCAAACCCAGGTTATACACAGTGTATTGTGTGCGACCAGCTAACAGACCATGTGTCCTTTTCAACCAGTTAACAAAGTGTGTGTGTGTGATGACATTCACTGACCTTGTAAACCACTACTGTCCTTTATAGACCGTGTTTTTTGAAAAGTCTTTACAATCCCCTGAAAAGTCTGAAACATCATTTTTTATATCTCAGTGGCAGCAGAAGGAAATCTTTAAATTTGAAGCCCTTGTATATTTTTCTGTGATTTTTTTCATGATGATTGATATGATTTTTGAGCTCTAGCACCACGGGAACCCAGTGTCCCAGTATACTATTACATCTGGTTTAAAGGGATTTTAGAAAAAATGTCCTTACAACGTCTCAAACGGGTATGTGTGTACTGTTGGGTGTATTCATATGTGCTGTCATCTCCCTGGTACTAGATATTTTTTGATAAAGTGTCCTTGGGTGTTTTTGGTGCTTTTGAATAAAATGATTTATTGTTATTTTAATAATAATAATCTTTGATTAAAAAAAATTATAATATTCCAATAAATCACATTTATTCAAAAGCACCAATAACCCCAAGGACACTTTATTTCAAAAAATATTCTAGTTCCAGGAGATTACAGCACATAGAATACACCCAACGTACTCACAATACCCTTTTGAGACGTTGTAAAGGACTTTTTCTAAAATCCCTTTAAACCAGACAGTACATGGTTACGGGACACTGGGTCCCGTGGTGCTAGAGCCTCAAAGATCATATCAATGATCATGAAAAAAATCACAGAACCTATACACGGCATAATATTTAAAGATTTCCTTTGCTGCACTGAATATAAAAAATGACTGTTTTCAAGACTTTTCAAGGGGTTTGTAAAGACTTTTCAAAACACGGTCCTATAGGACAGTGTGGTTACAAGGTCTGAAATTCATCATACCCACACACATTTTTTTTTTTTTTTTTGTTCTATTTATAACCTGGTTTGAAAGGACACATGTCTGGATGAGGCCTGTCGCAACACTAATACACTGTGTATTTACCTGGTTTGAAATGACACATTGGTCTGAGGCCTGGTTCCCGAATCACTTAACTGTGATAAACCTGGTTTGAAAAGGTCACATTGTCCTGTGAGGCCTGTCCGCACAGCACATACACGGTAAAACCTGTTCTGAAAGGTCACTTGGTGTGTAAGGCCAGGTCAACACACTCTTACAGTGTGGATACCTTTCTGAAAGGACACATGATAAATGAGGCCAAAGAGGACTGAGGCACATCATTAAAATAATCAATAATCTATGGAGGATTGCTTTTTTAAGAGTTTGAAATTGTCTCTGCAAACACGTGGAGAGCGTATTCTTCAGTCTACTGCCATCTTTGTCATGATTCCCTTGATACCTTCACTGAATTCCCAGTTTTTCTAGTTCAAACAGTCTTCACCGACTCTTCCTGCTCTTAAATAGATGGTACATCAACAATCACTCCATTCTAAATTAGAAAATGAGATAAAGCAACCAAAAGGTTTATCAGACATAACTCTCCTCTTACCAACAAGACGTTGTCCAATCACTCATTCATACTATTTCCTGTATCCCACCAGCACTCAACTGCCAACTGCAAGCATGCATCACATCTAGGGGTGGCGATATGGACGAAAAAAAATATCTTGATACTTTATAACCAACTCCTAGTACGACATTGGTCACATATCTTTAAAATAAAAAATGGTGACACAAAAGATCTGCTATGTTTTGCCTTGCCATGGAATCTATATATAGAAGACAGTTAGATCTAAAATAAGCTTTTTATTTTCTGAAGTGCTACACTAATCTATTGCAAAACTTGTACTAAAAATTGTAAACATTAAACATCAGATTCAAAAACACAGAAAAAACACATCCAAAAAGGCTCAATATTTACTGAAATGTCATATAAAGCAGTATTGGCTTTTTAGGACACATAGACCATGGGCATCTTACTTCTCTAATTTGTAATATGTTATTGGAAAATAAAAAAGATAATAAAATTAAGCAATCTTCAAAATTGGCTTCAACGAAATTTATTAGTCTACGATATATTTTGTCCACTCCTAATCACTTCCCCACCAGGTGTGTCACTGGTCCAAGCGTGTCCAGTTTGTCAATGGGCTAAGACGTGTCCAGGTGTGACACTGTCTAAGGTGTTGTCACTGGTCCATGGCGTGTCACTGGTTCCTTGACGTTCCCACTGTTCCATGACGGTGTCGCGAGGCGTGTCACTGGTCCATGGCGTGTTTACGGCGTGTCACTGTCCCTTGAAGTTCCATGGCTTTAACTGGTCCTATGGCGGTCCTGGTCCATCGGCGTGTCACGGTCCCTGGCCGGTCACGTCCATGACGATCACTGGTCCATGACGTGTCCAGGCGTGGTCACTGGTCCTTGGCTTTTTTTTGTCCAGTCGTGTCATTGGTCCATGCGTGTCCACTGGGGCCTTTGCGTGTCCGGGCGTGTCATTGGTCCTGCGTGTCCCTGCGTGTCACTGGTCCTATGGCGTGTCCAGGCTGCTCACTCCCAGACTCGTCATGGACCAGTGTCACCCTGGATCAAGCCATGACCAGTGACACGCCGGACAACGTCACGAGCAGTGTACACACCGAGCGACGCCATAGACACTCTTGGACCAGTGACACGCCTGGACATGCAATGGACCAGTGACATGCCCAGACACTCATGGACCAGTGATACGCCCGACACTCCTTGGACACTTCATGGACCAGTGACACGCCTGGACACCCATGGACACGTCATGGACCATGACATCTCCTGGACGAACAGCCATGGACCATGACACCCTGACTCGCCATGGACCACGTGACACGCCTGGACACCCTGAACCCAGTGACTTCGCCCGGACACTCAAGGCGTGTCACGGTCCCAGGACGTGTCCAGGCGTGTCACTGGTCCATGGCGAGTCACTTGGTCCATGGCGTGTCCAGGCGTGTCACTGGTCCATGACAGTTCAGGCGTTGTCAACTGTCCATACGTGTCCATTGGCGTTGTCCAGGCGTGTCACTGGCCATATTGTCCATGGCGTCCAGGCTGTCACTGTTCCATGGCGTGTCCACTGGTCCCATGACGTGTCCATGCGTGTCACTGTCATGCATGACTTCCAGGCGTTCACAGGTCCATGGCGTGTCCATGGTGCGAGTCCCTGGTCCATGGCGGTCCAAGCGTGTCACTGTCCTATGGCGTGGTCCAGGCGACTCACTGGTCCTTACGTGTCCCGGCTTCTCACAAACCTGACACAGCCGTGGACACTCAATGGACCAGTGACATCCTGACACGCCATGGACCCAGTTACTCGCCTGACACGCCTTGGACCATGCACGCCATGGACGCGGTCATTGGACCAGTGACACGCCATGGACTACTCATGGACCATGACACGCCCGAATGCAATGGACCAGTGACTACGTCGTGGACAAGCCATGACCTGTGGACACACCGTGGACACGTCATGGACCATGGACACGCCAATGGACCAGTGACAAGCCATGGACCATTGACGCCAGAAACCGCAGTGGACAAGTAACACGCTATGACCGTGACTCAAACAGACGGCACACCGTAGACACGTCCTGGAACAGTGACACGCACTGGACCACGCCTTGGACTCAGTGACACGCCATGGACACGTCATGGACCTGTTACAACCACGGTCACATCATAGAACCATGACAGGCCTGACACGCCAACTGGATCCATGACTCGCCTGGACACGTCATGGACCAGTGCACGCACGACACGCCATGGACCAGTGGACACAAACCGGATCACGTCATGGATCATGACACGCCTGGACACGCAGTTGGACACGTCCGGACCTGTGACACACACTGTGGTCACTCATGGTCCAGTGACACGCCAGACACGCCATGATACACGTCATGGACCAGTGACACGCCGTGGACAAGTCACGACAAGTGACACGCCTGACACGCCATGTCCAGTGACACGCCTGGACACCCATGGACCAGTGACACGCCAATGGTCCAGTGACACGCCATGGACCAGTGACACGCCCGGTCACGCCATGGACCAGGAAACGCCCTACACGCCATGGTCCATTGAAGAAGCCCGACACGCCAGGCCCAGTGACACGGCGTGGCGTTCACTGTCCAAAGGCGTGGCCAGGCGTGGCGTGTCCAAGCGTGTCACTGGTCTATGACGTGTCTACAGTCGTGTCACTGGTCCTTGAGTGTCCAGGCTGTCCCACTGGTCCATGCGTTTCTCTGGTCCATGGAGTGTCACCAGCGTGCACTGGTCCAGAAGTGTCACTGTCCATGACGTTCCAGCGTGTCACGGTCCTTGGCGTGTCCATGTCTCTCACTGTCCAGACTGTCCAGCCGTCTCACTGGCCCTTACGTTTCCGGCTGCTCTCCACGACCTGTCACATCCTTAGACCATTGAACACCCGTGGACACATCATGGACCAGTGACACGCCTGAAACCCAGGACCAAGTAACACCAATTGACCAATGACTCGCCATGGACACGTCATGAGGAACCATGACACCCTGGACACGTCATTGACCAGGACACGCCCAAACACGCCCTTGGACCAGTGACAACCCCGACACGCCAAGGACCATTGATGTGGCGTGTCCAGGCGTGTCACTGGTCCATGGCGTGTCCCAGGCGTGTCTATGGGTCCATGTCGGTCCAGGCGTGTCAACTTGTCCAATGGCGTGTCCAGGTGCCACTGGTACCCATGACGTTCCATGGCGTGTCACGGTCCATGACGTGTCCCGGGCGTGTTCACTGGTCCCATGAACGTGTCCAAGCGTGTCACTGGTCCATGGCGTGGTCCAGGACAGGCGTGTCACTGTCCAGGCGGTCCAGGCGTCTCATGGTCCATGGACGTGTCCGGCTGCTCACACCTGGACACACCTTAGACCAGTGACGCCGTGGACACGATCAATGGAATATTGACACGCCTGACACGCCACTGGTCCAGTGGACCTCCCTGGACAAGTAACACGCATGACAACGTCATGAAACAGTGATACCCTGACCACGTCATTGACCAATGACAATCCCGACACGCCATGGACCAGTGACTCCCATGGACACGTCATGGAACTGTACACGTCCATGGACCAGTGACACGCCTGGACAACCGCATGGAACCAGTGACACGCCATGGACCAGTGACACGCCTGACACGTCCATGGACCAGTACACCCTTTAACGTGTCCGGCGCGTCACCTGTCCATGCGTGTCACGGTCCAATGACGGGTCCATGCGTGTCACAGGGCCATGACGTGACCGCGCATGTCACTGGTCATGGCGTTTCCCTGGCGTGTCACTGGTCCATGGCGTGTCCCCAGGCGTCTCACTGTCCATGACGTGTCGAGCTGCTAACACCTTAACCATGACACGTCCGTGGGACACCGTCATTGACCTTACTCGCTGGACAACCCATGACCAGTGACACATGCCATGGACCAGGACACGGCCATGGACCATGACACGCCATGTTCAACGTCATGAACCATGGACAACTCCTGGACACTTCATTGACCATGACACGCCCAGGAACACCCGTGGACACGTCTTGACCTTGACACACCGTGGACACGTCATGACCTAGTGACACGCCCTGACACGCCATGTCCAGTGACACGCCTGGACACGGACTCCTGCACAGCCATGGACCAGTTGACACCCCCGGACACGCCATGGACCAGTGACAACGCCTTGGACCAGTGACACGGCCATGGACACGTATGGACCTTGACACCACAACCCGTGGACACATCATGGACCAGTGACAACGCCTGGACACGCAAGCCATAGGACAGTGACACGCCTGACACGCCATGGACAAGTGACACCCACGGACACGCCATGGACCAGTGACAGCGGTGGCCAGTGACATCACCTGGACACTCATGGACCAGTGAACACACCAACAGTGACACACCTGACACGCAGTGGACCATGTCACACATGACACTGACCGACCCTGGAACTCGCCCGTAACCATGACACACACCTGGACCCGCCCTGGGAACAGTGACTCCCTGGACCCGGCATGGACCAGTACACACATGACAACCCCTTGACCAATGACTCGCCTGACCAGTGACACGCCTGGACCCCCCTGGACCAGTAAAACGCATGGACCCGATTGGAACATTGTCACGCCTGACACATACCCTTGGACCAGTGACATACGCCTGTACCCAAATTGACATGGTCAATCCTGGACACGCCACAAGCAGTGGGACCAAACCAGTATCAATGAAGTACTATAATCTGGTAGGTTACATCCGAACACACTACGGTCATCTCTTAAAACACTCTGCTGCATCCATTTAGATGTCATAACTTAGGTTTGAGTGAGGGTGGTCCATTTAAGTGCATGTGAATATCTTAACTTATAATATTTAATGTCTCATTTTCAGTTTAGCTGGTCCTCTCATCCTGTACTGTCCTGTTTGTCACACACACAGATGTTGTAAATGTCTCTTATTGAATATAGATGTCCTCATTATCACAGATACCTCTCAGTCCTGTCCTGTTCTGTGTGTCACACACACAGATTGTTGTACATGTTCTCATATTGAATATAGATTCTTCATTAACCAGAGTCCTCTCAGTCTGTCTGTTCTGTGGTCATATTACATACACAGGGTCGTATGTGAAATAATAGTTGTTATCGGTTGTTGCTGTTATTGGAACAGATAAATCTAGGTAATGATCATATTTGCATGTTTGAGTTTGTATGCTGTGAAGAAAATGCTTGTCCCAGTTATTTAACTGCTGTTTAAGCTCTGGTGTATATTTCTCTTGTGTCAATATCCTAACCTAACATGTCACAGGAATAGAAAAGCATGGTTTCACAGTTTATTTAAATTTTTCCTTCTTTCCATCTTTTCATCTCCCTGATGGTTTGAAAAGAATAATGGGGCTGTTTAAATGTATATCTTAACAGGTATAGGGGTACAGATTTTGCGGTCTAAAAGGGGGCACAAGCAATGGTATAATAGAATCTTCATCTTTTAATGTTTTGTCTTTTGTTGTTTTTTAATATCTAAAGTGGCTTCACACTCTCCGGTACTTAACTTCGCTTCAAAAGCGTCAGTTCCCATTGAAAGTGAATGGTAACGCGCGTCAGGGGTGAAAGCCGAGAGCCCGGCATCACTTGACACGCGTCAAAAGCTTCAAGTCGCGCGGAATACGCGCTCACATTGAAGCTTTGACGCGCGAAACGCTCGTCGTATTCAAAACTATCCCTCTGACTCCGACGCTTGAGCAAAGCTGAGCTTTTGAACTTTGACGCGGGCTTCAACCAATCAGAGTCAGGAGCAGCAGAGGGTCTGTCTCTGTCATGAAGAGAATCATGCTGGCTGCTGTTTTATTGTCATTATGGTATTAGTAATATTATTTGTATGAGGTATAACTTCGGATAACAAAATCATTGTACATCATGCGGGTAGTAAACGTTGTTATTTAAATAAAAACAGGCCTGACGATTATCTGTCTCAGAGCAAGGCATGCCTCCGGGCGGCGAGAGCCGGGGAGAGGCAGGGAGCGGCGGTAGAGCAGCGAGAACCGAGGAGAGCAGAAGGCAAGGGAGAGGCTGGAGATGTGAGCGAGAACCGAGGTGAGGCAGGAAGGCAGGAAGGCAGGGATGAAGGCTAGACCGGGTTGAGAACTCTACTGGGGCAAGGGACATGCGGCAGTACCGATGAACAGCGAAACTCCTCCGTACGCTCTCCTGATAAATGACGGAACTCTGCAAACACTTGGCACCTCCAAGTCTGTGTGAACACAGATCATGTTTTGTTGAAGCCCTACAACAACGTTTTGTTGCTTTATAAACAAATAAAGGATCGCTGCTCATTGAAAAATCCACCCGCCTTTTTTTTTTTTGTCCTGACTACATGCACCAAGAAGCTCCTCCCACCGGCTTAAGGGCGCGTCACTTCGCGTCAAAGCCTTCAAGCACCATAATGACACATAACACATTCCCGCGTCAGGTTGTTTGCGCGTCTAAAGCTTTTTGAAGCTTGGGTCTAACGCGCATTAATTCATCTCTCTTAATGTTTAAGAGTTGTATCATCAAGCTGTATACAGCAGTGTATGAAGCATCTGAGGCCTCTCATTGTTTTACTGCCTCCTTTCATCTGTGACATAAAGACCAGAAATGAACTCACATCTTGGAGATAATCCATTCAAGATATTACGGATTTTGAGGTTTGGCCTTATAGAGGTATTATTAGACTGAATTCTATAGGACATTTAAATGTTTGTTTCACCTTTATTTTCAGGTAACGTCTCAATCTGTTCTGTTAATACCAGAGATTAATGTGGTAATAATTCAGCTCAGTGATGAAGCTGACATTTGTTCTTTGTGTGTGATAATAGGCTTTTATATCTCAGGTTGGTGCGGACTGGTCCATGGCGTGCAGGGTTTCACTGTCCTGGCGTGTCCAGTGTGATCCTCAGGTCCATGACGTGTCCAGGCCGTGTCACTGGTCCATGCGTGTACCAGTCGCTTGTCACTGGTCCCATGGCGTGTCACTGGTCCATGAAGTATACCACGGTGGTCTCAGGTCATGACGTGCCAACCGCGTGTCACTGTCCCATTCCTGTCTATGTCCAGGCGTGTCGGGGGTGTCCACTGACCATTGCGTGTCCATGCGTGTCACTGGTCCTTGCGTGGCCCAGGCGTGTACCCCCCACTGTCCATGATGTGTCCACGTGTGGTCAACAGGTCCATGACGGTGTCCATGGCGTGTCATGGTACACATGGCCGTGTCACTGTCCTGGCGTGTCCGGGGTGTCAACTGTCCATGGCTGTCCCAGTCGTGTCACTGGTCCATGGCGTGTCCCGAAGCGTGTCACTGTCCAGGACTGTCCACGGTGTTCACAGGTCCATGACGTGTTCCACGCGTGTCCGGCTGTCAGTGGTCAAAGACGTGTCCAGGCGTGTCACTGGTTTCATGTATGTCCATGGCGTGACACGTCATGGCGTTCACTGGTCCATGGCTGTCCTGGTTCCAAGGCGTGTCAGGCGTGTAACTGTCCAGGACGTGTCCAACGGCTTGTCTCTGGTCTAAGGTTGGTGCAGGCCCGGACACGTCCTGGACCAGAGAGACTCCCTGGACAAGCGCCATGGACCAGTGACACGCCTGGACACCAATAGGACCATTGACATGCTGACACTACATGGATCCATGACACCGCCATGTGGACCGTCATGGACCTGTGTCAAGCATGGACATGTGGAACCGCCCACTCAGTAAAGCGTGTCACTTTTCATGACGTGTCCAGGCGTGTCACTGGTCCATGGCGTGTTCACAGGTCCATGCGTGGTCCGCGTGTCACTGTTTCCATGACGTGTCCCACAGGTCATGCCGTCCCAAGGCGTGTCACGTGGTCATGGCGTGTCCGGGCGTTTCATTGTCAATGACGTGTCCAGGCTGTCACTGGTTCATGTCGGGTCCATGCTGTCACTGGCCATGGTGTGTCACTGTACCATGGCGTGTCACCATGCTGTCACTAGTCCATGACGTGTCCACGGGCGTCCCTGGTCTAAGTGTGTCCAGGTGTGACACCCGGACACGTCATGGACCATGGAGACGCTGACACGCCATGGACCATGACACGCATGGACATCGCAT
The DNA here is from genome assembly GCA_964034765.1 of Knipowitschia caucasica. Taxonomy (NCBI): domain Eukaryota; kingdom Metazoa; phylum Chordata; class Actinopteri; order Gobiiformes; family Gobiidae; genus Knipowitschia; species Knipowitschia caucasica. The sequence goes on along the minus strand of OZ035824.1, from coordinate 53,208,288 downwards.
GGACCCAGTGACAACGCCTGACACTTCATGGACCAGTGAACACCCTGGACACGTCATGGACCATTGACACTCCATGGACACGTCATGGACCAGTGACCCCCACCTGGACATGCCATGGACCAGTGACACGCCTGGACTCGTCATGACGCAGTGACACGCCTGGACACCCATGGTCCAGTGACACGCCTGGACAACGCCACATCACTGGTCCTGGCGTGTCCGGGCGTGTCTCTGTCATGGCGTGTTTGGGCGTGTAACTGGTCTATGACGTGTCCCCAAGGCGTGTCACTGTTCATGACGGTCCATCGGCGTGTCACTGGTCAATGGCGTTTTACTGTTCCATGGCGTTTCAGCGTGTCCACTGTCCAGGATTTTCCAACGGCGGTCACTATGGTCTAAGTTGTCCAGGTGTGTGCAGCCCCGACCACGTCATGGACCAGTGAGACGCCGTGACACGTCATGGAACATGAGGAACCTGGACACGCCATGACCATTGACACGCCTGACACAGTCCAGGACCTGTGACAACGTCATGACCAGTGACACGCCTGGACACCCATGGCCAGTTAAACGCCAGTACCATGACCTAGCGCCTGGACCACGCCATGGACCAGTGACACGCCTGGACACGTCATAGACATACACCTTGGACACCCACGCCTTGACACCCCTTCTTGGTATGTCAAGTCCACCATGTGACCAGTGACCCAGACGCCACCGCTCGTGTTCACTGGTCCATGGCGTGTCTGGGGGGGGGGGCCTGTCACTGGTCCATGGCGTGTAACGGGCGTGTCACGGTCCATTGCTGTCCCGGGCGTGTTCACATGTCCATGGCGGTCCACCTGGTCCATGGCGTGTCAGGTCCATGCGTGTCCAGGCTGTCCACTGTCCATGGCGGGGTCCAGGCGAGTCACTGCTCCTGACGTGTCCCACAGGCGTTCCACTGGTCCATGACGTGTCCCATGGCGTGTCCAAGCCTGCTGTATCTTGGTCCATGTCGTGTCCACAGAGTGTCACAGGTCCAGACGGTCCACCCTCGTGTCCATGTGCTGTCACTGATCCATGACGTGTCCAACGGTGTTGTCACTTAAACTGGGCCATGGCGTGTCCGGTTGCCGTTGTCTACTGGTCCATGACTGTCCAGGCGTTTCACTGGTCCATGGCGTGTCCAAGGCCTGTCTCTGTCTATGATTGTCCTCGTGTGTCACAGTCCAATGACGTGTCATTGGCGTTACTGTTCCATTCCGTTGTCCAGGCGTTTCCCAGTCCATACGTGTCTAACGGTGTGTCACATTCCATAGCGTGTTACTGTCCACGGCGTGTCAATTGGTCCATTGGCTGTCACTGGTCATCGGCTGTCATCTGTCCCTGACTGTCCACGTGTGTCACAGGTCCATGACGTGTCCACACGTGTCCACTGGTCCATGGCATGTCCGGCGCGGTCACTGGTCCATACGTGTCCATGGCGTTCACTGTCCATACGTGTCCATGGCGTGTCAAACTGGTCCATGGCGTGTCCAGTGAGTGTCTCTGGCCATGGCGTGTCGAGCATGATCTCTGGTCCAATGACGGTCCACGCGTTTCCAGGTGGTGATCAGCCCGGACACGTCATGGACCATGATCGCCTGGACTCGCCATGGACCAGTGGACACCCTGGACCACGCCATGGACCAGTGACACGCTGGACATACGCTTGGACAGTGACCACGCCAGCCTGACTCGTCATGGACCATGACAGCGCCATGGACACGTCATGACCAGCTGCCACGCCTTGGACCATTCCACGCCTTGACAAAGCCATGGACTCATCATGAGACCATGGACTACCCTGGAAACCCATGGACACGTCATGGACCATTGACACTCCGTGGAAACGGCATGGACCAGTGAAGCACGCCTGGACTCGCCATGGACCATGACACCCATGGACCAGTGACACGCTGGACACGTCATTGACCAGTGACACGCTTGACGTGTCCGGACGCGTGTCCCTGGTTCATGGCGTGTCCAAGAGCGTGTCACTGGTCCATGCGTGTCCTATGCTGTCACTGTGTCATGGAGTGTCCCAGGAGTGTCACGGGTCCATTACGTGCCATGGCGTGTCCAGGCGTGTCACGGTCCATACGTGTCCAAGGCTTGTCCGAGGCGTATCACTGGTCCATGACGTGTCTGGCATGTCACTGTCCATGGCATTCCAGTGCTGTCACTGTCCTGACTGTCTATGGCTGTCCAGGTGTGTCACTCCTCCGTGAGCGTGTCCACGGCGTGTCTCTGGTCCATGGCGTTCAGGCGTGTCACTGGTCCATGACGTTCCTGGGTGTGACAGCCTGGACACGGCCATGGACCAGTGACACCCTGACACCCACACCAATGACAGCCCAGTACAAGCCATGGACCAGTGACAAACGCCATGGCCAATGACAGCATATACCCTGGACACCCATGGACCATGACACGCCTGGACACGTCATGACCAGTGACTCAGTCATGGACCAGTGACACGCCAGACCATGACACGCCATGACCAGTGGACACTGCCATGGACCAGTTACACCCTTGAACTCTTCATGACAATGACTCGCCGTAAACACGCCATGGACCATTGACACGCATGGACAACTGACTTCATGGACCAGTGACCACGTCCTTGGACCAGTGACCGCCATGACCAGTGACACACCTTAGACCAGTGTCCACCCCTGGACACTCTTAGACCTGTGGACACTCATGACAACCGCCTTAACCAGTGACACACCTGTGGGAAGTGAGTAGGAGTGGACAAAATAATATCGTAGACAATTATTTCCGTGGAACGCCCATTTGAAGATATCTTTTATTGTATTATATTTTTTTTTATTTTCCAATACATATTACATTTAAGAAAGGAAAGATGCCCCATTGGTCTAGATGGTGCCAAAATGCCTATCACTGCTTTATTTTACATTTCAGTAAATTTTGAGCCTTTTGGTTGTGTTTTTTCTGTGTTTCTTGAATGTGTGTTAATGTTTAATATATGTTGAGTAAATGTTTTGCAAATATGTTGTAGCACTTCAGAATATAAAAACTTCCGATTTTTGATCTCCAACTGTCTCTTATCTATAGAATTCCATTGCAAGCTAAAACATTGCAGATCATTTGTGTAAACCTTTTTTTTATTTTAAAATATCTGACCTGTCAAGTCGTATATCGAGTTGGTATAAAGTATCAAGATATTTATTTTTGTCCATATCGCCCACCCCTAGATGTGATGCAATTCTTCAATTGGCAGTTGATTCTGGTGGAGACAGATATAAGTTTGTGTGTGATTGACACGTCTCCTGTGGTAAGAGAGCAGTTATGTCTGTAAACCTTTTGTTGCTTGATCTCATTTTCTTTTAGAATGGAGTGAATTGTATTGTACCATCTATTTAAAGTGCAGATGAGACGGTGAAGCCAGTGAAACAGGAATAACTGGAATTCATGTAGTATCAAGGTATAACATGACAATGTTTGGCTAGTAGTACTGAAGAATAATGCTCTACAACTCGTGTTTGCAGAGACAATTCAAACTCCTAAAAAAGCAATCCTCCATATTTTATTGTTTATTATGAATTATGTGCCTCAGTCTCTTTGCCTCATTATCCATGTGTCCCTTCAGAACAGTTTTCCACACTGTATGGTGTGTTGACCTTGGCCTTACACACCAAGTGTCATTTCAGAACAGGTTTTCCCACAGTGTATGTGTGTGCCGGACCTGGCCTCACAGACCATGTGGTCCTTCAAACCATGTTTTACACTGTGTATGTTGTGCGGACCAGGCCTCTCAGACCATGTGTCCTTTTCAAACCCATGTTATACAAAGTGTATTGGTGTGCGGACCAGGTCCTCTCAGAACATGTGTCCTTCAATCCAGGTTTACACATAGTGTGTGTGTGTAAAGATCGAAATCACTGACCTTGTAAACCACACTGTCCTTATAGGACCTTTTTCTTTGAAAAGTCTTTACAACTCCCTAGAAAAGTAAGTCTTAAAACAGTCATTTGTATATTCCAGTGCAGCTAAGGAATCTTTAAATTTTAAGCCCGTGTATAGAGTTCTGTGATTTTTCATGATCATTGATATGATTTTGAGGCTCTAGCACAACGGAACCCAGGTTCCCCGTTTACCTATGTACAGTCGTTTAAAGGGATTTTTGAAAAAATGTCCTTAACAAAACGCTCAAACAGGGTATGTGTGTACTGTTGGGTGTCATTCTATGTGCTGTCATCTCCTGTACTCAAAGATATTTTGATAATGTTGTCCTTCGGGTTTTTTTTGGGTTTTTTGGGCTTTTGAATAAAATTGTAATTTATTGATATTTTAATAATAATAATATATTTATTATAATATCAATAAATACATTTTATTCAAAAGCACCCAAAAACACCCAAGACACTTTATCAACAATATCTAGTACAAGGAATGACACACATATGAATACACCCTACAGTACACACATACCCGTTTGAGACTTGTAAGACATTTTTTCTAAAATCCCCTTTAAACCAACGGTACATAGGTATTTCGGACTCTGGTACCGTGGTGCTAGTGCCTCAAAATTCATATCAATGATAATGAAAAAAAACACAGTACCTATACACGGCTTAAAATTAAAGATTTCTTTGCTGCACTATATATAAAAATGACTGTTTTCAAGACTTTCAGGTTTTGTAAATACTTTTCAAAACACGGTATATAAGGACAGTGTGGTTTACAAGGTCAGTGATGTCATCATACACATCTCTCGTATGTATAAACTGGTTTATGTCACTTGGTCTGTGAGGCCTGGTCCGCACCACTCATACTCTGTTAGATCCTGGTTTGATGGACACATGGGCCTGTGAGCCTGGTCCGCACTACACATATCACTGTGTATAAACCGGGTTTTAATGACTCTTGTCTGAGGCCTGGTCCGCACACACATACACTGTGGAAAACCTGTTCTGTAAGGACACTGGTGTGAAAGGCCAGGTCAACACACACAAACAGTGTGGATTACCGTCTGAAAGACACAATGGATATAGGAGCCTATAGACTGTGGCACATCATATAATAATCTATAATCTTTGGAGGTTGGCTTTTTTAGATTTGAACTTGTACTCTGCAATCTCGTGAAGAGCTATTCTTCATCTACTGCCATATCTTGTTCATTATTCCCCTTGATACCTTCACTGAATTCCTGTTAATGCCTAGTTTTCAACTGGCTCACCGTCTCTATCCGATCTTATTAGATGTACAGTCTTCAATCACTCCATTCTAAAAGAAAAATGTAGATCAAGCAACAAAAGTTTAACAGACTATAACTGCCTCTTACCAAACAGAGACGTGTCATTCAGACACAAACCATATCTGTACCTCCAGAACTCTACGCCATTCTGCAAGCTTCATCACAGTCTAGGGGGGCGATTATGGACAAAAAATAAATATCTGATACTTTATACCCACTCCCGATAACGTCATTGTCACGATATCTTTACACACACACACAGACAGTCTATGGTCAGTACTCACACACACACACAGTCTATGGTCAGTACTCACACACACACACAAATGGGCCACAGACAGTCTATGGTCAGTACTCACACACACAGACAGTCTATGGTCAGTACTCACACACACACACACACAGACAGTCTATGGTCGGTACTGACACACACAGACAGTACTGACCCGGTGTGTCCACGGTGGTCAGGAAGGACAGGTGTTCTCGGTGCTGCTCGGACAGGACCAGCAGCATGGCAGCTCTCTCCCCTCTCACATACACATATATTTATAAATACATGGATATATTAATGTGCAGTAGACTGTCCAAGCTCGCAGCACCAGGACACTGCAGTCACGTGACCACTCCACAGGAAGCGCGTGAGGGTGACGCTGAGGAGCGCTGCCCCCTAGCGGACAAACCCATCACTGCTTGTTTAAGTAGACCTTCACAGACCAGGGTCACAAAGCCCTTCACATAGTATAAAAACAGACACAGTATAAAATAGAGATACACATTTTTAAATGCCAAGACAACCATGTAAAAAACTGCAAGACAAAATTATGCAGGGCCTTTATCCCCACTGCTGTCAGACTGTACAACAAGTCACTTTAAGTCACTGCATTAAGACTGAAAAAACCTGCACTACTATTGACACTGTTTCTGATTGCCACTTTTTATTGTACACAATATCCTGCATTTAACATGTTTGCACATTTCTGAAGCACCTGAAGCGAGTGCGTGGAACCATCAGGAGGTTCTGATCCACAGACCTCAGAGCCCTGGGTCAGAGGGTCACCTAAACCATAGACGGGACAAAATGCTGACACAGGGATGAGTCTTGTCCAAGGTCCAAATTGAAACGGTTTAATACATCCATGGAATATACCTTCAAAGAGTGCTTGGACCATCCTGGGGTAATATCTATCTATATAAACACATATATAAATATATAATATATACAGTCTATGATATAAACCTGTTATCAAGAACTCATCCCAATACATTGTCAGTTCATCCCTTTCCAACTCGGTATATTGGCTTGTGACTAGAATAAAAAAAGGAATCACAAAACAATTACAAAAGATTTATTCAAAGTAAAAATAAACATGATTGTGACACTGCCCAAAATGGACAGAAATGTTTGAGGCACATACTCCACCTCAAGCTCAAGGCTTCAAAATAATTCATAAAGCTGCACTGCGTCGGTTCTCAGGGAATATGCATGTTTGACAACAGCAAAAATAAGGAGTATTTAACATTAGTGGTAAATACATGCACTCCTGGGGCAGACTGTTCTTCAGATTGCGCTTCCTTTCCTGGTTTTTGTGGATGGAAGTGTGGCCAAAGATGTTCTGTAAAGCATTTTGTAGAATATTGTTTAAATGAAAACCTCTGAAGTGTAATAGCCTCAGGAACTTCTAAATTGTCGGTAAATGTAATCTATGGGCGTTAAGGGTGACTTCATTTGCAGAAGCTGAGTCAGTTTATGCTCAGAGTAGATTATTCATTTTATCCTGGACCTGTGCACGTCATTCCTAAAATTAATACAAATCGTAAAAAAATATATAAAAAATATGAACAATTCTATGGATGGGATGATGTGGAAGTAACACAAGTGACATAATACAACAGTCCCGTGGCCTCCTCAGAGATTAGTCATTACTCATTGATCATTTATTTCCTTGTTTTTGCATAATCTGTTTCTCTGGACATGTCCCGAGAGCAGAGGCTGGACCATGACGCTCAAACCGCCGCAGTGCACCTTTAACATGTCACATGTGGGTCCGCCTAAAGGAGTGTAGAATGAGTAGCTGCAGTTGTTTTGAGAAAAAAAATAAAACCAATTGATATTATATAAAAAAAACAATGTCTTCAAATGTAGATTATAAAGGTCCTTCCTCACATTATCATTATTATTACAAAACAAGGTGGTTGAGGCATAATTATCATATATGTAGATCCGGTGTCAATTTCCTTTGCTGCTTTAACTTGGACAGAAAATATATTGAAATTTGAAAAGTCTTAAAAACACACAAACTAGCAAACTTTTTTTGTTTTTCATTTCCACGCTTTTTTAAAAAGAAACTTGGTAAATAGTGTTTCGGGAAAGTCAGGCCACGGGCAGCAGGAGGATCACATGACTGCACACTCTCGAGACGAACCCCGTCCCTGAAAGAGAGAGAGGATGTTAGCTTTCTACAGCGCACAAAGGCTTATACACTTTACATCAACAGACATTTCAGGTGGATCTCAACAAAACTAGACTGGATTCAATCAGGATTGAGAGTGTGACAAACAGTTGTGCTCCAGGCACTTAAAGCCGTTTAGAATTTTGCTCACGTCCCAGGCTGTTTACTGTACACACAGTCCCAGTGCCGCTATCTACAAACATCTGTGTGCCTGTGCGTGTGTATATATGCGTGTTGGTGTGAGCCATGGATCTATAATAATAACTGTATAGAGTATTACTAGCTTAAAGCTGTCCCACCCATGGCCACAGGGGGCACTGTGGTACTGCAGGCTAAATTCACACAGGCTACACAGAAAAAAGTCCCATAGAACTCAATGTAAGTTAAAACAGCTCAACCTCAGCTGACAGAGAACCTGACAGAGAACCTACAGCTTTCAGAAATATCGGATTTTGTGGGGATTTTAGTGTCCCTTGTCATCCTGCACTTTTTTTCTTCTTAAATCCACACTTTACTGCCTCAAACTCTGCTCCTTTCCTTCCTGCTCTGACTCCGCTCTGCTGCTGCTCTGTTCAGCAGCTCTGATTGGTCAGAGCGTGGCCGAGCCCCTCTGTGCACGTTAGGGATGTAAATCGGTGAGCGTTTAACCGGTGGTTGACCGTCACAGCGTTAACCGGTCAAAGCTGTCGGTTAAAAAAAAGAAAAGGGGAGGTCTCTTAATAACACTATTTTAAGCCCAATTTGCACGGTGTGACGAGTGGGTCTATATCTAGCTGTGTGCGCCAATGTTTTAGTAAACTCTGGGCCGACTTTCATGCCGCACGAGCCACATATGCACACACACTTGCACACACACACACACCCCCCTCTGTTACCGTCAAAGTTGCACACTGGCGCGGGTCAGAACTACATTGGAGCTTACATTTACACACACACACATACAATGTATTGCACACACACACATACCGGTCTGTCGCGCTCCTCTGTGTCACGGAGCCCAAAGGATTCGCGCAAATACGCGGCTCCAGTCAAACCACATGGAACATGTTTGTGTTTATGGTCCTCGGGATCAGCTCCACACACATCACTTGTATTTAAACTTTAGTCTAGTCTAGTGAAGACCTGTGAGACGCGGCTCGTCACTCGCTGCTCTGACCATGTGGACGAGACATCGTTTGCTGCTTTAACCCACAGCACAGAAGAATGGGAAGATTAAAAAAGCAGTTCTCTGTGCGCAAAGGTGCCGGAGCTGTTGCGGGTTTGGGCGCCGCTGCCTCTGCTCTGATCCAGTAGAACGCAGAGCTGCACTTATGAAAAGTAAGCGGCTCAAAATGGCTGTTATTTCAAAGAACGTGGACTATTTTAAACTATGCGGTTAACCGGTTTCAACCGGTTAATGAGGCTCGGTGGTCGGTCAAGAAAATTCCTTGTTTTTTACATCCCTAGTGCACGTGCATGAAAGCCACACACACGTATTTGGCGCAATGCATCATGGGAGCTCGTCCACTGCACAGAACCAGACGATGCCCAAATATAGGCGAGTTCTGCTAATCTCCCGGTCTCAGTGAAGTCCCATGAACTACTGAGCACAAGCCGGGGCTTGTGAAAGCAGCAGAAGAAAGAATCCCAAGCGTTCAACAGTGCTTTTATAGAGAATTTGAAAATGTGGAAGTCTAGATGGCACTTAAAGGCACTGTATAATAATGTTATGTTGTGAAAAGGGCTTTGAATTAAACATAGTTTCATCCGTAGTTTAAGAAAAAAAACATCCATAAGCACCACTGACCGTGCCATTGATCTCCACTTCCTGCTCTCCATCCTCCACCTGGGTCCTGGTGGCTCTCCTCTGGGCCACCTCCTGTACACACACACACACACACAAGTTGACACCGCTGACAAAGACTACAAGTTTGTCATTCAGAATTTCAAGTTTGCAGATAAAAAAATGTATATTACTCAATTGACATGACTGAAATTCAAGTTTTGAAATTTTGACGGTCTAAAAGGGAGGTAGTTTTGGCACAATCCACAGAAGCTAAACAGACCTGCTTTACAAAAACTCACACCTGCAGCATTGAAACTTAGTAATGGCCCAAGAGCTGAGTTTTGAACTAAAAAGCTTTGGACTCACAGAAAGTTGCTTTGTGTTCATAGTGTTTCGGCATGGACAGTCAGAAGTACACGCATAAAGTGTTATATGGAGCTGCCACTCAGACCCGTGTTCCAGTTCCAGGTTCCAGTTCCAGGATTTCCAGCCTGCTTCAGATTCCCTGCTGGGAGCCTATAAAGCCACACCTCGACTCCACCCATCTCTCTCTCTCTCTCTGCTCACCACCACACCTGCCTTCCTCTTTTGGTTTTCTTTGTGTTCTTTCCCTAGACTTTTTTTGCTGGTAATAAATGATCTTAACTTTTAGTTGTCTGTTGGTCTTCATGTTGCACCTGTAGAGCCAGGGTGTAACATGAAGCCAAATTGCAAATATGGCAACCTACTTTCTCATAACCGTGAGTGGACAGCCAACCACTCCCACTGGGCCAAAGTACAGAAGCCTGCTCACCTCTCCATCTGTGTTGGTCAGGGAGGTGATTACGTCATTTCCGGTGCCCCATGAGGCCTGGCTCTTCCACAGCAGGTCAGAGGGAGGGCTGTGTGCGACAGCGGCCCCTGCAGCCCACACCTACGACACACCACACACATCTTCATTCATGCTCTATCACCGTCATATCACCATCATGTGTGGAGTCCTCACCGTGACAGACTGCCCGGCCTTCAGCACATACTTGGGAGAGAACTTGTAGACCAAAGGCTCTGCATCGTCCACCTGCCGACTGAGTCTCCAGCTACCCAGCGACTGGTCCTGCACACAGAAAAAGCAGTCAAAAAGAGAAGTCCCGATGAGGGCTGGGCCTCTGGGTCCCTCACGACCACACAAAATGCAATACATGTTATAACAATATGACATTTATTGATATATTGCTCCCAGCTTCTATAGCTTCTTTAACATTAAGAGATAGATGGATGGGAATTGGCTCATTTTGAACAAGACAAAGCAAAACACGGACATCAGCAGTGTTTTCATTTTGAATGTTTGGTTTATAGATCGTCTTTTGCATGGATTTGTTTATTTACCATTTACATTATGGTATTAAATGTCTTTTGACCAAAACAATGCTTTTATCGAATTTGGTCAAGTTTTTTTCTGAACAAAATGAGTAGCTACAAAATTTAAACATAACTAACTGGAGAAGAAGACTGGGTATTGTTGATTGATAACATTTAATTATTACCAATGCATTTTTGGAAGTGGGTGTCAAGAGATTCGGTGCACGGTCCTCTCTCCTTATCCCCCTGCCTGTCCCCATCTGAGCTCTGAACAGCTCGACACTGCTGCGATTTCACCACCTACACTGTGATGCGACCAACTACAAGCCCAAAGCCTTCCACTGTGCTGTCGACCACAAGCTCACTGACCAGCTGAATCAGTGATTCAGTCGCTTTGACGTTTCCGACACTACATCAAGCAACTGGACCCTGGACCAGACGGTGTCTCACCTGGCACCTGTGAGCGGACTCCTGTCTTTGCAGACAGTTTTAACACCTCTTTGGAGCGTCCCGGCCTGCTTCAAGTTCTCCATCATTGTCCTTGTCCCCAAGAAGACAGAGATCCCTAGACTTAATAACTACAGGCCTGTGGTACTGATGTTAGTAGTCATGAATTTGTGCGCCTGGTCCTCCCCCACCTCTGCAGTTCACCTACAGAGCCAACAAATCTGTAGACAACGCTATAAACCTGGCCCTTCAACACTATCCTGTGATCCTTGCTCCAGGACAAGCTCTCCCAGATCAACGTGCCCAACTCCACCTGTGGATCTCTGACAGACAGACAGACAGGAAGCAGCATTGAGACCTAGTTTATACTGTGCGATCCTGGTTTAGAGTCTCTGGATGTGCGGAGGCAGAAATTGCACACAGATAACAGATGATTAAAAGTTTGTTAAATTGTGCTTCTGTTTGCCAATCTATGACACCTGTATACCACCATTAAATCTACATTTGAAGAACATCCTGGTGAGATCTCTCCAGATACAAGTTAGTACAAGAAGGCATGCGAATATAAGATAGAATCGTTGGGGAGTGACCTGGTCGCTGGTGTTGCTCAGTGTGACTGCGTTGCCGTCCATGTCGGTGGGGGAGATGCTGACTGCTCCGGAGGCGGTGGACTCCTCGGACAGCAGCAGCTCCTCTCCCTCCTCGGCCTCCTGCCTCTTCCTCTTGGAGCGAGAGGTGGCAGAGCTGCTCACTCGCGACACTGTCACCTTAGAGCTGGGGGACGGGGACAGCTTCAGCCTGGAACAACATCATCTACATTAGTTATATTCATTTCTGAACTTCATCATCTTTAGAAGTTTTGCCATTTTTTTGTTTTAGAACTCAAAATAATGTCTGTAAGTGTTAAATCTTGATCATCAAAGCCACTGGATGAAAGTGTTGTTTTCATTGCCCCTCACACATGTGGTGTAACCCATACATCTGATCATCTCCTGCTGCTTTACCGGCTCTCCTCGCCCTCCAGCAGCTTGCGGTAGGCGTTGATCTCCATGTCCAGGGCCAGCTTGACATCCAGCAGCTCCTGGTACTCGCTCAGCTGGGCATTCATGCGCTCCCTCAGCTCGCTCATCTCTGCATCCTTAGCCTCCATAGTGCGCCGCGCCCTGTCCCGCTCTGAGGACAGGAGTTCCTCCAGCTCGCGGATACGGTCCTCAGAGGCAGCCATCTGTAGACACGTGTCAGACACACCATTTACAAGAGCGTGAGTATGGCGACACCCCGCGTACAAAGCGGAGGCAACATGGGATGTGAATAACAGTATCTTTAATCTTTTCCACCAATGGATGATGTAATATGTTGTCAGAGGGGTCTGTAGTAGTGGGAAAGTACCTGCTTCTGCAGACTGCTCAGCTGATAGCCCAGGCTCTCAATGCGGCTGCGAGACTCGATCACCTCTTCTCGGGCGCTGCTCATGGCCTTGTCGTTTAGGTCTGAGGACACCTTCGCGTTCTCCAGCTGCAGTATCAGAAAGCATTCAAAGATTATTCAAACAAAGAACCTGACGGTTTCACTTGTCTTCATTGGTACTTGTGTGTTTGACCTACCTATGCATAGAGCTATAGAAGGTAATACATTATGTTATACGTCAAATAATTGAAGTACATATTTAATGCTCAACACAGGAAGAAGTGAGAAATTTAATTCTGCAGCATCTAATGTTCTAATTAAAAGCATGCAGTTGAAAAGAACACAAATCAACAAGAGAAATTCCCCAAACTAGTTTAAATGCAAAACGTTTGTTTTGGGGTTATAATCTGAGGATTCCTGAGCTAAAAAACAACTCCATATCAGATGGTAAAAAGTCTTTGTCGGCTCTATTAACTGGTGCTGATGTGAGCAGTGAAAGCAGTAACGAGAGTGCTCTTGCCCATGTGTGTGTGTGTGTGTGTGCTTTACCTTGGCCTGGAAGGCGTGCCCCAGTTCCTCCTTATACACCGACACCTGCTCGTCATGCTGCTTCCTGAGATCCTAAACATACAAACATCATCAGACCACAACATACAGGACTTCACACATTCTAATTGTCATCTAAAATCAGGGTGTCCACACTTTAGGCAACCACTTTAAAGCAAACTTTGAGCCAGGATCTACCTACATTCTGTGGTGGGTTACAATTCAGAATATTGCATTTGGTTCGGTTCATGATGTGATTCATATTAATGTAATGACTATGTTGTTACAACATAGGGTTAAATTATCAGTCAAAACTGGTTACATTATTTTCATAATTTACTGTCGTGTTTCTCCAAATGAAAATGTCACTTATAAATGCTTAGCATCATATTTGTCAGAAATGCTCACATCTCATATACTACTATCTTCTTGTGCTTGATTCAGCTGATTTAGAACTTTTATTTAGATTTATTGTGACCCCTTGTTAAGCAAAATAAAATACATGGATTTGTTTAGAATCATATCCTTCTATCAAAAATAAAACAAGGTTTGTTTCACTATCCAAACAAGAACACTTTCAAATCAATAAAACATTAAATATTTGCTGTACATTCTTTCAAACAATTAGCCAATTAGTATAAATAATAAAGCAATATAACTGAATACTCCAGGGGGGCAGGTGTGTTGTGTACCTGCAGAGCCTGTGCCAGTTTGGACTCGTAGTCTTGTCTCACACCAGAGTCCACCTCCACAACCCGCAGCTCCTGCCTTCGCCGCGACTCCAGTACCTCCTGCAAAGCACAGGCACACCCACGCAAGCCACACACAGAGAGAGACAAAGTGATTAAAAACTGCCTGAATGAATCAGTGTGTGAAACAGCTGCTCTATAGCTGTGCTAGTGGATACCGATGATGAGAACACTGAGAAGATCAAAGATGTAACTTTAAAACTGGGACCTTCTCTGACCTGCTCAAACATGCCCTTCCTGAACTGCAGCTCCTCGGTCAGAGACTGGCAACGGTTTTCCAAGTCCACTCTCATCAGGGTCTCGGTCTCCAGCTGACGCTTGGCTACGGCATGGGCGTCCTCAGCCTGTGGACAGATCACAGTCAGCTTGTGCAAAGTGTTGAAAGCCTCTTTAGAGGGAGCCTGAGATTATTTGGTAAATGACCTTTCCCAAAGGATCACTAAGGAATATGACTAACAACAGAGGCCTCATCAAATAAATTTAAAACTGTTGCCAAAAATTATATATATCATACACCCAATGTTTAAGAAGCAGTGGGGGCCATGTGTCCACCCCATTCAGAGTTGGAAAGCTGTACCTTAGCGAGCTGGCCCTTGACATCTTCCAGCTCTGCACTAAGAGAAGCACTTTGGCTCAGCGCAGTAGACAGGGCGGCTTCACTCTGGTACAACTTGTCCTCTAGAGCTTTGGCCCGGGACAGCGCTGCCGCCAGATCACCCTCCTTCTTCTTCACACTGACGAGAGAGATCCACAAGTTCAGTACGTAAAGCTTGCATTTGATGACAATCAATGCATTGGTGCAATTTTCTTCTTATGACAGTACGACATTAGACATCTAATGAAATGTCTTCAGAGTGACACACACCTTCTGTTGGCCTCGTCCAGCTCGCTCTGAGCTTTGCCCAGGTCGATCTGCAGTCGGGCCCGATCCTTAGCCGTGTCATCAAGAACCCGACGGGCATCTGCAAGCTCGGCCTCATACAGAGCCTTTAGGCCGCTCACCTGCACACAAACACACACACACACTGAAGACATCTGACTAGATACATTTTAATCTAATTTGTATTTTACATAGTGGGTGTTTGAAAACAAAGCATTTAGACAGAAGGGGTGGGGAGGCGCATTTGCGCAGACTTAAACCAGAATTTGGCGGAACGCAGAGTTTAGCGCTTGTGCTTCACAGCAAGGTCCTGGATTTGATTCCACCTCCGGGACCTTTCTGTGTCGATCCCGTGTCTATGTAAGTTTCCTCCAGGTGCTTCGGTTAGCCCTATCACTAAAAACATGTACAATAGTTCAGGGTGAATGAGGGTGTTCATGTGAGTGTGGAACAATGGATGCAAATGAGTCCAATGCAACAATCCAGAAAGGTGAGTTCATTAACATGTGCTGTCCCAACCAAATAAAAATTTAAAATTTTAACAGAAAGTTGTGCTACTAAAAAGCATTAATATTACACAATGGATTCAAGAACAGTCTTATCAACAACTCATTAGTTTATGTGTCCATTTGATATGCATTTATGGGGCCCTGTTAAACGTTAATCTCAACAACTATGCAGAAGGCATGAGAGTAATCATATTCAATAACAACAACTGAACAATACTGGTTGGCAGGCCCGTCGGAAGGGCTGTGCGACCTGTGCCGTCGCACAGGGCCTCGCACCACACAGGGCCTCGCAATCCTTCCTTTTTTTTATTTTTTTATTAAATAAATATACTAGTTCAAGAGTCCCCAAAGGGCGGACTGCGCTCCAAATTCGGACCCCTAATCCCCTTTCTCTGGACCTCTGATTTCTTTTGTTCAAAAGTACATTATTACAAGTGAAGTCAAATTTTCACCAAAAGCGATTTGTAAACAGGCAGGCGCGAGGGCAGCTATCTACGCAGCGGGTCCTTTACGGAGCTGTCAGATAACTTTAGCAGTGTCTGAGTGAAGAAAGTAACGGGAATGAGCCCAGTGTACGGAGAGATGGATACTCGCGTCTTCCGTATGAGGAGGAGGAGAGAGGAGTGTGACCAGAGGAGGAAGAGGAGGAGCTGCGAAACAGGTGTGTGAGCGCTGTTATTGTCAATGTTGAGCCCGAATATCCACATCAAAAACATATTATAAAAGCATTAGCAAACACTGTATGTCCAACGTTCATGCTACTGTGAGTGCAGTGGATTTTGGGCATAAAAATGTGGTCAGAGTGTGTGGAGGAGGAGGAGCAGGAGAAGGAGCGTATGTTGTGAGTGTGGAGGCATGGCAAAAACGTTATTTGATGAGGAAAAAAATAACAAATATTGACTCCGCCTCATAGCCATTTCGGCGCATTTTGCCGTAATCTAACAATTAGAAAAAGAAGAAGACTCCTTTTGGTTCAATCTTTTGAGTTGCTGCCATTTTGCCACAGGACGAAAGAGCCATGTCAGCTAAAAAGACCGCGACCAATATACCAATGCCAAGCGCGGTAACAGTTTGTGTGTGGGTGCGTGCGTGTGTGCGTGCGACGCTGCATTGGAGCGAGGACACACGTCTGCGCGCGTGCTGATCTCTTCACGCACAGCGCGAGGCGGTGCTGAATTCATGTCAAATATTATAACATGAAAAACTTTCCTGAGATCTGGGAAAAAGGTGTCAGGGCAGGGCCTCGCACCCCTCTTGCGACAGGCCTGGTGGTTGGTTGGGGCTCTATTGATGAGTGGATTCAATTGCACATGGGTTAAAGAGCATTAGCAAACAGCAGGATTTATTTTCAACAACTCTGCCCGGTTTAATTATGTGTCATGAAATCAAAGTGTGCAATTTAAGTATGGCACTGTTTTTATCACTTGTGTCATCTCCTACAGCTGTTCTGTGACAGTGGATGCACGTAAATAACAGAAAAATACCCAGTCGAAAGTGAAAGTGTGAAAAACATCACAGTGGGAGATGAATGGACACGTTTAAATTCAGGGAATATGTTATTGTTTTACTTTGATAGTGTATTTATAACTTGTGTTTTGTTTAAGCGCAAATGTGAATCATTCCAGGCAAAAGAACAAATAGATATGGACCAGAACAGAACAGAACAGCAGAACCTCCACCGAGAAAGTTGCGTTGTGCTCATAAACTAAAGTTCAGTACGTAAAACTTGCATTTGATGACAAGGATTTTTGACAAAGAAATCAAATCATCAATCAAGAAAACAGTAGTCAGGCTGAGAAGTTGTAGAAAGCTCCAGTTTGGATCAATAAAAAGGTACGTAAAATAAAAAAAATATGACCTTAGGAATAATAACTTGCTTTAAACATAGATAGATTTTTTTTATTTATTTTTTATTTAGACATTCGAAGGATACCCTGGGATGTGAGGACAGGTGTATCTGATAGTAAGAATGGGTGAATCATTCCAGGCAAAAGAACAAATAGATATGGACCAGACCAGACCAGAACAGAACAGAACAGCAGACCCTCCACCGAGAAAGTTGTGTTGTGCTAAAGTTTGTGGCGAATGAATAAGTTTGCGCATGCGTACAAATCAAAACATCTGTAATTAAATAAGACTGAGCTCCGTCCTAAGTTTAACAAAGTGTAGTAAGTAAGTAAGTAAGTAATCTTTATTTATATACCGCCTTTTCACTGCACATCGGAGTCTCAAAGCGGTTTACAATTGTTATTATTGGGAGCGGGGCCAGTACAGGAGGCACATGCCAGAACTATTGTACATATTTTTAGTGGTAGGGGAAACCGGAGCACCCGGAGGAAACCTACGCAGACACAGGGAGAACATGCAAACTCCACTCAGAAAGGCCCTGGTCCAACCGGGATTCGAACCCAGGACCTTCTCAGCCACCGTGCCGCCCTGTGGTGGTAATAGTTGTGGGCCTGGAGCAGCAGACTCTGCACGGAACCAGTGGGCCGGAACCAGAGGGCCTGAGGCTGTGACACATGTCCGAGAACACTCACTCACCTCCCGGGTCGACACTTCCTCCTTCTCAGACACTTTGACCATGAGCCGGTCGTTCTCATACTCCAGGGCCCTCACACGGTCTATGTAGACGGCCAGGCGGTCATTGAGCTGCTGGAGGTCCTGCTTCTCCTGCAGGCGGGAGATCCTGGTCGGGGACAGAGGAGTGGAGGAGGCCGCCGAGCGCACTCCCTCCCGGCTCGGTGTAGCGGTCGACATGATGCTTGTTCACGGTGTTGGTGTACGCGGAGGTCCAGGTCGGGGCTCCGGGAACATGCACGGGAGAGTGGCGGGTGTAGGAGCACGGGATGTGGGCTCAGAGAGGCGGAGGCGCGGAGGGAGCAGGACAGTGAAGGAGCAGGACAGTGTGAGGGTTTTCCAAGATGGCGGCCTCGGGAGCCCGCGCGGACCGTAGCCCGCCTCTCCCTCTTCTTCTCCTGCTTCTTCTGCCTCACACACGGGCCACAGGCGACAGTGCTCCCCTCTGCAGGCGGAGAGACGTTTTTGTTTCGTTTTAATATTTACTATAAATATTTATGACCAACTAATACCACAGTATTTTCTGTTTAGTATTAGTATTCGTTTTTTTTTTTTTTTTTTTACTAAATACACTTCTACTGAATAATTTTGTAAAGTGCCACTGCTCCGTATGGCTGGGTTTGTGAGGTTGTACAGTGCATTTCAGAGACAAACATGTCTATGAAAATGTGTCAGGAGCATGGTCAGGAGGAGGAGGAGACAGTTGAGCGTGCTGTTTTGCGGCGTAGGGGTTGTGAAGTGAAACCATGGATCTGTTATAATATCGAGTGGAATGGGGAGTTCTGAAGAAAGTATGAAAGAGTTTGGAGTGAAGGGGTTTCCAAGATTGTGGTTATTTTGCTCTGTCTTCTCTTATCTATTTAGTCAAAGCCAAAATAATGCTTAATTTATTTCTGTTTTACCGGACAGAAATAACAGTCCG
The DNA here is from genome assembly GCA_964034765.1 of Knipowitschia caucasica. Taxonomy (NCBI): domain Eukaryota; kingdom Metazoa; phylum Chordata; class Actinopteri; order Gobiiformes; family Gobiidae; genus Knipowitschia; species Knipowitschia caucasica. The sequence goes on along the minus strand of OZ035824.1, from coordinate 53,189,450 downwards.
GTAAAACAGGGGCGACAGTAGCTCAGTTGGTAGAGCACTGGCCTTCAGGCCTGAAGGTCGTGGGTTCAATTCCCACCTCCACACCTTCTCCACCGACTCCCACTGATGACTGCTGTCGTTGTGCCCTTGGGCAAGACACTTAACCCCACTTCGCCCAAAGCCCCCACTGAAAGATCAAGGCTATGCTCACACTCAGAGAGCAGCCGTCCTCCTGTGGACTCACCACCTGCAGAGGGTCAGTGAGGGGCTGGTGCTATGAGACTTGGGTGGCATCTCTGACTGCCACCCCCCTGACCCAGAAATGGATTAAAGGGTAGAAAATGGATGGATTATTTTTGTATTAATTTAAACTCACCAGCGCATACCCCGGAACACTACATGGCGGCAATTGTTCTTTTAAACTGGCCAACTGCCATAATAGACGCGAAGAAGAAGAAGACGCAAACAGGAAGCGGGCCCGTCCTGCGCATGCGCAGCAGCATTAGTCTGAAAGGCGCTAAACATGGAGGTGGATATGGAACAAGACCCCAACACTACCTCCAACACTGCCCCTAACCCGGAGCCCAGAGCCCCAGAGAGAGGCACCTACGAGCTGCCCTGGGTGGAGAAGTACCGACCCCTGCTTCTGCGAGACATCGTGGGCAACGAGGAGACCGTGAGCCGCCTGGAAGTGTTCGCCCGAGAGGGGAACGTGCCCAACGTCATCATCGCCGGTGGGACACTCACTGTGGCTCTGACTGATATATATATATATATATATATATATATATATATAGTATATATATGTATATGTATATGTATATATATATATATATGTATATGTATATATATATATATATATATATATGTATATGTATATGATATGTATATATATATATATATATATGTATATATATATATATATATATATATATATATATTGTATATGTATATTATATATATATATATATATATATACATATATATATATATATATATATATACATATACATATACATATATATATATATATATATATATATAATATGATATATATATGTATATGTATATGTATATGTATATTATATATATATATATATATAGTATATATATATATATATATATATATATATATATATATATATATATATATACATATACATATATATATATACATATACATATACATATATATATATATATATGTATATGTATATGTATATATATATATATATATATATATGTATATGTATATAATATATATATATATATATATATATATATATATATACATATACATATATATATATATACATATATATATATATATATATATATATATACAGTCTAAATATATACAGTCTGTGGCTCTGACTGATATATATATATATATACAGTCTAAATATATACAGTCTGTGGCTCTGACTGATATATATATATATATACAGTCTAAATATATACAGTCTAAATATATACAGTCTAAATATATACAGTCTATGCTTCTGACAGATACAAACTACAAGATGGGCAGAAGTACTCGTGTTAAATACTTACTTATCTATGTAAAAGTATATAGATGCTATAAATAGTATATACCTGTACTTAAAAGTGTGTAATACAGTTAACATATTTAAGATGTTGCTAATTATTCTACCCATTTTTCCTCAGTTTGACACATTTTCTTAATTTAATATGTCACTCAAGGTGGAGATTTAACCTAGAAATAATAAGAAATTGGCCAAAACATTTCCTATGTACAAATTATTTGATCAATTGAATGATCCGAATGTTTGTTCAGTTGAGTGAATGTTTTTCCCTTCTGATGATGACTCTGCTCTACTACTCTGGTCTATATTGCCACATTTTTCTCATTCAGTAAATAAATACAACAATATCAAATAATAAAAACGTGTTCAAATTTGTGCCTTCTCATCCTGGGTCTTCAAACGACTGCTGCACAACTCATTCTGACAGCGCATCCTCAGAAGAACAGAACAGAAAGCACCCACAGTGCAGTTATAAGTGACGTTTATAACATGAGCCACACAACACAAGAACATACTGCACAAAGACTGATGTACACTTTGTTCCATCTACAATATTTCTAAACTGATAAATTAAGTATGTCTTTATTTCCTGATCTCCTATGAGACAACATGGTCGTTACGTGATCATGAATCACATCTGCATCATGAACCAAATGTGATGTTCCGAACAGTAAACACAGACATAAATCTGAGGAAGATCATAACAAAAGCAAGAAGAAAAGCATGCAAAGATTGAGTAGCCTGTATTAGTCAATCCAAATACTTAGCGTTTTGCTTCCTAAGGGATTGGATTAATGGATTGTGAGAGCAGCGGTGCACTCTAATGATTTGTTTTGTCCCCAGGCCCCCCTGGCACCGGTAAAACCACCAGCATCCTGTGTCTGTCCCGGGCTCTGCTGGGAGCATCCATGAAGGACGCCGTGCTGGAGCTCAATGCCTCCAACGACAGGTGCGTGGGGCCCTTTATGTAAACAAAAAAACATATCAATGTTTGAGGCCATTTTGAATTTCCAAAATGTTCCTAATACTCTCTTCTTGGGTCATTCAACGCTAACGCAAGAAACCTCTGCGACAAACAAATGCCCCAGTATTTTTTTTCAATTTTGAATCTGAATCTTTATGCCTCTAAAGTAAATGCGTGTTGATTTTCTTTTTCACTTAAGACCATGTTGGTTGTTTAATTGACAATGCATTCATAAAGTACTCAACTGTCATAATGACTAAGAGAAAGGGGGGGTTAATGCATAGGAGCTGGTTGGGGCTATAAGTATAGTATGAAGTAGTAGTTTGTTTTTTACATTTGTCTTTTGAGAAGTTGACTGTATTTGACATGAGTTTGGATTCAACCACAACTGGGCCAAATATATAGAAGAGATGTATTTGAAGGCTAGTTATTAAATGTAAAAAATACTATTCTATATAATGGTTGTTTTCCTGAGACAATAGTCTTTTATTGGGTCCTCATGTTCATGCGCTGATTTTTCTGTGAGAACTGTCTCTTCACTCCTAAAGTAACTCATGTTTCCTGTTGCAGAGGTATTGATGTAGTTCGAAACAAAATCAAGATGTTTGCTCAACAAAAGGTGACTCTGCCAAAAGGACGCCATAAGATCATAATCCTCGACGAGGCCGACAGGTGAGTGCTCCCCTGCTGAATACTGGTGTCTGGTTCATAGTCTCTGCTGAATACTGGTGTCTGGTTCATAGTCTCTGCTGAATACTGGTGTCTGGTTCATAGTCTCTGCTGAATACTGGTGTCTGGTTCATAGTCTCTGCTGAATACTGGTGTCTGGTTCATAGTCTCTGCTGAATACTGGTGTGTGGGTCATGGTCTCTGCTGGATACTGGTGTGTGTGTCATGGTCTCTGCTGAATACTGGTGTGTGTGTGTCATGGTCTCTGCTGGATACTGGTGTGTGTGTCATGGTCTCTGCTGGATACTGGTGTGTGTGTGTCATGGTCTCTGCTGGATACTGGTGTGTGTGTCATGGTCTCTGCTGGATACTGGTGTGTGTGTCATGGTCTCTGCTGGATACTGGTGTCTGCTTCATAGTCTCTGCTAAATACTGGTGTGTGTGTGTGTCATAGTCTCTGCTGGATACTGGTGTCTGGTTCATGGTCTCTGCTGAATACTGGTGTGTGTGTGTCATGGTCTCTGCTGGATACTGGTGTCTGGTTCATAGTCTCTGCTGAATACTGGTGTGTGTGTGTCATGGTCTCTGCTGGATACTGGTGTGTGTGTCATGGTCTCTGCTGGATACTGGTGTGTGTGTCATGGTCTCTGCTGGATACTGGTGTCTGGTTCATAGTCTCTGCTGAATACTGGTGTCTGGTTCATAGTCTCTGCTGAATACTGGTGTCTGGTTCATAGTCTCTGCTGAATACTGGTGTGTGTGTCATGGTCTCTGCTGAATACTGGTGTGTGTGTGTCATGGTCTCTGCTGGATACTGGTGTCTGCTTCATAGTCTCTGCTAAATACTGGTGTGTGTGTGTCATAGTCTCTGCTGGATACTGGTGTCTGGTTCATTGTCTCTGCTGAATACTGGTGTGTGTGTGTGTCATGGTCTCTGCTGGATACTGGTGTGTGTGTCATGGTCTCTGCTGAATACTGGTGTGTGTGTGTCATGGTCTCTGCTGGATACTGGTGTCTGCTTCATAGTCTCTGCTAAATACTGGTGTGTGTGTGTGTCATGGTCTCTGCTGGATACTGGTGTGTGTGTCATGGTCTCTGCTGGATACTGGTGTGTGTGTCATGGTCTCTGCTGGATACTGGTGTGTGTGTGTCATGGTCTCTGCTGGATACTGGTGTCTGCTTCATAGTCTCTGCTAAATACTGGTGTGTGTGTGTCATAGTCTCTGCTGGATACTGGTGTCTGGTTCATGGTCTCTGCTGAATACTGGTGTGTGTGTGTGTCATGGTCTCTGCTGGATACTGGTGTCTGGTTCATAGTCTCTGCTGAATACTGGTGTCTGGTTCATAGTCTCTGCTGAATACTGGTGTGTCTGGTTCATAGTCTCTGCTGAATACTGGTGTCTGGTTCATAGTCTCTGCTGGATACTGGTGTCTGGTTCATAGTCTCTGCTGGATACTGGTGTGTGGGTCATGGTCTCTGCTGGATACTGGTGTGTGGGTCATGGTCTCTGCTGAATACTGGTGTGTGTGTGTCATGGTCTCTGCTGGATACTGGTGTCTGCTTCATAGTCTCTGCTAAATACTGGTGTGTGTGTGTCATAGTCTCTGCTGGATACTGGTGTCTGGTTCATGGTCTCTGCTGAATACTGGTGTGTGTGTGTGTGTCATGGTCTCTGCTGGATACTGGTGTGTGTGTCATGGTCTCTGCTGAATACTGGTGTGTGTGTGTCATGGTCTCTGCTGGATACTGGTGTCTGCTTCATAGTCTCTGCTAAATACTGGTGTGTGTGTGTGTCATGGTCTCTGCTGGATACTGGTGTGTGTGTCATGGTCTCTGCTGGATACTGGTGTGTGTGTCATGGTCTCTGCTGGATACTGGTGTGTGTGTGTCATGGTCTCTGCTGGATACTGGTGTCTGCTTCATAGTCTCTGCTAAATACTGGTGTGTGTGTGTCATAGTCTCTGCTGGATACTGGTGTCTGGTTCATGGTCTCTGCTGAATACTGGTGTGTGTGTGTGTCATGGTCTCTGCTGGATACTGGTGTCTGGTTCATAGTCTCTGCTGAATACTGGTGTCTGGTTCATAGTCTCTGCTGAATACTGGTGTGTCTGGTTCATAGTCTCTGCTGAATACTGGTGTCTGGTTCATAGTCTCTGCTGGATACTGGTGTCTGGTTCATAGTCTCTGCTGGATACTGGTGTGTGGGTCATGGTCTCTGCTGGATACTGGTGTGTGGGTCATGGTTTCTGCTGGATACTGGTGTGTGTGGGTCATGGTCTCTGCTGGATACTGGTGTCTGGTTCATAGTCTCTGCTGAATACTGGTGTGTGTGTGTGTCATGGTCTCTGCTGGATACTGGTGTGTGTGGGTCATGGTCTCTGCTGGATACTGGTGTGTGTGGGTCATGGTCTCTGCTGGATACTGGTGTCTGGTTCATAGTCTCTGCTGAATACTGGTGTGTGTGTGTGTCATGGTCTCTGCTGGATACTGGTGTGTGTGGGTCATGGTCTCTGCTGGATACTGGTGTGTGTGGGTCATGGTCTCTGCTGGATACTGGTGTGTGTGGGTCATGGTCTCTGCTGGATACTGGTGTCTGGTTCATAGTCTCTGCTGAATACTGGTGTGTGTGTGTGTCATGGTCTCTGCTGGATACTGGTGTGTGTGGGTCATGGTCTCTGCTGGATACTGGTGTGTGTGGGTCATGGTCTCTGCTGGATACTGGTGTCTGGTTCATAGTCTCTGCTGAATACTGGTGTGTGTGGGTCATGTGTTCTGTGTGTGCTCAGCATGACAGACGGCGCCCAGCAGGCCCTGCGCCGCATCATGGAGATCTACTCCAAGACCACACGCTTTGCCCTGGCCTGCAACGCCTCGGACCGTATCATCGAGCCCATCCAGTCACGCTGTGCCGTGCTGCGCTACGCCAAATTGAGCGATGGCCAAATACTGACACGACTGCAGGAAGTGGTGCAGCAGGAGGGCCTGAGTGTGACCGATGACGGCCTGGAGGCGGTCATCTTCACTGCACAGGGAGACATGAGACAGGTGCCAACATAGCCCCAGTCAGACATCTCAACCACCAGTAGCATCAGGGGCGTTCCGGTTCTTGTTTCTGGTAGTATAAAAGGTCACACAAATTAATTGCGTGATAAATTTGCCGTTAAAATATTCATATAACCGCAAATCAATATTAAGACTGTATTAGGCATCGGTCACAGCAAACCTATATTAGTTTACCTCCAAGGCAGGCCGCAGTGAACCCAATGTTCCACTGAGCGCCAAGCCTTAGACTGCCCAGGAAGTGGTGTCAGTATCTTACAGAATTGTGGTTATTTTGCTCTGTCTTCTCTTATCTATTTAGTCAAAGCCAAAATAATGCTTAATTTATTTCTGTTTTACCGGACAGAAATAACAGTCCGGTAAAACAGGGGCGACAGTAGCTCAGTTGGTAGAGCACTGGCCTTCAGGCCTGAAGGTCGTGGGTTCAATTCCCACCTCCACACCTTCTCCACCGACTCCCACTGATGACTGCTGTCGTTGTGTCCTTGGGCAAGACACTTAACCCCACTTTGCCCAAAAGCCCCCACTGAAAGATCAAGGCTATGCTCACACTCAGAGAGCAGCCGTCCTCCTGTGGACTCACCACCTGCAGAGGGTCAGTGAGGGGCTGGTGCTATGAGACTTGGGTGGCATCTCTGACTGCCACCCCCCTGACCCAGAAATGGATTAAAGGGTAGAAAATGGATGGATGGATGGACAGAAATAAGTCTTATACACAATCTTAGCTAGGGCTTGCATTAGCGTGCTTCTTTTCAAGTTGTACCATGGAAAAGGTTCAAAAGGAGCTAAACACTACATCCTCTGCCCCAGGCGCTGAACAACCTGCAGTCCACACACGCAGGCTTTGGCTTCGTCAACAGCCACAACGTGTTTAAGGTGTGTGACGAGCCACACCCCCTGCTGGTCAAGGGCATGCTGGGAAGCTGCGTCCAGGGCCAGGTGGACGAGGCGTACCGCGTCATGGAGCAGCTGTGGAGGCTGGGCTACTCGCCTGAGGACATCATCGGCAACGTCTTCAGAGTGTGCAAGACCTACAGTATGCCAGAGTACCTCAAGTTGGAGTTCATCAAGGTACTGCGGCCATGGCAACAGAACATACTGTCAGACTGTACAACAAGTCACTTTAAGTCACTGTATAAGACTGAAAGAACCTGCACTACTATTGACACTTTTTAGTGTCTCTATCCATGCCAAATGTGACAATTTCTCCCCTGTGAGATAAATAAAGCATATCTTATAGACATTTGTGTCAAAAGTATGCCAGATAATGGGCTGGGATACATATTTTTCAATCCACAAACGAATATAACTTTCAATGAAATGTATTCTTGTATAGCCCTAAATCACAACAGTAGTAATCTTAACAAACTTAACAAAACCATTGAAATTGCCTACACAGATCAGAGAATCAAACAGTTTAAACACAAAATAATATAGAACACATAGAATATGATTAATAGAATGTACTATACATGCATGTTGCTAATTCCTGCTATTTTCGGACCAAAAATAGCAAAATTGGCCCCAACTCTTATGTCTCACAGCAACATTCTAATAATGCAGATGTTTCTGTGGCAGGAGATTGGATACACCCACGTGCGAGTGGCCGAGGGGGTGAACTCTCTGCTGCAGATGGCGGGGCTTGTGGCCAGGCTGTGCAGCAAAGCAGCGCCCCCTACAGCCTCCTGATGTCGGACTTCTCCTTTTCACATGCAGATGGATCTCACAAGAAACGATAATGAACAGATAATGTCTGGTTAGTCTATCGTTCTGCCACACGATGACAGACTGAAAGACGTCTAACTTTGCTCCTTTCAAATGTAAATTGCTGCTTTGTACTTTGAATAAAGAATTTTCTTCTTTCCCTTATTTGTTTCGTTTAAGTTCTCAAAGCCAGAAGTTGAACAAAACTAATTTTCAAACCAATTGAAAAATAATTTGGTATATTAATATGTCAGTAGTTCCTAGTTCCCTGGCATCACTACTTTTTACATGTATTTTTTGGAGTGTTTCTCAACAACAAACAGTCTGAAAATACATTTTTCAGACAAACAAATGAGCAGCTCTTTATATGTAAAATCAGATCTTTTAAATGTAGTGAGTATAAAATATAGTTCTATAGGTTGTGAAACACGGTCGATCAGTTCCATTTGACTGGTGTAGGAAGACAACTATTTGGAAAATGTGAGCATTAGATTTAAAGTTTTTTGATAGTGTATTTTCAAACTGCACAAAAATATATTGTTTATTGCTTAATTAAATCTGTTGGATATTGTCCAGAATGTCCAAGTGTCTGAGCAGGGTATGACCATCTAACGATGAGTCAAAATAAAGTAACGTATTTGAGAATTATGGTGGCGAATACGTTTGACAAACTTTCCTTTTCTTTTGGTACACCACTTCCCCTGACGGTATCTTTTTGGTTAAGTGGTCTGCTCATAAAACATACTTTGTCTTCAAACAATCAAGCAGAACATAATTTTAAAACAAAGCACGTAACTAATGGTGTGCAAGAATTCCATGATTCTAGACTCTTGAATAAATTAGCCGATCAGAAGGTATGGAGAGAATTCAAAACATTTATTTTGACTTGAAGTTTGTCACCTTTTCATTGTTAGTTTTGCATAATTGAAATCTAGTAAATAATTTACCGATCAACTAAACACCTGTGCCTTGCTTAACTCTGCCCACATGAACATCTGAAAACTTTCTCTAAAAAGGGCGTTGCCTGAAGGACCAGGGCACACAGGGCTTAGAGTTGGGCGTGGTCTGGGCTGTGATTGACAGCTCACTGGTCACAAAAAAAAAAAGACAGTTGTGATTGCTTAATGCAATAGTTTATACACCACAAAGTCTCATTCCATTTACACACCCGAACTGAGCCACTGATGTAATCTAATTTTAATCCACTAGATGTCGCCAGAATACAACTTACTGCTGGGGCGTGTGAGAGTTGGATGGGTTTATATCACTGAGGCAGAGACGCACCTCACACAGTACAAACTGACGTCACACATCACTCCAGAGCCAATGGAGAGGCCAGGCACAAAATTAAAATGTGCCACTAAAGGTACAGAGGGCGCCACAGACGGCTTTAGGCTCAAAAGTGAGATTCTGAGATAAAATGTCAAAAAAAAAAACAGGATATGTAGAGAGCACCATAAGAAACATTTATGCAGTTTATGAGTTTAAAAAAAAGTTGATTTGGGGTTTTGTTTTCCTTTAAGTACTTCACTACAGGGAGGACCACAGGGAATAAACACATTTTATCAACGATTTATTAAGAGTACTTTTCTTTACAAAGATACAGGGCAATAAAAAAGGTTCGACAGTCTGTGGCTCATCTCAGGCTCCAGGATGAGAAGTCTTTTCCACCAGTCTCATTCCCACATGTTACAAAACACATGAAACACACATGATCCTGAAACGGCGACGGAGGCAACACTGTCACTTCTTCACTTCTTTTTGAACCTGAGAAGAAAATCCTTTTTAAAAGAAGGATCTGAAAGTGTGTTGGAAGTATCACAACAGTTTGGCTCTGACAGAACACGTGAAGCCCAATCAAAAGGGACTTTACTTTCCATACATATAACAGCATTAGAACAGTTTACCCTCTTCCTCCTCCTCTTCCTCTTCCGCCGCCTCTTCCCCCTTCTCTTCCTCCTTCTCTTCCTCCTCCTCTTCCTCCTTCTCTTCCTCCTCTTCCTCCGCCTCCTCCTCCTTCTCTTCCACCTCCACCTCTTCCACCTCCTCCTCCACCTCCTCTCCTGGAAGAAAACAATAGAAAGTGAGTGAACAGAAGCTGAGTGAACACACACACACACAGAGTCGTTTCTCTTCCCTGATCGCACACACACACACACACACACACACCCACCTGAGTCCTTTGGCCTGTGGTTTGCGATTTAGACCCAGGCGTTTCCGATCTTCAAAGGACGGTCTAAGGGTCAGAGGAAAACAGTGACTAGGCTGCAGTGAACCAAGTCTGAACCAGGACAAGAACCAGGCCCTGCAGGCTCCGCTCAGACTGCAGAGGGTGCACAGAGGCAGCACAGAGGCAGTGGTTAGCAGCTCCTCGGTGAAAACATAAAACGCACTGACCCGGCCCGATACTGTTTGAGCAGGCGTCCGCTGGTGTTGGTCAGCTCCTTGTCAAACACAGACTTCTTCCCTCCTTTGGCCTTGTGCTTGGCTCCTGGACACAGGAATGAGTGAGAGTGAGCGAGATTCAGATTCAGATTATTTGCCATTTGCAGTAAAAAAAAAAACACATTGGAATACATTAGCAAAAGTCTCCAGTGTGCACAGACAAATACAGACATAAAACAACATTAAAAGACAGAAATAAAACAAATAAAACAGTAAACAAATGTCACTGTGAAATCGATCGACTAAAACAGTTTCAAAACAAGTGCAAATCATTAAAGTGCTCTGTTCACACTGATAACAGCCTGTGGATAAAAACTGTTAGCGTAACGAGATGTCCTGCATCTCAGAGAGCGATATCTTCTGCCAGAGGGAAGAAGCTGGAACATGGCTTTCCCAGGGTGGCCAGAAGAGAGAGTGAAGTGGAGTGAGTGAGAGAGAGTGAGCGGGGGGTTCCTCACACACACTGACCTGGCTCAGGGGTCGGCTCCTCCGCCATGGCGCGCGCTCGTTTGGGACGGCGGTCCCTCTTGGCGGCGCGCTCTGCAAACATCTGAGCCTTGAGGATCTCGAACTGAGCGCGCTCCTCTCCCTGTGGGGGACATTCAGACGCACTGTTCACTTTGTTTTTACACTAAACCTTACCACACTTTGATTCTGTATGACCAACGATATTCTACGTGAAAGAGCACTTCCATGCAAAGACAAAGGTGTTGCGTTTATATTTTTGTTGTGTAATTATATATATATTTCATACATATATATATTTATTTATATTATATTATATTGAAGCTAACTAAGAACAAAGCAGCTACTTATATTGAATATTTAGTGTGCTCCCGGTGTACGTTGCTCTTTCACATGTTTGTGGCGGTAACATCCAGGGGCATGAGTACTTTTTGTGCTGTGCTGATCTCACTCACAGTAATGTCTTTTCTCTTGGAGTCCTTCACGAACTGAGTCCTCTTCTTCTTCCCTCTCAGAGCCTGGTCAAAGTCCTGCAGCGCCTTGGACACTGCCACACACAGTCCACATCAGGCAACAGCACCAAACCACATGACATTAAAGTACACCACTTTACCAGGGTCCCCAGAGTTCTTTCCTGCTAAGAGCCTGCCACCTTAACTAATGTTTTAAGAAACGGGGTGACATACAAGGTGCAGCCATATCTTTTAAAATCCGACTTATTCACAAGGTATGAGCTGAATGGGGAATTGCATAATACTGGTTCTGCTCCTCTCGGGTTCACCAGCCGGGCTTAAAGCTGAGGTACCCAACTTTTGTTTGTTCTTATAAATGGATGTTGTTCCAGTACAGCCCTTATGCTCTGCTCTGGATGTTATAAAGCTGCATAAATATCAGCATGAATGACCTGAGAAAAACATAAACCCGGCCCAAGGCAGACCTTGTTTTGGTGAGGGGTAAATGCAGCAGCCTCAGAAGAGAACAGGGCTGAAATGTTTTTAACAAACACACTTTGACATCCTAGTCTGAGGGGAGCATGCTCCCCTCTTTAAAACTGTGTTTAGTTTTCAAAGTCAGAGAACAACATGGTTCTGTGCTCACCATGGTATCAATAAAAGAACAAATGTGAGCTCTTCCTTAAAGAATAATTAAGCTTAAAGCAGCAGTAAGCGATTTTTGGGTGTTAATATACGTCTTAAATATTGATATATTCCAATAGCCATCACTTATATAGAGTGTTTGTACCTAAACACGGATCTCTCAGTCCTTCCAGTCTTCTCCCACATATTTAATAAAAAAACCTCACATCCTATGCGCTTATCCAATGACGAGAGAGCACGCCTTATAAGGGGTTTCTCCCGTGTGTGCACGCGCACTCTTCAAAACAAACATGGCGGAGAAGGAAAAGCCGCCTCCAGCGCTGCTGCTGCAGACTAAATACATGGATGGATTTATTAAATACAGGCAAAACGCCAGAAACAGAGGAACGACAAAAAGTAGGAGCAACATGGTGACCAGCTGCATTCATGTTGGCGACCTCTAGCTCCGTGGATTCCTCTCTCCGACTGAACAGGTGAGCATGTTACTCAGTAGTGGCAGTAGTAGTTGTATTATTTATACATATTGTTGCCTGAGACTGTAATGCGGGTTTTCACCAAGTTAGCTAGTTAAAAATCCCCAGCTGTTGTAGAAATACGGCCGCATTTTGTGGCAATAACTGCGCATTACCTTGGCTTAGCTTTGAGAAACAACAACAGACAACACAACATCGAAGCCTTAGCCCAGCCTCAGCCATCCATAAACTCCGGTCAATTATTAGTTCCCCACATGTACAACATTAAATGACCATATCACCAAAGTTCCCCCGTGAAGTGTTGTTAGCGTTAGCGTTCGCTGTTAGCGTTAGCGTTCGCTGTTAGCATTAGCGTTCGCTGTTAGCATTAGCGTTCGCTGTTAGCATTAGCGTTCGCTGTTAGCATTAGCGTTCGCTGTTAGCATTAGCGTTCGCTGTTAGCATTAGCGTTCGCTGTTAGCATTAGCGTTCGCTGTTAGCATTAGCGTTCGCTGTTAGCATTAGCGTTCGCTGTTAGCATTAGCGTTCGCTGTTAGCATTAGCGTTCGCTGTTAGCATTAGCGTTCGCTGTTAGCATTAGCGTTCGCTGTTAGCTGTTAGCATTAGCGTTCGCTGTTAGCATTAGCGTTCGCTGTTAGCATTAGCGTTCGCTGTTAGCATTAGCGTTCGCTGTTAGCATTAGCGTTCGCTGTTAGCATTAGCGTTCGCTGTTAGCATTAGCGTTCGCTGTTAGCATTAGCGTTCGCTGTTAGCATTAGCGTTCGCTGTTAGCATTAGCGTTCGCTGTTAGCATTAGCGTTCGCTGTTAGCATTAGCGTTCGCTGTTAGCATTAGCGTTCGCTGTTAGCATTAGCGTTCGCTGTTAGCATTAGCGTTCGCTGTTAGCATTAGCGTTCGCTGTTAGCATTAGCGTTCGCTGTTAGCATTAGCGTTCGCTGTTAGCATTAGCGTTCGCTGTTAGCATTAGCGTTCGCTGTTAGCATTAGCGTTCGCTGTTAGCATTAGCGTTCGCTGTTAGCATTAGCGTTCGCTGTTAGCATTAGCGTTCGCTGTTAGCATTAGCGTTCGCTGTTAGCATTAGCGTTCGCTGTTAGCATTAGCGTTCGCTGTTAGCATTAGCGTTCGCTGTTAGCATTAGCGTTCGCTGTTAGCATTAGCGTTCGCTGTTAGCATTAGCGTTCGCTGTTAGCATTAGCGTTCGCTGTTAGCATTAGCGTTCGCTGTTAGCATTAGCGTTCGCTGTTAGCATTAGCGTTCGCTGTTAGCATTAGCGTTCGCTGTTAGCATTAGCGTTCGCTGTTAGCATTAGCGTTCGCTGTTAGCATTAGCGTTCGCTGTTAGCATTAGCGTTCGCTGTTAGCATTAGCGTTCGCTGTTAGCATTAGCGTTCGCTGTTAGCATTAGCGTTCGCTGTTAGCATTAGCGTTCGCTGTTAGCATTAGCGTTCGCTGTTAGCATTAGCGTTCGCTGTTAGCATTAGCGTCGCTGTTAGCATTAGCGTTCGCTGTTAGCATTAGCGTTCGTGTAGCGCGTTCGCTGTTAGCATTAGCGTTCGCTGTTAGCATTAGCGTTCGCTGTTAGCATTAGCGTTCGCTGTTAGCATTAGCGTTCGCTGTTAGCATTAGCGTTCGCTGTTAGCATTAGCGTTCGCTGTTAGCATTAGCGTTCGCTGTTAGCATTAGCGTTCGCTGTTAGCATTAGCGTTCGCTGTTAGCATTAGCGTTCGCTGTTAGCATTAGCGTTCGCTGTTAGCATTAGCGTTCGCTGTTAGCATTAGCGTTCGCTGTTAGCATTAGCGTTCGCTGTTAGCATTAGCGTTCGCTGTTAGCATTAGCGTTCGCTGTTAGCATTAGCGTTCGCTGTTAGCATTAGCGTTCGCTGTTAGCATTAGCGTTCGCTGTTAGCATTAGCGTTCGCTGTAGCGTTCGCTGTTAGCATTAGCGTTCGCTGTTAGCATTAGCGTTCGCTGTTAGCATTAGCGTTCGCTGTTAGCATTAGCGTTCGCTGTTAGCATTAGCGTTCGCTGTTAGCATTAGCGTTCGCTGTTAGCATTAGCGTTCGCTGTTAGCATTAGCGTTCGCTGTTAGCATTAGCGTTCGCTGTTAGCATTAGCGTTCGCTGTTAGCATTAGCGTTCGCTGTTAGCATTAGCGTTCGCTGTTAGCATTAGCGTTCGCTGTTAGCATTAGCGTTCGCTGTTAGCATTAGCGTTCGCTGTTAGCATTAGCGTTCGCTGTTAGCATTAGCGTTCGCTGTTAGCATTAGCGTTCGCTGTTAGCATTAGCGTTCGCTGTTAGCATTAGCGTTCGCTGTTAGCATTAGCGTTCGCTGTTAGCATTAGCGTTCGCTGTTAGCATTAGCGTTCGCTGTTAGCATTAGCGTTCGCTGTTAGCATTAGCGTTCGCTGTTAGCATTAGCGTTCGCTGTTAGCATTAGCGTTCGCTGTTAGCATTAGCGTTCGCTGTTAGCATTAGCGTTCGCTGTTAGCATTAGCGTTCGCTGTTAGCATTAGCGTTCGCTGTTAGCATTAGCGTTCGCTGTTAGCATTAGCGTTCGCTGTTAGCATTAGCGTTCGCTGTTAGCATTAGCGTTCGCTGTTAGCATTAGCGTTCGCTGTTAGCATTAGCGTTCGCTGTTAGCATTAGCGTTCGCTGTTAGCATTAGCGTTCGCTGTTAGCATTAGCGTTCGCTGTTAGCATTAGCGTTCGCTGTTAGCATTAGCGTTCGCGTTAGCATTAGCGTTCGCTGTTAGCATTAGCGTTCGCTGTTAGCATTAGCGTTCGCTGTTAGCATTAGCGTTCGCTGTTAGCATTAGCGTTCGCTGTTAGCATTAGCGTTCGCTGTTAGCATTAGCGTTCGCTGTTAGCATTAGCGTTCGCTGTTAGCATTAGCGTTCGCTGTTAGCATTAGCGTTCGCTGTTAGCATTAGCGTTCGCTGTTAGCATTAGCGTTCGCTGTTAGCATTAGCGTTCGCTGTTAGCATTAGCGTTCGCTGTTAGCATTAGCGTTCGCTGTTAGCATTAGCGTTCGCGTTCGCTCGCTGTTAGCTTAGCGTTCGCTGTTAGCATTAGCGTTCGCTGTTAGCATTAGCGTTCGCTGTTAGCATTAGCGTTCGCTGTTAGCATTAGCGTTCGCTGTTAGCATTAGCGTTCGCTGTTAGCATTAGCGTTCGCTGTTAGCATTAGCGTTCGCTGTTAGCATTAGCGTTCGCTGTTAGCATTAGCGTTCGCTGTTAGCATTAGCGTTCGCTGTTAGCATTAGCGTTCGCTGTTAGCATTAGCGTTCGCTGTTAGCATTAGCGTTCGCTGTTAGCATTAGCGTTCGCTGTTAGCATTAGCGTTCGCTGTTAGCATTAGCGTTCGCTGTTAGCATTAGCGTTCGCTGTTAGCATTAGCGTTCGCTGTTAGCATTAGCGTTCGCTGTTAGCATTAGCGTTCGCTGTTAGCATTAGCGTTCGCTGTTAGCATTAGCGTTCGCTGTTAGCATTAGCGTTCGCTGTTAGCATTAGCGTTCGCTGTTAGCATTAGCGTTCGCTGTTAGCATTAGCGTTCGCTGTTAGCATTAGCGTTCGCTGTTAGCATTAGCGTTCGCTGTTAGCATTAGCGTTCGCTGTTAGCATTAGCGTTCGCTGTTAGCATTAGCGTTCGCTGTTAGCATTAGCGTTCGCTGTTAGCGTTCGCGTTAGCTTAGCGTTCGCTGTTAGCATTAGCGTTCGCTGTTAGCATTAGCGTTCGCTGTTAGCATTAGCGTTCGCTGTTAGCATTAGCGTTCGCTGTTAGCATTAGCGTTCGCTGTTAGCATTAGCGTTCGCTGTTAGCATTAGCGTTCGCTGTTAGCATTAGCGTTCGCTGTTAGCATTAGCGTTCGCTGTTAGCATTAGCGTTCGCTGTTAGCATTAGCGTTCGCTGTTAGCATTAGCGTTCGCTGTTAGCATTAGCGTTCGCTGTTAGCATTAGCGTTCGCTGTTAGCATTAGCGTTCGCTGTTAGCATTAGCGTTCGCTGTTAGCATTAGCGTTCGCTGTTAGCATTAGCGTTCGCTGTTAGCATTAGCGTTCGCTGTTGATAGCATTAGCGTTCGCTGTTAGCATTAGCGTTCGCTGTTAGCATTAGCGTTCGCTGTTAGCATTAGCGTTCGCTGTTAGCATTAGCGTTCGCTGTTAGCATTAGCGTTCGCTGTTAGCATTAGCGTTCGCTGTTAGCATTAGCGTTCGCTGTTAGCATTAGCGTTCGCTGTTAGCATTAGCGTTCGCTGTTAGCATTAGCGTTCGCTGTTAGCATTAGCGTTCGCTGTTAGCATTAGCGTTCGCTGTTAGCATTAGCGTTCGCTGTTAGCATTAGCGTTCGCTGTTAGCATTAGCGTTCGCTGTTAGCATTAGCGTTCGCTGTTAGCATTAGCGTTCGCTGTTAGCATTAGCGTTCGCTGTTAGCATTAGCGTTCGCTGTTAGCATTAGCGTTCGCTGTTAGCATTAGCGTTCGCTGTTAGCATTAGCGTTCGCTGTTAGCATTAGCGTTCGCTGTTAGCATTAGCGTTCGCTGTTAGCATTAGCGTTCGCTGTTAGCATTAGCGTTCGCTGTTAGCATTAGCGTTCGCTGTTAGCATTAGCGTTCGCTGTTAGCTTAGCGTTCGCTGTTAGCATTAGCGTTCGCTGTTAGCATTAGCGTTCGCTGTTAGCATTAGCGTTCGCTGTTAGCATTAGCGTTCGCTGTTAGCATTAGCGTTCGCTGTTAGCATTAGCGTTCGCTGTTAGCATTAGCGTTCGCTGTTAGCATTAGCGTTCGCTGTTAGCATTAGCGTTCGCTGTTAGCATTAGCGTTCGCTGTTAGCATTAGCGTTCGCTGTTAGCATTAGCGTTCGCTGTTAGCATTAGCGTTCGCTGTTAGCATTAGCGTTCGCTGTTAGCATTAGCGTTCGCTGTTAGCATTAGCGTTCGCTGTTAGCATTAGCGTTCGCTGTTAGCATTAGCGTTCGCTGTTAGCATTAGCGTTCGCTGTTAGCATTAGCGTTCGCTGTTAGCATTAGCGTTCGCTGTTAGCATTAGCGTTCGCTGTTAGCATTAGCGTTCGCTGTTAGCATTAGCGTTCGCTGTTAGCATTAGCGTTCGCTGTTAGCATTAGCGTTCGCTGTTAGCATTAGCGTTCGCTGTTAGCATTAGCGTTCGCTGTTAGCATTAGCGTTCGCTGTTAGCATTAGCGTTCGCTGTTAGCATTAGCGTTCGCTGTTAGCATTAGCGTTCGCTGTTAGCATTAGCGTTCGCTGTTAGCATTAGCGTTCGCTGTTAGCATTAGCGTTCGCTGTTAGCATTAGCGTTCGCTGTTAGCATTAGCGTTCGCTGTTAGCATTAGCGTTCGCTGTTAGCATTAGCGTTCGCTGTTAGCATTAGCGTTCGCTGTTAGCATTAGCGTTCGCTGTTAGCATTAGCTGTCTGTTGTAGTTGTGAATATGATGTGGCTGCTACGAACACTTCTGATCTGTATGAATCGTTTGTTTTTGCCAATAAACATAGTTGCTTGCACTATATATATATATGTAGGTCTGCATTTCATTCTTCAATGACTAAGTTTTTCAACTTGCACTCTGTATATTAGTTTTATTGTTATAAAAACAATATCTCTTTACCTCAAATCTAACTTCCGTGACCACTACATACATTTTTATTATTATGTATTGAGAATAAGTAAGAGTCTTGCTGACTACTACCAAATAAATTATGAGCATGATATAATATAGACATTGTAATAATTTACATGTCTTCATTGCATTCTTTTCTCTGTATCTTTTCCAGTATGGCCTAAATCAATTGGAATGAGGTCTTCAATGTACAAGAGTTCAAAAGCCTCCATAATGCAAGTTAAATAACTATTAAAAAAAAACAATGCCATAACGACTAGATACTTTTCTGCTGACCTCTTCTTTCTCTAGTATTGACTGAAGACAAGACTTTGCTTCCAGAATTAGAAGATCGGCCATTGTCATCTCCTGAGGAAGACTTTACACCCCACATTTGTCATGTAGGTTGTTGTGAATGCATATATGGGACGCAGTGATTATGATAATGATGTTGTGATGTGTGTGTCGTTCATCCCTACAGTTGTGTTGCTGCCCTGAGGTCCAAAATGAATATCGATCATGTTCCAGGAGTCAGTGTTGACAAAACTGTCGCTGAGTTTCTTCAACAATCAAGAGGAGTGAGATAATCACTCGACTCCCAAAACAGCCGATGTAAGTGTCTTTCTCTCACAATGCACAGTCTCTCACAGTCCAAATAAACATGTTCAAGGATCCTGTGAATCAGGGGCCACTCCTGGTGATCAATAAATACTACTGTTGTAGATCAGGGGCCACTCCTGGTGACCAATAAATACTGATGTTGTTGATGATGAATATATCAAAGTCATATTTGAGTAGATAAAACTGATGTCTCTTCTATTATGTTTCAAAGGAAAATCTCTGCCAGAGGAAGACTCCAGTTCCTTCAACCTGGGCCCCTGAAGCGTGACTGTGTGTGGCTGTGTGTGTGTGTGACTGTGTGTGCGTGTGACTGTGTGTGCGTGTGGCTGTGTGTGCGTGTGGCTGTGTGTGCGTGTGGCTGTGTGTGCGTGTGGCTGTGTGTGCGTGTGGCTGTGTGTGCGTGTGGCTGTGTGTGCGTGTGGCTGTCTGTGCGTGTGACTGTGTGGCTGTGTGTGCGTGTGACTGTGTGGCTGTGTGTGCGTGTGGCTGTGTGTGCGTGTGGCTGTCTGTGCGTGTGACTGTGTGGCTGTGTGTGCGTGTGGCTGTCTGTGCGTGTGACTGTGTGGCTGTGTGTGCGTGTGGCTGTGTGTGCGTGTGGCTGTGTGTGCGTGTGGAAGTGTGTGCGTGTGGCTGTGTGTGCGTGTGGCTGTGTGTGCGTGTGGCTGTCTGTGCGTGTGACTGTGTGTGCGTGTGGCTGTGTGTGCGTGTGACTGTGTGTGCTTGTGACTGTGTGTGCGTGTGACTGTGTGTGCGTGTGACTGTGTGTGCTTGTGACTGTGTGTGCTTGTGACTGTGTGTGCTTGTGGCTGTGTGTGCGTGTGGCTGTGTGTGCGTGTGACTGTGTGGCTGTGTGTGCGTGTGGCTGTGTGTGCGTGTGGCTGTTTGTGCGTGGCTGTGTGTGCGTGTGACTGTGTGTGCGTATGACTGTGTGTGCTTGTGGCTGTGTGTGCGTGTGGCTGTGTGTGCGTGTGACTGTGTGTGCTTGTGACTGTGTGTGCGTGTGGCTGTGTGTGCGTGTGGCTGTGTGTGTGTGCGTGTGGCTGTGTGTGCGTGTGGCTGTGTGTGCGTGTGGCTGTGTGTGCGTGTGGCTGTGTGTGCGTGTGGCTGTGTGTGCGTGTGGCTGTGTGTGCGTGTGGCTGTGTGTGCGTGTGGCTGTGTGTGCGTGTGGCTGTGTGTGCGTGTGGCTGTGTGTGCGTGTGGCTGTCTGTGCGTGTGGCTGTCTGTGCGTGTGACTGTGTGGCTGTGTGTGCGTGTGGCTGTCTGTGCGTGTGACTGTGTGGCTGTGTGTGCGTGTGGCTGTGTGTGCGTGTGGCTGTGTGTGCGTGTGGCTGTGTGTGCGTGTGGCTGTCTGTGCGTGTGACTGTGTGTGTGCGTGTGGCTGTGTGTGCGTGTGGCTGTGTGTGCTTGTGACTGTGTGTGCTTGTGACTGTGTGTGCGTGTGACTGTGTGTGCTTGTGACTGTGTGTGCTTGTGACTGTGTGTGCTTGTGGCTGTGTGTGCGTGTGGCTGTGTGTGCGTGTGACTGTGTGTGCTTGTGACTGTGTGTGCGTGTGGCTGTGTGTGCGTGTGGCTGTGTGTGCGTGTGGCTGTGTGTGCGTGTGGCTGTGTGTGCGTGTGGCTGTGTGTGCGTGTGGCTGTGTGTGCGTGTGGCTGTGTGTGCGTGTGGCTGTGTGTGCGTGTGGCTGTGTGTGCGTGTGGCTGTGTGTGCGTGTGGCTGTGTGTGCGTGTGACTGTGTGTGCTTGTGACTGTGTGGCTGTGTGTGCGTGTGTGCTTGTGTGCTTGTGGCTGTGTGTGACTGTGCTTGTGACTGTGTGACTGTGCTTGTGACTGTGTGTGACTGTGCTTGTGACTGTGTGTGACTGTGTGTGACTGTGTGTGACTGTGCTTGTGGCTGTGTGTGCTTGTGGCTGTGTGTGCTTGTGACTGTGTGTGCTTGTGACTGTGTGTGCTTGTGGCTGTGTGTGCGTGGCTGTGTGTGCTTGTGACTGTGTGTGCTTGTGACTGTGTGTGCTTGTGACTGTGTGTGCTTGTGTGTGCTTGTGGCTGTGTGTGCGTGGCTGTGTGTGACTGTGCTTGTGACTGTGTGTGACTGTGCTTGTGACTGTGTGTGACTGTGTGTGACTGTGCTTGTGACTGTGTGTGACTGTGCGTGTGGCTGTGTGTGCTTGTGGCTGTGTGTGCTTGTGGCTGTGTGTGCTTGTGGCTGTGTGTGCTTGTGGCTGTGTGTGCTTGTGGCTGTGTGTGACTGTGTGTACTTGTGGCTGTGTGTGCTTGTGGCTGTGTGTGACTGTGTGTGCTTGTGACTGTGTGTGACTGTGTGTGCTTGTGACTGTGTGTGCTTGTGACTGTGTGTGCTTGTGTGTGCTTGTGGCTGTGTGTGCTTGTGGCTGTGTGTGCGTGGCTGCTTATGAATTATTTTGAGGAAATGTGTTCAAACAAGCTACAACATAAAGATGAACATTTTGTTAGATATCTCTGTCAGTGTTCGCTGCAGCAGCGATGGATAAGGACCTGGATAATAACAGTGTTATTCATTTGAGCAAAAAGTGATAACACAAACGTTGCCTTACCATCACTTGTAATTATTTGTCTTATTAGGGACATTGTGTATATTTTTCCGGCTATAACTTCAAATCTTCTTTTACATAATAAAGTTTCTTAGACTCGTTACAGACTGTATTTGTTTTCCTACTATAAAACAAAGCACATTGAAAGAGGTGAATGTATTTTTTTTTATTTTGAAATAGTACAACTACAAACATATTTCAGAACTGCAGAGTGGACGTGCACCATGGGGGCCGCTGAGGACGTGCACCATGGGGGCCGCTGGGACGTGCACCATGGGGGCCGCTGAGGACGTGCACCATGGGGGCCGCTGAGGACGTGCACCATGGGGGCCGCTGAGGACGTGCACCATGGGGGCCGCTGAGGACGTGCACCATGGGGGCCGCTGAGGACGTGCACCATGGGGGCCGCTGAGGACGTGCACCATGGGGGCCGCTGAGGAAAGCACGTTTTCAATGTCTGTTGGCACCTTTCAGACGCACCAGGGAAAGGTCTGGGAGGATCTGGTCATCAGCTTCTCTGGACAGAGGGCGTTCAGTGCTTCCTGAAAGAACCGTTATGACAAATGACTTTATATATTCTGTTACTTGTAGCTTTTCTTTCAAAGTGGTGAGTTTCCTTACAGTGTAATAGTGTAACGTAATTAGTTATGACAGTACTTTTGCGTTTCGGACAAGCTTTACTGGAATTGTTTTTCAGTCCCACATCTCACTGTACAGCTCTGATACACTTTGATTTTGTCTTCATTCTCTGAACAATAAGCACATAATACAGATGTTGATTACATCAATAAATGTATCTTTATTTTGTGACATTGAGAAGGCAGCTTCCAGTGAGATGCAGCTTTACTTTCACATAATACATTACTACAGTGTTGTCTATAAAGAACTCCAAATATACAAATTGTGAGGAAAGCAGTAATGTATTACTTTAAATAACCTTCATGTAAAGCTTTGTTGTTGTAATGTATATGCATTACATTCATCTAATACATATGCACTGTAACAGATGTTACAGTGCATAATGTTGAGACACGTCACACTGCAATCTGCAACATTATGTTTATTCACAACAGTTATCAGTGTACCAACTATAAAAGCAGTGTTATTCTATAAAAGACTGGATTGTTTTTATCTCTTTCTTAGTGATGCTATCCTAGCTAACACCAAGCTGCTTCCAGTGTTATAGCTAGGTTACAACTGAGCTATTCTATGCTAATATTTCACTCCCAGAGTTTGTTGTTAATATACTTACGAGTAGACCCGACGGAGATGAATCTGCTGCTGCCATCACCAACACGATGCGCGTTCATGTGGTGTGACGAGGAGACGGGGGCGGGGCTACTAACTCGCTCAGGCAGAAGAAACTGCCGGAAACGACCAAATCGCTTACTGCTGCTTTAACTTATAAACTGCAAAAATGTTTCTTATAGTGCTCTCTACACGTCCTGGTCAATTTTTTGACATTTTAGTGCAAATTCGATACAATCTCACTTTTGAGCCTAAAACAGTCTACATTTGAATATTGTGCCTGGCCTCTCATTGGCTCTGGCCGCTGCGTGACGTCCGTCGCTCTGCTCTTGTGGTATAAAAGCCTCACACACGCTCCCGTAGAGAGTTGGAATAGCGAGTGAGCATTTTACAGTGATTTTCAGGTTAGCAATTTATTAGCTTGAGTGTTGCCAGCAATGACAACTGTCTGATTTTTAATGACAAGACAAGCAATACAAATTTTCAGAATGGCAATTGTGTTTATATTGATATGTATCCTCCTCCACCTTTTGCGATGAAGGTGGAGAGAAGTCCACCTCAAAAGAGAACTCTGTCGCGAAGCTGCCGTCGCCGTCACTCTCGACTCTAAGCCCCCTTGCTTGTCTCCTGGTCTTTTTATATGTGGGCGGAGTAAGGCTGGGCACTGGTGTTTAGTTGACCTTTAACCAGCGCCTCAAAACACACACATTTTTTTGCTTGTTTTAGCAGAGTCGAAAGTGACGGTGACGGCAGAGGTGGACTTCTCTCCATGATCATACAGTCTGATGCAAAGTCTGCGGAGGCTTCTGCATTCCATGGATGATGTCCAGGCAAAACGAGCTCTGGTCAGGCATGTTGTTCTTTACAAACTGTTAAATCATGCCAAGCCCTTACTGAAACTTTTCATATTCGATTGTGTGTGCTTGGTGTGAGGTGTGTGTTCACGTGTGTGTGTTCACGTGTGTGTGCGTGTCTCACTGCGGCTCTGTTTGCGCTCCTGTTGGCTCTGAAACCACACTCTCTCTGGCTCCGAGGTTCCGCTCTCCAGACGCTTCTGCGCCACAGACAGCTGCACAAGGTACACACAGGTCAGAGGTGTCCACACACACACACTTCAGAAGTGTCCACACACACACAAACAGGTCAGAACTGTCCACACACACACAAACAGGTCAGAACTGTCCACACACACACACCTTTGCCTCGGACGCTGCCATCTCACGCTCCTCCCGCTCAAGCCGGATCACCGCCTCCACGTCCTTCTCTAGTTTGGAGATGTGGTCCCTGAATTTCAGAATGACCTCTGCACACACAACAGCAACACACTTTTGAAGGCACACGAGATAGTACTACTGTGTGGGCGTCTGGCTCTGTGTGTGTGTGCGGTACCCGTGTGTGTCTGCTCAGAGTGTACCTGGCGGCAGCACGCGGGCCTTGACCCCACTCCTGGCAGTCTTCACCACCTCCTTGAGCATCCTCCTCTCTGCTTCTCCCACGAGAGACACTGAGCGGCCAGAGCGGCCCGCCCGAGCCGTCCTGCCGACTCTGTGCACATAGTGCTTCTGTGTGGAGGGCATGGTGAAGTTGATCACCTGTGAAACCAACAAATATGCACAAAAAAGTTTAGAGGCAGAGATAGTTAAATGATGATTTAGTCCCTGCTGATGCAGGATGCTCACACCACCATGTTTGACCGTGGGGTGTTTCCATGGTGATGAGAGTTTGGGCAGACAAAATTCCTTTTAGCCACATCTGACCACAGCACCTTCTTCCAAGTCGATACTTGGCAAATGCATATCGATAATCGATCACGGGAGAAAGTATCGCGATATATCGAAAACTCGATATATCGTCACACTCCTACTCATGAAGCATGAACGAGCCCCTTGAAGCCGAGGTCAGTTATTTCCGCCTCTGGGGCGAGCCCATGTTCAGCCAACAGCACTGTCCTTTCGTCTGTCGGCCCCAGTGTGGTGGTCACAGGGCTGTAATAATATGCCCAAGTCGCAATACACATTTCAAAACCACTATATTATGCCACGAGACATCTTAATTATAAATTATTATAGCATTATAATAGAAATGTAAAAGCACAGGTCAAATTGCCAAATATACTGTCTTCAAAAGTGAGCATTAAACTGTGCCTTACTAAAGTATCCATACAGCTGGAACTTTACTCTGTACCAAACAAATATTTCACTTTTATATTTCACTTCACAACAAAGTAAACAACTGAAGAGAAAGCAAAATGATACATGATTTTGTTCATCAAGTAATCATACAGCACGAGATAATATGTGGAATTCTCATCTCCCATTAACCTCCTGAGACCCGAGCATTTGTCTGGTGTGCATTTTATATATTTTTTTGCTATTTAGGATAAGTAGGACCCAATAAGTATAATACCTAAATTGTGATTTTGTACAGGAAGTAGTTTTTGAGAAAAAACATGTCCTCGTATGAGGACAGTGGGTCTCTCATAACCTAAAGAGAAAATGTATGATCTTTTAGGCCGGAAGGTCCTAATTAGTTGAAATTCAAAATTTCAGCTTGATCCAATTAGT
Organism: Knipowitschia caucasica; assembly: GCA_964034765.1. Taxonomy (NCBI): domain Eukaryota; kingdom Metazoa; phylum Chordata; class Actinopteri; order Gobiiformes; family Gobiidae; genus Knipowitschia; species Knipowitschia caucasica. The sequence continues at coordinate 53,164,436 of OZ035824.1, read as the reverse complement.
ACTTCTCTCAAAAATCAATGTCCTCACATGAGGACAGTGGGTCGACCTTACTATACAATACAAATAGACTCCATTGGTCTAAAATAGTATATAACAGTTTATTTGAAAAATGTAAACATCAAAGTTAGACATAAAATCCAAACAGCTCTATCTTCAAAGCCTAAAAATGTCATGGTGTGGACATTTTGACCTGGTTGAGTTTGAATCCTGCCTGTCCTGTTGATTGTTGCCCCGCCCTAATGTGATTCACCTGTGTGTCCCTGTGTGTCCCTGTGTGTGTGTATATACCCTGTGCCCTTCCTCACTTGTTGTCCGTCCATTGTCTCCACAATGTTTGTCCTGTCTTCAGTTCTGTTTTTACATTACCTTGGATTTATTTTATTAAATTACTTTGATTTTCAGTCCTGCAATTTGGGTTCCCTTTTTCTTCATTCATCCACATGACAAAAAATTGGCTATACATAAATAAAACCGCAAAATACTGTGTAAACTGTCTATTTCAAGCCTTCAATATGGCTGAATTGAATTGATAAATACAATACTAGAACAAATAATGGCAAATATTATTAACAGTCCTAAAACAGTAAAATTCTGCTGAACAGCTTATGAACCGGGGCTTTTTTCAAACTAGCTCCCTCTCTTTTTCTAGAAAGCAATCTGTCTGCCTTGTTTGGAAGAGCCCTATTGGCAAGTGTGAAATGCTGCAAAGCAGTTGCATTCACTTTGCAAGCACAGGTACACATTGCATGTCATGCATCGGACACAGGATTTTCCAATGCAGTCTTGTGCTCTGCAACGCATGGGGTTTTTCAAGGCTACCATCTCCGGGTTAGAGTTAGGATTACAATATCCCCAGTCGAGGTCAGCAGCTCTCCACCCGCACCATACACGGTGTTGGCAAAGCACTGCTTCCCCCTCCTGAGGCGCCGGAGGGTTTGCCATAACCTTTTTGAGGGCGACCGATAGTCATGCTCCATGGACTCTCCGAACTCCTCCCAGTGTCGGGTTTTTGCCTCTGCAACAGCCCGGGCCGCGGCACGCTTGGCCTGCCGGTACTGGACAGCTGCCTCCGGAGTCCCACAAACCATCATTGCTCGATAGGACTCCTTCTTCAGCCTGACGGCATCCCTTACTGCCGGTGTCCACCACCGGGTTCGGGGATTGCCGCCGGGACCAGCACCAGAGACCTTGCGACCACAGCTACGAGCCGCTTTATTGGTGATAGAGGAAGAGAACATGGTCCACTCGGACTCAATGTCCCCCTCCTCTGGGTCCTGGGAGAAGCTCTCCCGGAAGTGTGAGTTGAAAGTCCGTCTGACAGGGGGCTCAGCGAGACGTTCCCAGCAGACCCTCACTATACGCTTGGGTCTGCCAGGTCTGACCGGCTTCTTCCCCTGCCAGCGGATCCAACTCACGACCAGGTGATGATCGGTTGACAGCTCCTCCCCTCTCTTTACCCAAGTGTCCGAGACACGCGGTCGAAGGTCAGATGATACGACAACAAAGTCGATCATCAACCTCCGGCCTAGGGTGTCCTGGTGCCACGTGCACTGGTGGACACCCTTGTGCTCGAACATGGTGTTCGTGATGGACAGACCGTGACTGGCACAGAAGTCCAACAACTGAACACCGCTCGGGTTCAGATCAGGGGGGCCGTTCTTCCCGATCACCCCTCTCCAAGTGTCACTGGCATTTCCCACATGGGCGTTGAAGTCCCCCAGGAGAATAACGGAGTCCCCGGGAGGTGCACCGTCCAGTACCCCCTCCCAAGGACTCCAAGAAGGCAGGAACTCGGCACTGCCGTTAGGCCCGTAGGCCGTCACAACAATGGGAGACTTGTCCCACCCGGAGGCGGAGGGACGCGACCCTCTCATTCACCGGGGAGAACTCCAACACATGGCGGCTGAGATGGGGGGCAATGAGTATGGCCACCCCAGCTCGCCGCCTCTCCCCGTGGGAAACACCAGAAGATGACTGACAGGTATGAGATGATGATACAATCATCCCCATCTGAGAAGTCCTCTATCTCAGAGTTGTCTGCAATTGCCAACAGCAATTGTTCTGCTCTTGACAATGAAAGTGTGCCTGTAATGATAATGTTAAAAACCAACATCAAAATCTACAGTATATCAGTGACACTTCATAGCTTGGCTATCATGTGCTAGCTATAGCCTAGCTATATTGTTTATGATTTAGAATTTAGCAACACTAAACAATACTTAGCATATACCACTTAGTACTTAAATATACTATTTACAACTGTAAACCACATAACTAAGCAAATGTGTGATTCAAAATAACTATTTACAACTGTAACTTCATCTAAATCTTCCACACGGTTAGCTAAACAGATAGCGGTACATAGTCCTAGCGTCCTCAAACGAGTGCTTCACTTTTACTGACATCCTAGCCTGCTACTACAATCAAAATTTGTCAAATTTCAAACTCCATATGAAGCTAGAGACATTATTGTGCATAAAAAAATTGATTTCATTCATAAAATGTTGATAGAATTTTTACCTGGGGCATTTTTCTTCTGTAAACTCTTGTAGAAGTCTTTTGCTGATATTGCCACCATTTTTTTCCTACTGCCTTAAGTGTAATTCTATCATATCACCACAAGATGGCGCGGGCAGTGTCCCTAAATGTGGCCATCAGGTCAAGGATGTAAAAAATTTAGTATCATTGTGCCAAGAGGCAAAAATGTAATGTCCTCGTATGAGGTCGCAGGGTCTCAGGAGGTTAAGTCTGACACTCTACCCTGTCTCTGCTGAAGAAAAGCACCCCCATAACATTTTGTTGTCCCCCCATATTTGACACTAGGGATAGTGGAGGAGATGAGCAGTGTTAGTTTAGGATCTGAGCCAAAGAGTTGACCACAGCATCTTCTTCCACATGTTTAAAGTGTCCCCTGCTTGGCTTCTTGTGGCTTTAATCCAACAATGTCTTTCTATTTGCCACTTTCTCATAAAGGCCTGATTTATGTAGTAATAATACTAATATTTGATATATGTACAGTTTCTCCCAGGTGAGCTGTGGATCTATGCATCTCGACCGTGTTGTCCTTGTTCGAGCTGAGGGTTTGGGCAGACAGGAGAGTCTTGGTAGATTTGCAGTGGTGCCACACTATTAAAAGTTCAAAGTGTTGGAAATGTTTATATCGTCTAACCATGTGTCAAACTTTGCCACAACTTCATCAGTGACCTCCCTGGTGGGCTCTTTGGCCTTCTTGATGCAGTTCAGTGACAGACCACAGGCCTCAGAGCTTTGGTCAATTTAGTTTTTAGGGAAAGCTGTGAACATTCAGCAGCCATAGGGAATGTTTATAAGAATCGTGTTGTATGAATATTTGTGCATGTCCCACTTTTTTCTGTCACTTCACAGTTGTCCATAACTTGTGTGTGACCTTTCAGTAAAAACATCTAAATGAGATCTCTATATTTATGGTTGTAAACATGAAAGTGTTGGTTAAGGTGTATTAGTAATTTCGAGAGACACTGTACGGTCCCAATTATTGAATCCCTATGAAGCTGTTCTCAAATCCATTACGACAAAAGTATTGCTTCAGTCATACATTATTTTGTTACAGCCAAAGTGGTCCCAGTGTGGTGCTCCGTGTCATGAACTAAATGTGGTGCTCAAGGACACACTCACCGTCTTGACCCCATCAATGTCGAGGCCTCGGGCTGCAACATCTGTGGCCACCAGAACATCCACCTGCTCGTCTTTGAACCTCCTGAAACAGGCACAGCACAAGCGTGAGTGCACAAATACACGCACACACACACACACACGCGCACACACACAGCTCAAGGTCAGACCTGAGGTTCTCCAGCCTCTGCGTCTGGCTCAGCTCTCCGTGCAGCTCCCCCACCTTCAGCCCCATCAGGCCCAGCAGGATGTGCAGGCGGTGGGCCTGTTTACGGGTCTGAGTGAACAGCATCACGTGGTCCTGGAAGGTCCGCGTCAGCAGCGCTGGACACACCAGAGCAACACAAAACCAACCATATTTTCATCAAATATCACGGGAAACATTTAAAAGATCCAGAGTAGTTGAGGCTGTTCACATGAGCCCCTTTATTCTACATAATCGGTCTTCAATGGTTCTTAAACATGATGTAGAATCTAAACCTTAGCTTTGAAGATAATTAGAGGATCAAAGGCAAATCACAGATGAGCTAGATTTAACACTGAGGTTTGGATAGAGCAGAACGCCACCTGCAACGACGGCCTCGCGATCGCCCTCACGATTAGCTCGAATCCTTACGAACTCCTGCCGTAGGAATGGAGCCACGTCTGTGTTGCTGTTCACAAAGATCTTCACCGGGTCCCGCAGAGAGACAGCGGCCAGGTCCTTCACCTAAGCACAGAGGTCACAGCTTTATCACACCAAAGTAAGGAAGTAAGTAATGTTTATTTATGTACCGCCTTTCACAGACCAGAGTCTCAAAGCGGTTTACAATTGTCATTTTTGGGCATCGTCTCTGACTCCACACAGAGATGGGAGGGGCCAGTACAGGAGGCACAGACCTATTGTGCATGTTTTTAGTGGTAGGGGAAACCTGAAGCAAACTAGATATTTCACCACACTTTTAATAAATTACACAAACCACTTCTCCTAAATGTTAAATGTAGTGGTGTCATTTAAAATAAGCTTTTTCAAGACCAAACAAATTAAATAGAAAAGTTCTTTAGAAGAATTGAGTCCTTTTGCTTTATTTTCCAAGGCAGAGAAAAAAAAACATGAAAAGTTTAGATAGATCAACATGGGATTACAAACTGCAGATCTGTGTTTAGTGTCAACCTAAGACAACAGCAGGAAACGAAGGAGAGTTGTTTTAAAGCGTTTAACCAAGACAGGAACGTGTCAAAATGAAATGACCAAAACAAACATCCTACTTTCTGATTAAATCCCAGCATCAGTGCAAAAACCAGAGGGAGTGTGGATTTTATTTTTATTTTGTTTTTTTACAAGGTTATAAGAGGAAAGGGCAGTGTGACGGTCCAAACTCTGATGCCCTTTACTCCCCCAAACACGGCTTGCTTCGCTGTCTTTATGCAAAACACTGTTCCTTGTGTGTGGTTTTATTACTTTAAGCAAAGATAACAGGTCGCTGGTCGCAGTGCTCATGTTGGACACGCAAAAAGACTAGTTTGCGAGGCGGATGATTAATGATTCGGGTCACTATAAGGTTCTTGTTTAATCGTAAATATCATATGTTACATGGGAAAACATATCTGCCAACTCTCCTGTACATATGTGTGAGCGTGCTCCACAGAATACCTGGTCGGTCAGCGTGGCGGAGAACAGCATGGTCTGTCTGTTGTGTGAGCACATTCTGATGATCTCCTTCATCTGCTCTTCAAAGTATTCGTCCAACATCCTGTGGAGCACACGTGAAAAATGCGGAATTATTCACTTAAAGACCTTATGACGGGTTTTAAAAAAAAAAAGTGGATATCAAAATTGAATGACAATGTCAATTTGAAAGAGATTCCGGCAAAAAAAATCCTATATTTTATAAAAAGAACGTGTTTTTCATGAATTTAAGTTGTCTATGCTCTAACCTGTGTGTGACGTCACAGCGGGTTACGCCCATGCATTGAAAACCATGGATCTATGCCACAGGACTGCCTTTTCTCTCTTCTCTCCACTGATGCCCAACACAATACTGCCCTCTACAGGTGACAATTGATCATTACACATAAATTGCCCTTTTGAGTGTGAAAGTGTCCGAGGTGGGATTTGAACCCAAGTATCTGGATTGACAGTCCATCGACACAACCACTGGACTATCTCAGTGACAACGAAATGTGACATTCTAGTACTTATCTTAGACTCGCTGTACACGGCCTCATCTTGAATATCCGCGAAAAAAGAACGAATACCAAATTGTAAACAACTTACAGCGTTGAAACGTACCCACTCTGACGTCACCAAGGGCTGTGAAGCGTTTTCGTCTCTAAGGGCGTTGCTATGGGGTTATTTCGATTTGGGGGAATCAGACAAAAAAAACAACAACTGATTTTGAAACCTTTAGTAGTTCTCTTCTAATATAAAATGGTATTAAAACTGTATTTCTAAATAAATCAAACCCGTCATAAGGTCTTTAAAACAGAACGTGTTTCTGCCCGACATCAGTGTGATCAGTGTCACCAACCTTTTTAAAGCTGACGAGGGCTACCTTAAGATAATGAAATTGCAAGACCTACCAGCTCAAAACATATGTATAGACATAAGAAACATTCTATAAAGATTACACAAAATAGTAGATATGAATAAGTTAGATAATAATAATTTGGTTTTGACCATTTATAATGCATCGGTTTTATATAGTGCTTTTTTGGACACTCAGAGACATGTCATTATTCAGTCACTCCAAACACGGTGGTGATAAACTACGACTGTAGCCACAGCTGCCCTGGGGCACACTGACAGAAGCGAGGCAACCAGTCTGTGCCATCGGCCCCTCCCACCACCACCAACCACTCACACCAGACTCATTCTAGGCAATAGGGGTGAAGTGTCTTGCCTAAGAACACAACCGCAGTTTGACACTTTACAGCCGCCCCACTGTGGCTGGTGTTCCCAGAGGTTAAGTGTCTTGCCCAAGGACACAACGACAGCAGGAGTCGATGGTGAAAGTCGGGCTTGAACCCATGACCTTCTGGCTCAAAGGCCAATGCTCTACCAACTGAGCTACTGTCGCCCAAAACTTTTTTTCTCTCTCTCCAGAACGTTAGAGAAAGCCATGGTCTGCATCTGAGGTGAAGGCTGTGGAGAAGACCATGACGCCTTTCATACAGACTGGAAAAGTCCCTGGGAAGTCTCACTGCCTGGCCTGGCCTGGCCTGGCCTGGCCTCACCAGAGGACCTTAGACATCGGACATGGAGTGGCATTAAATTCTATGTCAGAAATAAAATCACTGAATTTCGAAAAAATAAAATAATAATAAAATTCCTAATTCTGTAGTAGATTTGTGTGTTTTGTATTGACCGTTTTGGAATGTTTTGTATTACTTAAAGTAGTCCCAGTAAAAAAGATCAGTGACCCCAGTATTGGCAAATACTGTGGGTCCCATATGGAACGGCCCTGTCTTAGGGACCCACCAGGTAACAAAAATGTGTGTTAACTCTCAGCAATCACCTGTCAGCCTCATCCAGCACCAGGATCTCGATGTGGCTAAGCTCAAAGCTGGGGGTGTTGTGCAAGTGGTCAATAAGACGCCCCGGGGTGGCGATCAAGACATCAGGCCCCGCCCTCAGAGCTGCCTCCTGGGACTTGATGTCCAACCCACCTGCATGGACACAAGGGCAAACACATAAGCACACATACGCCTATTAAATGTAGAAAATTCATTTTGTCTTCTTATGCTTAAGGCTTTATAAGTTCTTCTAATAAGACAAGGCAAAAAAATAAAATAAAGCTAGTACTGCTTAATTACCCGACATGTTTCGGCGGTAGACTTCCGCCTTCATCAGAGGTGACACGTGATGGTGTGTGTCTCTTATCAGCTGTTGTTGCCGGATGCCAGTCTGACAGCAGATGGATCAGTGAGATCTGTCAGACTGACCGCAGATGGATCAGTGAGATCTGTCAGACTGACCGCAGATGGATCAGTGAGATCTGTCAGACTGACCGCATGCGGCAACAGCAGCTGATAAGTGACACGTCACACCATCACGTGTCACCTCTGATGAAGGCGGAAGTCTAAAGCCTTACACATACGCCCGCACAGGCAGCCCCAGATTTGGTAAACTGTAAAAATATATCATACCTTGAAGACAAATGCAAATTTTAATTACAAAATTGGCAAGTGGGGGCATAGCATGCTCGTTTTACCTGCAGTGCACACATGGACCACACCCACATACGCAGACTGACACTGTGCTGCTGCTGAAGCATCTACTTTCTTACTTGAGTTGATTCTTATCTCCACCATATATGACCCTCAAATTTGAAGTTCAGCGACTCATTTGTCTCAAATGTATAAATATTAAAAAACATTCAATAATTATCGATATCGACAGATAGTCCGAAGCCACTATGCATAGCATGACATTGACAAGCCGGGGCCCACCCTGGAGCCAGGCCTGGAGTTGGGGCTGGTAAGAGTGTCTGGTGGCCTGGCCTTAGCCCATGGGGCCTGGTTAGGCTCAGCCCGAAATGACGACACACCACCCACAGAGGGATCCATGGGGCATCGGTGCTGAGAGGACTGGGTGGCCGTCAAAGGTAGACACCTCCACAACCCAGTTTGCACGCACAACATCTGGCTCTTTGGACGTGGATTGTCACCTCACGAGGGGTAGGTTAAGAGATACCAACGAGATATAGTCAGCCTCACCTCCACACACAGCTTGGGCCCCGGAACCCAACTCCTTGAGAGGGGTTAGACCAGGGGTTAAAGCAAAAAAAAAAGATTTGACTGAACATTTTTGCATGGAAATTTATCACATGTAAATCACAGTAATATGCAGGACCAAGTTATATTTTTAATTACAATATATTATTGTATAATAGATTGTATATTGAATACAGCTCAAATGAATTCTTCAAAGATATACAGTGTATTTTGATATGAAATATAAGTGGATCAAGCAACGAGTCAACTTTTTGACAGAATATTAGTGAGAGTAGCTTTACTTGAGGCGATATGGAGCGTCAACACTTTGGCTCTGTCTTCGTCAAAATATCGCAAAAGGACGATAAAATTCTGTCCACATTTGTTTGTGGACACGTCAATATTTTTTTTTTTTTTGCAAGTAAGCAGTTTATTTCTTTTTTAGGCATACAGGAAAATACATAGTTACAGTACAATAAACAACAAAGGTACTAGTGGGGTTAGGGTAGGGTAAGTATGTGTGTGTGTGTGTGTGTGTGTGTGTGCGTGCATGTGTAAGTGTTTGAGCTTGTGGGAGATATAAAGCTGAGAAATATATACAAACATGTACACCTACATATACTCTTTCACATATATAGACCAGGATGCAATAACTATGACAATCAAACGGCAACTAACAATAAAGAAACAACGTACAAAAAGAATAAATAAGTAGATATTTGAAAACAATGACAATAACAATACTTATGTTGTGTTTTCCCCTGTGCTAGTGTTGCGTTAAAAAAAATGTGAGGGGCCTAACAACTCCAGGTTGTTCACCCTCATTGAAAGGCCCCTCTCCACTTGCCCTGTGCTATTTGTGTTCGCTATTATTATTACCCTTACTATTATTATTATTATCATTATCAATCATTATCCTTCGTATTGTTATTATTATTATTCTAATTATTCCATATCAATATTAATATTGTTATCATCATCGTTTATTGCCCAACTCACTATGCCAATATTAGTGCCATTGCCATTGTCATCATTACCGTCACATTACATACATTTTTCTATTGTAGTATTTTGTTGTCGCAGTTGTAGTAGGATATTTAACCATGATATTGGCTTATAGTGTGTGATTGTTGAGTCCAGTTGCTATGATTGGAGGAAGGAGAGGAATGGACAGGTAGATGTGTGTGTAGAGAGTTGTGAGTAGTTTTCAGTTGATAAATGATCTAACAGGAGGTGTTTCCAAGTGGTGATGTGTATGTTTTTTTTTTGATTTCCAGTTGATTAGAATTACTTTCTTGGCGATTGTTAGCGACACCAATAGTTGTTTTGTAAGGTATTGATTGAGGTCTAGTGTGGAAGTGTCTCCGAGTAAACAGAGGGAGGGGGACATTGGGATGTGGCAGCCGAGTATGGAGGAGAGTGACTCAGTGACTAGTTGCCAGAAAGTGTTGACCGGTGTGCAATGCCAGAGAGCGTGGAGGTAGTCGTCTTTGTGATTTTGAGTGCAATGTGAGCATATTCCTGTGCTGAAACCCATTTTGGAAAGTTTGTGGTCTGTGTAGTGGTATCTATGAAGAACTTTGAACTGTATGAGTTGTAGGTTTGAGTTATTGGTCATGAAGTAAATGTTGTTACAGGTTTGGGTCCAGAAATTGGCATCGGGAGCAAATGCTAAGTCTTGTTGCCATTGTGAGATTGGAAGCGAGTGGGTATTGTCAATTCTTGTAAGTAATTTGTATATTTTGGAGTTTAGGTTTTTGGGTGCAAGCTCCAGAAGATCTGTGATGAATGGGCTTGGGTCCAGGTCTATTGTATGAATATTGATTTTATTTAGGATTATTGATCGTAATTGTGAGTATTCTAGGAAGCATTTGCTCCCGATGCCATATTCCTGAGACAGTTGTGTGAGTGATGACAGTGTGTTGTTAGTGACAATGTGACCTAAGTGCGTTATACCTTTGCTTGCCCAGGATTGGAATATTAATGGTTTATTGTTGCTTGTGAATTCCGGGTTGTGCCAGAGTGGTGTATATTTGGATGGTGTGAGAGGGGTACCTGTTATGTGATGGAGGTTCCACCAGGCTGTCAGAGCTGTAGCTATTGTGGGTGTTTTGAATAGTGGAAGTTTTTTTGTTGATTTTATTTAGAAAAGGTAGGTCTGAGATTTTGATATTGTTACATAAAGATTGTTCAATGTCGATCCAAATTAGGTCGGCTGGGTCTGGGTGGGTCCATTTATGGATGAATTGTAGGTGGCTGGCTAGGGAGTAATGATAGAAGTTTGGTGCATTGAGGCCTCCTTGAGATTTTGGTTTCTGGAGAGTGGAGAGTTTTATACGTGGGGTTTTATTTTGCCAGTAGAATTTGATGAGTATTGAGTCGAGTGATTTGAACCAGGATGAGGTGGGTTGAACTGAAGTCATTGAAAGGTGGTAAACAATTTTGGGAAGAATTGACATTTTTACAAGGGATATTCTGCCTGTGATGGAGATGGGTAGGTTTTTCCAGCGTTCTAGGTCGTTTTCTATTTGTTTTAGAAGGGGGGAGAAGTTGAGGGCGAACAGCTCTGACAGCCTGGGGGAAACTTTAATTCCAAGGTAAGTGATGTGATTGGAGCAGAGTGGGACTGGGGGGTGGGGTGCTGCCACATCCCAACTATCATGCTGTAATGGAAGTATTGATGATTTGCTCCAGTTGATGGAATATTGGGATAGTATGGAGAATGACTGTATTTGGTTTGTTGCATGGTGGAGTGATGATGTTGGATTCTGTAAGAAGAGAAGGATATCATCTGCATATAGACTGATTTTATGTTCATGGTTTTGTTTTTGAATTCCTTTTATTTTGTTGTCTTGACGGATGGATGCTGCAAGCGGTTCTATAAAGATTAGAAATAATAGAGGAGAGAGTGGGCATCCCTGGCGAGTGCCGCGGTGCAGTGTGAAGTGCTGTGATGTTAGACCATTAGTGATAACAGTAGAGGTGGGTGAGGTGTAGAGAATCTTAACCCAGTTTATGTAGGACTCCCCGAAGCCGAACCTCTCCAGTGTGGCAAACAGGAAGGTCCAGTCGACCCTGTCAAAAGCCTTCTCTGCATCGAGGAATGTGACAATAGTTTTTTGTTGATGTAATGATGACCAGTGTATTAAATTGAGTAATCTTCGTGTATTCGTGAATGAGTGTCTTCCTTTTATGAAACCTGTTTGATCTGGGTGAATTATTGAATGTATTACTGAATCCAGTCGATGGGATAATGTTTTGGCTAGGATTTTTGTGTCAACATTGATTAGGGATATGGGCCTGTAGCTGGAGGGTAGTTTTGGATCTTTATTGGGCTTGAGGATTAAGGATATTGTAGCTGCATTCATATGAGTTGGGAGTCTGGAGTTTTGTTTCGAATCTTCTAACATGCGCATGAATAGTGGAGAAAGTATGGGCCAGAAGTGTTTGTAGAACTCAGCAGGGAAGCCATCTGGGCCAGGCGATTTGTTATTAGGCATACTTTTGAGAGCAGAGAAGATTTCTGCATCTGTGATTGGTGATTCTAGCTTTGATATTTGATTTGGGAGGAGGGTGGGGAGATCAACGTTGTTAAGGAAGGAATGAATGGATTCCATGTTTGGATCAGATTCAGAGGAATATAGTTTTGTGTAGAAGCGCTGGAATGTGTCATTTATTTCTTTATGTGAAGTTGTTGGCTTCCCTGCTGAGTTCATTATAACCGGGATTGAACTTTTTTCCTTATTCAATTTGATCTGGTTTGCGAGGTATTTACCTGATTTATTGCAATGAAGAAAGTGTTCTTGTCTTAGCCTGTGAGTGAGGAATTGCATTCTTTTGTTTGTTATATGATTTAGTTCATGTTTTAGATTTAATAATTCTTTTTCTGAATTGGGAGTTGGGGTAGTCATATTTTTTTGTTCCAGTGTTTTTATTTGTTGTTCTAGATTCTGTTCAAGTTCTTTTTCTTTTCTGGATTTGTGGACCGAGAAGGCAATGATCGACCTGTCAAGACCGCCTTCCCTGTCTGCCACAAGAGAGAGGGTGATATCTTCGGGGAGTCATTGAATTCCATAAAGGATGTCCACTCTCTCCGGAGAAACTTGTCAAAGTCTGGGTCTGAGAGAAGAGATGTGTTAAACCTCCATCTGGAGGGTGGTTTGGGTTGGTCAGAGTAGTTCCAGGTGATTGATACTGGGGCGTGATCGCTGATTATTATGGGGTGGATCTGCTGTTCTGTGATTTGTGGTATGATGGAGTTACTACTGAGTATTAGATCAATCCGAGAGTATGAATGATGAACAGGTGAGTAAAATGTATATTGCTCAGTTGTTGGGTGGTTAAGTCGCCAACAATCGCCAAGACCAAAATCTTTGATGCGTTGTTTTAGCGTTTCAGTGGATTGAGAGACACGTGGATTGTTGTTGTTGGACCGGTCTATTGAGGGGTCGAGTACTGTATTGAAGTCTCCGGCAAGAATGATTGGGCAGTTAGAGAGATTTGTGAGGTGGGAAAAGATATTTTGGAAGAAAGTGGGATCATCGGTGTTAGGTCCATACAGATTACCGATTGTAACAGGGTGGTTGTTTATGCAGATATTAATAATTATGTAGCGTCCCTCAGGGTCTGAGACAGTTGAATTATGTACAAAATGAGTATTTCTATTTATTAGAATACAAACACCTCTCTGTTTGCTGTTATAGTGGGATGAGAATAACTGGTTGTATTGTTGTGATTTGATATTGTTGAATGTTGAATTTGTCAGGTGGGTTTCTTGCAAGAGGCAGATGTCAGCATTGAGTTTGGATAGGTGGTCTAGTACTTTGAGCTTTTTCTTCTGATTACCAAGTCCGCGAATATTCCATGAGACTATTTTAACAGTTATCATATTAGTTGCAGATTGTATTTATCATAGAGATCATGTATGTTTGGTTGTGCGTGTGAGGGTGTAGATGCGTGTGTGAGTGTGGATGCGCGAGTGAGGGGGGAACAACAAGCTTGTTGGGGAGTTGGGTGTGAGGGGGAGGGACAAATATGAGGTGAGAAGTGGGGAGTCCGAAGTGCATCTAAAACAAATCCAAGATTGAGGGAGAGAGAGGCCTTCCCCACGCCGGAGATAAAAGAAAGAAACAACAACAGCAAAATAATACAAACAGTGATTCAATATATTATTGTTACTAATAGCAATAATACTGAAAGAAAAAATAAATAAATATTGATGCAAATCGAGTTTGTTCAGCTTTACCTATGCATAAGAGTGAAGCGGTTGTGTCGCTCAGATGACGTCATCGTTGTGTGCCAATGTTTACTACCGAAGTTTACTCACGTGTGGCTGCCTCGTCGCCACCAGAGAGCCAGTATGTGACACGTCAATATTTAAGAAAAAGGTTTCCCTATCAAGTTTGAGTGCACAGTGCACTTCGATCAACTGCAAATGATTTAAATAAATCTACCAGCGGTAGTGATATTCTGAACGTTATTTTCTGCGATAAAGCCACAGACACGGTCCGCCAGAGCAAGCCTAGTGTCAGTTGTTGCTGATGCACCAGGTAAAGATGAAGTGTGGGAAAGTGCACAAACAGCTGCCTTGTGCGCAGTTTTGAGCTGGTGGCGAATCAAAACTTTTTTCTCATTACTCCCATATATGCAATTTTTTATGGCAAAGTACGCACAAGCACCGGCCACTTTCATCTTTTCGCACCATGACTCGTTGATTGGCTCTTTTACATCACGCTGAGTTTTGCAAGAAGATCGCAAACAAGACAATATCAAAAGCTCACCAAGACATGTTTGTCCCCATTCCCAGTTGCAGCAAAGTCCGTTTTGTACATTCCGTTAAGTAAAATAGCATTGCGTTTGGTAAACGTTAATTACCTTTAGTCTATTACGCGCCCAGCTTACCAGTCCGCGGATCTGCTGCTGTTATTGCTCCGTTCGAGATTCAATTTTCCTCCTCTTCTCCTTTTCAAAAGCTCCGTGCAGTTTCCAGAAACTTTCACCTCAGTGTTACCAATGCTAACTTCATCGCGTCTTCATTTGCGCGTGAGCTCAGCTACGTCCCATTGCCTTGATTCATTTGCGGAGCGCTCATGTGGCCACGGCACGTTCAAGGCCCACGTCATTATATTACTTATTATTTCTATATACATATAAATACAATTATATTCAAATTATTATTATACATCAATATATATATATAACAGATTCACACGTATATGTATTACTATATATTATTTTTATAATCAATCATTTCATTGTGTGTATTATTATCATTATATATACATTTTTTTTTTTTTTTCCAGACCAATTTCATTTGACGGAAATCCGTCACCTAGACGGAACTCTTTAATCCCTGGGTTAGACGCTTAACCTGCCGCTCGGCCGCAACGTGTTGGAGTTCTCCCCGGTGAATGACAGAGTCGCGACCCTCCGCCTCAGGGTGGGGAAAGGTCTCTCACAGTTGTGGCGGCCTACCGGCCAAACAGCAGTGCAGATTACGGGGCCTTCTTGGAGTCTTTGGGAGGGGTATTGGATGGTGCTCTGACCGGGGACTGGGAAGAACAGCCAACCTGATCTGAACCCGAGCGATGTTCAGCAGTTGGACTTCTGTGCTAGTCACAGTTTTCCCACAATTTGGTGCTCGACAGTGCCTTGTCCTTTCCAGGTGGGTGGAGAGGTCCTTCCTCAAGTAGAAGAGTTCAAGTATCTCGGGGTCTGGTTCATGAGTGAGGGAAGGAGGATTGAATGGTGGATTGGTGCAGCCTGCACCAATTATGTAACATTATGTAAAGAGGCTGGAGGAGAACTGACCTACAGCCAGGCAGGTAGTGATGCCAGTGAACTGGGCGAGCTGCCGGGCCACAGAGTGCACCTGGATACCCAGCTCTCGGGTGGGCACCAGGGCCAGGACACGGGTGAGCTGGGTGCTGCGTGGTTTGTACAGCAGACGCTCCAGGATGGGTAGCATGAAGGCGGCAGTCTTCCCTGGAACAGACACACATTCATTTGACCACTAAAGAATAATAGGAGTGGAGTTTGGGAAAATATGCATTACATTTTTCTGACAAACATTGGGATTGCGATTTATAATATATCTTAAAAGCCAAAGAAGTATTACAGTCTGTCACAATACTGCACCTCTTTTTGTGACCACACAGTGGCACTCCGAATACTTTCAAAGCTCCAAGGAAAGTACTTATTGATGACCCGGACGCCAAGATAGATAATATAAATTACATGTGTGTTTACGAGTTTATCAGACAAAATCTTCCACTTTATCAATCTATAAATTACATTTTTATTTACTTACAAAATGATTTATACATATTTTTTGGTTAGTGGTCTGCATTAGTGCAGTAGCAAAGTGACATGTTCAGACCCAGGGCAGCCATGTAACTTCCATCACTTCCCTATTTAGGCAACATTATTTTATCAGAAAAATAGTGTGTCACAAATAAAACGAGGGTTACGTATGTAACCACGGTTCTATGAATCCCGGATGACCGCCAGAGGGCGGTGCATAGCACTGAATGTTCCCTTCGCGCATGCGCAGTTCGAGTAATAATACCAAATGAGTCACACCTGTGACCCCCTGGGTGACACACCGGAGGTAATAAAGTCCAGCGTCATCCAGCACTCTGTTCCTGCAGAATCTTCTCGCGGATGCAAGGACCCTGAGTGACAGAGCGCCTCTGGCGGTCATCCGGGATTCATAGAACCGTGGTTACATACGTAACCCTCGTTCTATTTCATCCCTTCAGACCGCCAGAGGGCGGTGCATAGCACTGAATGACCTTATACCAGCTATGTCACGAAGGAACTTGACCACACACCTCACGGAGGAGAGCCAGAGGATTCCTGAAGGACCACGCCAAGAGGAGCCGGAGTGGCCACATTGATGTTATAGAATCTGGTGAACGTGCTCGGTGTAGCCCAAGACGCAGCAGCACAAATAGTTCCCAACGGCACCCCGCGCATAGCGGCCCAGGAGGTAGAGACACCCCTGGTAGAATGAGCCCTCACCGTGGCTGGCGGGTCGCGGCCGGCCGAAATATACGCCTGACTGATAACGTCAACCACCCAGTGGGAAAGGCGTTGCTTCGAAAGCGGACTCCCCAGTCTAGCACCACCATAAGCAACAAAGAGCTGGTCTGAGCGCCTCACACCTGCCGTCGCAGCAACGTAGGCCTCCAATGCCCTCACAGGACACAGCAGGTGCAGTCTGTCCTCACCCCCATCCAGGGGGGACACAAACCGCGCCAACCTCAAAGGCCGGTTACAATAGTCACGGGAAAGCACCTTAGGGAGGAAAGTGGGATTAGGCCACAAGACTACGCCAGCCCTCTCAGGGTCCCAGTGTAGGCATGAGGGACTGACAGAAAGTGCATGTAACTCACCGACCCTTTTTGCAGAGACCCCAGCCAACAGGAAAGCAGTCTTATAGGAGAGCCACTTGAGGTCCGTTCGGGCCAATGGCTCATACGGAGGGCGGCAGAGAGACTCCAACACCAAGGCCAGGTCCCAAACCGGAGACCGCGCGGGCACGCGAGGGTGCAGCCTACGAGCTCCGCGTAAAAAGAGAGACACCAGGTTATGGCCCCCCACAGTACAGTTATCAACCAGGCCATGATAACATGAAATAGCAGCAACATATACCTTCAGAGTAGATGGGGCCCGACCTTCATCCAGGAGAGACTGAAGGAATTCCAGGACAACCGCCACCGGGCACGACACGGGATCCCGACCGCGGGAAGAACACCAGCGGGAGAACAACTTCCACCTGTTCTCATACAGCCGCCGAGTAGAGGCCGCCCTGGCATTCAGGAGTGTACGCCTGACCGGGCCAGTGACATCGAGTGCCCGCAGCTCGGGCCAGCCAACGGCCATACCCATAACTTGAGGCGGTGAGGACAGGGATGCCACACCTGACCGTCCAGCTGTGAGAGCAGATCCCGCCTGGGAGGGAGAGGCCAGGGGGGAGCCCAACAAAGTCTGAGTAGCAGTGGAAACCAGGGCCGTGCAGGCCAAAACGGAGCCACCAGTAATAAACTGTGCCCCGCCCGAAGGACCCTCTGGAGGGTTGGCCAGATCAGAGGAAAAGGGGGAAAGGCGTACAGGAGGGCCTGAGGCCAACTGTGAAGGCCTCAGGCCTCAGGCCAACTGCGGAAGGTTCCGCAGTCAATCAATAATTGATTGACTGCGGAACCTTCCGCAGTCAACCATTGGTTTTGTATTTCTTTATTCCGTCATTTTTTTTGACACGTTTCACAGCTTTCACATTTTCAACAATTTCCACAAGTTATACATCAAAACGTTCCACATGTTTGGGAGATTATTGCTATTACTTTTGGGACTTCAGCGATTTCCGGTTTTTCCGCAATCGGACAAAAATCTGCATTGAGAATTCTGCAATGCATTTTAATAGGCCCATGCATTTTAATAGGACTTCAGCTCTTTCAGACATTTCTACAGTTTCAATGATTCAACAGTTTCAAGGATTCAACAGTTTCAAGGATTTCAGCAGTTTCAAGATTTCAAGAGTTTCAAGGACTTCAACAGTTTCAAGGACTTCAGCAGTTTCAAGGACTTCAGCAGTTTCAAGGACTTCAGCAGTTTCAAGGACTTCAGTGTAATCATGCAACCTAATAGGGATTTTTCCATGTAAACCAGTATAATGCAACTTAATAGGGATTTTTCCATGTAAACCAGTATAATGCAACTTAATAGGGTTTTTTCATGTAAACCAGTATAATGCAACTTAATAGGGTTTTTTCATGTAAACCAGTATAATGCAACTTAATAGGGTTTTTTTTCATGTAAACCAGTATAATGCAACTTAATGGGGATTTTTCCATGTAAACCAGTATAATGCAACTTAATAGGGGTTTTTACATGTAAACCAGTATAATGCAACTTAATAGGGTTTTTTCCATGTAAACCAGTATAATGCAACTTAATAGGGATTTTTCCATGTAAACCAGTATAATGCAACTTAATAGGGGTTTTTACATGTAAACCAGTATAATGCAACTTAATGGGGATTTTTCCATGTAAACCAGTATAATGCAACTTAATAGGGGTTTTTACATGTAAACCAGTATAATGCAACTTAATAGGGTTTTTTCCATGTAAACCAGTATAATGCAACTTAATAGGGATTTTTCCATGTAAACCAGTATAATGCAACTTAATAGGGTTTTTTTCATGTAAACCAGTATAATGCCACTTAATAGGGTTTTTTCATGTAAACCAGTATAATGCAACTTAATGGGGATTTTTCCATGTAAACCAGTATAATGCAACTTAATAGGGGTTTTTACATGTAAACCAGTATAATGCAACTTAATAGGGGTTTTTTACATGTAAACCAGTATAATGGAACTTAATAGGGGTTTTTACATGTAAACCAGTATAATGCAACTTAATAGGGATTTTTACATGTAAACCAGTATAATGCAACTTAATAGGGTTTTTTACATGTAAACCAGTATAATGCAACTTAATGGGGATTTTTCCATGTAAACCAGTATAATGCAACTTAATAGGGGTTTTTACATGTAAACCAGTATAAAGGATAACAGTTTAAAGGATATCAGGAGCTTCAAATACTTCAGGAGTTTCAAAGATGTTTAAAGTATTTTAACAGTTTTTTTCAGCAAGGATTTTTCAGCTAAATTCCACATTAGATCTGTTTCGCAGTCAATCGCAATGGCTTCAGCCATTGCAACGGTTTCTAGTAATTATATAGTAATGATAAGAATAATATTTAATGTATTCCTAATTGATTGACTGCGGAACCTTCCGCAGTCAACCATTGGTTTTGTATTTCTTTATTCCGTCATTTTTTTTTGACACGTTTCACAGCTTTCACATTTTCAACAATTTCCACAAGTTATACATCAAAACGTTCCACATGTTTGGGAGATTATTGCTATTACTTTTGGGACTTCAGCGATTTCCGGTTTTTCCGCAATCGGACAAAAATCTGCATTGAGAATTCTGCAATGCATTTTAATAGGCCCATGCATTTTAATAGGACTTCAGCTCTTTCAGACATTTCTACAGTTTCAATGATTCAACAGTTTCAAGGATTCAACAGTTTCAAGGATTTCAGCAGTTTCAAGATTTCAAGAGTTTCAAGGACTTCAACAGTTTCAAGGACTTCAGCAGTTTCAAGGACTTCAGCAGTTTCAAGGACTTCAGCAGTTTCAAGGACTTCAGTGTAATCATGCAACCTAATAGGGATTTTTCCATGTAAACCAGTATAATGCAACTTAATAGGGATTTTTCCATGTAAACCAGTATAATGCAACTTAATAGGGTTTTTTCATGTAAACCAGTATAATGCAACTTAATAGGGTTTTTTTTCATGTAAACCAGTATAATGCAACTTAATGGGGATTTTTCCATGTAAACCAGTATAATGCAACTTAATAGGGGTTTTTTCATGTAAACCAGTATAATGCAACTTAATAGGGATTTTTCCATGTAAACCAGTATAATGCAACTTAATAGGGATTTTTCCATGTAAACCAGTATAATGCAACTTAATAGGGATTTTTCCATGTAAACCAGTATAATGCAACTTAATAGGGATTTTTCCATGTAAACCAGTATAATGCAACTTAATAGGGGTTTTTACATGTAAACCAGTATAATGCAACTTAATAGGGTTTTTTACATGTAAACCAGTATTATGCAACTTAATAGGGATTTTTCCATGTAAACCAGTATAATGCAACTTAATAGGGTTTTTTTTTCATGTAAACCAGTATAATGGAACTTAATAGGGATTTTTCCATGTAAACCAGTATAATGCAACTTAATAGGGTTTTTTTCATGTAAACCAGTATAATGCAACTTAATGGGGATTTTTCCATGTAAACCAGTATTATGCAACTTAATAGGGATTTTTCCATGTAAACCAGTATAATGCAACTTAATAGGGTTTTTTTCATGTAAACCAGTATAATGCAACTTAATAGGGTTTTTTTCATGTAAACCAGTATAATGCAACTTAATGGGGATTTTTCCATGTAAACCAGTATAATGCAACTTAATAGGGTTTTTTTTTTACATATAAACCAGTATAATGGAACTTAATAGGGGTTTCAAGGATTTCAGGAGTTTCAATGTTTCAACAGTTTCAAGGATTTCAGGAGTTTAAAGGTTTCAACAATTTCAAGGACTTCAGGAGTTTCAAATATCTATCAAGTATTTTAACAGTTTCAAGGCCTTTTAAAGGATTTCAAGGATTTTTTTTAGCAGATTTCCACATTAGATCTGTTCCGCAGTCAATCGCAATGGCTTCAGCCATTGCAAGTTTCTAGTATGTAGTTGTAAGTGTTTGCAGCTGGAGTTTACTGTAGGGTAACTTCTGCCAGCCCTGAGATCATGGCTGTGAAAGAGAGATCTACCTCTCGCCTCAAACAGATACAAAATAGAGAGTGGTTTCAGACTCTTTGTGCTTCAACGCTTTCATCCAGTCACATACTTCCCCAGTGTTCATTTGTGCAGCTTATTGTTAATTAAACATGTTTTCTTAGTGAAACATTACAACACGTAACTGCAGTTTGTTCAAGGTGGTCCAGGAATTTACAGAACCTGGAGGCTTTTTACCCACGATGTCATAGATGTTAAGGGGCGTTCACACCGGACTTAACTTCGGCGTCAAAAGCGTCAGGTTTGCATTGAAAGTGAATGGTGAAGCGCGTCAGGTGAAGCCGAGGGGCCCGGCGTCACTTGACGCGCGTCAAAAGCTTCAAGAGTCGCGCGTAATACGCGCTCACTTGAAGCTTTTGACGCGCGAAACGCTCGCGTATCACAACAATCCCTCTGACGCCGAAGCTGAGCAAAGCTGAGCTTTTGAAGCTTTGACGCGGGCTTCAACCAATCAGGAGACGAGGAGCAGCAGCAGCAGAGGGTCTGTCTCTGTCATGAAGAGAAGTCATGCTGCTGCTGTTGTTTTATTGTCATTATTGTTATTAGTAATATTATTTGTATGAGTAGTAACGTTCTGAGTAACAAAAATCATTGTACACATGCTGTGTAGTAAACGTAGTTTATTTAAAATAAGAACAGGCTGACGATGAGTCTGGCTCAGAGCAAGACAGCTCCGGGCGGGCGAGAGCCGGGGAGAGGCAGGGAGAGGCGAGCGAGAGCCGGGGAGAGGCGAGCGAGAGCCGGGGAGAGGCGAGCGAGAGCCGGGGAGAGGCGAGCGAGAGCCGGGGAGAGGCAGGGAGAGGCGAGCGAGAACCGAGGAGAGGCAGGGAGAGGCGAGCGAGAGCCGGGGAGAGGCGAGCGAGAGGCGGGGAGAGGCGAGAGCCGGGGAGAGGCGAGCGAGAGCCGGGGAGAGGCAGGGAGAGGCGAGCGAGAGCCGGGGAGAGGCGAGCGAGAGCCGGGGAGAGGCGAGCGAGAGCCGGGGAGAGGCGAGCGAGAGCCGGGGAGAGGCGAGCGAGAGCCGGGGAGAGGCGAGCGAGAGCCGGGGAGAGGCGAGCGAGAGCCGGGGAGAGGCAGGGAGAGGCGAGCGAGAGCCGGGGAGAGGCGAGCGAGAGGCGGGGAGAGGCGAGAGCCGGGGAGAGGCAGGGAGAGGCGAGCTCCGGGGTTTGAGAACTCAGACTGGGCGAGTGACATGCGGAAGTACCGCTGAAAGCGAGACTCCTCCGTACGCAGCTCCTGGAGTAAATGACGGAACTCTGCAAACACTGCAGCCTCTCAAGTCTGTGGTGAACCCAGAACATGTTTTGTTGAAGCCCTACAACAACGTTATTTTGCTTTATATAACAAATAAAGGCTCGCTGCTCATTGAAAAATCCACCGCTGTCCTGACTACAGTGAAGCTCCTCCCACCGGCGTCAGGCGCGTCACTCGCGTCACTCGCGTCAAAAGCTTCAAGCACCAAAATGACAAAACTATCCCAGCGTCAGTTGAAGCGCGTCAAAAGCTTTTTGAAGCTTTTGGTCTGAACGCGCCTTTAAAGGGCAACACACGCTTTTAAGAACTGAGGGGCGGAGACTTGTCATTATCATTGGAACTGAGAAAATATGATTATTTTTCCAATACGTGGCTGCACACAACCTAAAGCACCAAAACAACCGGCATTAGCCCAGCAGCATTAGCTGCGGTCCCCTTCCCTGAAAGCAGACTCCTTTGCTTTCCTGAGCTGCCGGAGTTTAGCAGTGAACCAGGGTTTGTCGTTGTTATAGATGACCCTGGTCCTTGTTGGAATGATGCTATCCTCACAGAAGTGAATGTATGACGTCACAGTGTCCGTGTATTCATCCAAGCTGTCTGTGGCAGCTCTGAAAAGGTCCCAGTCTGTAGATTCCATGCATGCAGCTCTTCCACAGCTTCATCAGACCACACTTTGGAGCTCCTCACTGCAGGTTTCGAGAGCTTTAGTCTCTGTCTGTAAGCAGGAACCAGATGTATCATGGAGTGATCTGAGAAGCCGAGGGCTGGCTTGGGAACAGCGCGAAAAGCTCCGCGCACGGTGGTGTAACAGTGATCCAGAGTGTTCTCCTCTCTGGTCGGGCATTTGATAAACTGTCTGTATTTGGGTAATTCCTGGCTCAAGTTTCCCTTATTAAAATCCCCCAGGATAATAATCAGAGAGTCCGGGTATAAGCGTTCCATACACAGTACTTGCTCTGCGAGTGCGCGCTGAGCCTCGCGCGCGTCCGCGCATGGCGGTATGTAAACAGAGGCAAGAATGAATGAAACAATTTCCCGCGGGGAGTAATATGGTTTACAATGAATGAAAAGATATTCCAGAGCAGGAGAGCAGTGCTTGGAGATCACTGTCACATCGTTACACCAGTTTGTATTGACGTAGAAACACAGCCCTCCGCCTCTGCTCTTCCCTGAGAGCGCACAATGGCGATCCGCGCGAAACAGCCCAAAGCCCTGCAGCTCCAGAGCGCAGTCCGGGATCCGCTCATTTAGCCAGGTCTAAGTGAAGCAGAGGACACAGGATGTGGCGAAGTCCTTGTTTCTTCTCATGAGCAGGCTGAGTTCGTCCATCTTATTGCCCAGTGAGCGTACGTTGGAGAGAAAAATGCCGGGGAGAGCCGTGCGCGCTCCTCTCCTCCTAAGACGCACGAGCAGGCCTCCTCGCTTTCCCCTTTTACGGGCCCACACTTTTTTGGCTAGAACATGAACTAAATCAGCCGCAGATGCCAAGAAAACAGGCAATAGGTCCATGGGAACGGTGGGTCGGATGTTCATAAGTTCCTCACGGGTGTAGGAACAGCCAGATGCACAGTTAAAAAGTAAAAACAAAAGAAAAAGAGAGCAGCAAAGAGCCATGTCGACCGTACGAGGCGCCATCTTGAATCTTGAATCTTGAATTAGCCCAGCAGCTTTAGCCTAGCAGCATTAGCCCAGCAGCATTGGCCCAGCAGCATTAGCCTAGCAGCATTAGCCCAGCAGCATTAGCCTAGCAGCATTAGCCTAGCAGCATTAGCCCAGCAGCATTAGCCCAGCAGCATTAGCCTAGCAGCATTAGCCCAGCAGCATTGGCCCAGCAGCATTAGCCTAGCAGCATTAGCCCAGCAGCATTAGCCCAGCAGCTTTAGCCTAGCAGCTTTAGCCCAGCAGCATTAGCCCAGCAGCATTGGCCTAGCAGCATTAGCCTAGCAGCATTAGCCCAGCAGCATTAGCCTAGCAGCATTAGCCCAGCAGCATTGGCCCAGCAGCATTAGCCTAGCAGCATTAGCCCAGCAGCATTAGCCCAGCAGCATTAGCCTAGCAGCTTTAGCCTAGCAGCATTAGCCTAGCAGCATTAGCCTAGCAGCATTAGCCCAGCAGCATTAGCCTAGCAGCATTAGCCCAGCAGCATTAGCCCAGCAGCATTAGCCCAGCAGCTTTAGCCTAGCAGCATTAGCCTAGCAGCTTTAGCCTAGCAGCATTAGCCTAGCAGCATTAGCCTAGCAGCATTAGCCCAGCAGCATTAGTCCAGCAGCATTAGCCTAGCAGCATTAGCCTAGCAGCATTAGCCCAGCAGCATTAGCCTAGCAGCATTAGCCTAGCAGCATTAGCCTAGCAGCATTAGCCCAGCAGCTTTAGCCTAGCAGCATTAGCCCAGCAGCTTTAGCCTAGCAGCTTTAGCCTAGCAGCTTTAGCCCAGCAGCATTAGCCCAGCAGCTTTAGCCTAGCAGCATTAGCCCAGCAGCATTAGCCTAGCAGCTTTAGCCTAGCAGCTTTAGCCCAGCAGCATTAGCCTAGCAGCTTTAGCCTAGCAGCATTAGCCTAGCAGCATTAGCCCAGCAGCATCAGCCTAGCAGCATTAGCCTAGCAGCATTAGCCCAGCAGCATTAGCCTAGCAGCATTAGCCCAGCAGCATTAGCCTAGCAGCATTAGCCCAGCAGCATTAGCCTAGCAGCATTAGCCCAGCAGCTTTAGCCTAGCAGCATTAGCCTAGCAGCATTAGCCTAGCAGCATTAGCCTAGCAGCATTAGCCCAGCAGCATTAGCCCAGCAGCATTAGCCCAGCAGCATTAGCCCAGCAGCATTAGCCCAGCAGCATTAGCCCAGCAGCTTTAGCCCAGCAGCATTAGCCTAGCAGCATTAGCCCAGCAGCATTAGCCTAGCAGCATTGGCCCAGCAGCATTAGCCCAGCAGCATTAGCCTAGCAGCATTAGCCCAGCAGCATTAGCCCAGCAGCATTGGCCCAGCAGCATTAGCCCAGCAGCATTAGCCCAGCAGCATTAGCCCAGCAGCATTAGCCCAGCAGCATTAGCCTAGCAGCATTAGCCTAGCAGCATTGGCCCAGCAGCATTAGCCCAGCAGCATTAGCCCAGCAGCATTAGCCCAGCAGCATTAGCCCAGCAGCATTAGCCTAGCAGCATTAGCCCAGCAGCATTAGCGTAGCAGCATTAGCCCAGCAGCATTAGCCTAGCAGCATTAGCCCAGCAGCTTTAGCCTAGCAGCATTAGCCCAGCAGCATTAGCCCAGCAGCATTAGCCCAGCAGCATTAGCCCAGCAGCATTAGCCTAGCAGCTTTAGCCCAGCAGCATTAGCCCAGCAGCATTAGCCTAGCAGCTTTAGCCGAGCAGCTTTAGCCGAGCAGCATTAGCCTAGCAGCTTTAGCCTAACAGCATTAGCCTAGCAGCATTAGCCCAGCAGCATTAGCCTAGCAGCATTAGCCCAGCAGCTTTAGCCTAGCAGCTTTAGCCGAGCAGCATTAGCCTAGCAGCTTTAGCCTAGCAGCATTAGCCCAGCAGCATTAGCCTAGCAGCATTGGCCCAGCAGCATTAGCCTAGCAGCATTAGCCCAGCAGCTTTAGCCCAGCAGCATTAGCCTAGCAGCATTAGCCCAGCAGCATTAGCCTAGCAGCATTAGCCCAGCAGCATTAGCCTAGCAGCATTAGCCTAGCAGCATTAGCCCAGCAGCATTAGCCCAGCAGCTTTAGCCCAGCAGCTTTAGCCTAGCAGCATTAGCCTAGCAGCATTAGCCCAGCAGCATTAGCCCAGCAGCATTAGCCCAGCAGCATTAGCCTAGCAGCATTAGCCTAGCAGCTTTAGCCCAGCAGCATTAGCCTAGCAGCATTAGCCTAGCAGCATTAGCCCAGCAGCATTGGACCAGCAGCATTGGCCTAGCAGCATTAGCCTAGCAGCATTAGCCCAGCAGCATTAGCCCAGCAGCATTAGCCCAGCAGCATTAGCCTAGCAGCATTAGCCTAGCAGCATTAGCCCAGCAGCATTAGCCTAGCAGCATTAGCCTAGCAGCATTAGCCTAGCAGCATTAGCCTAGCAGCATTAGCCTAGCAGCATTAGCTTAGCAGCATTAGCCCAGCAGCATTGGCCCAGCAGCATTAGCCCAGCAGCATTAGCCCAGCAGCATTAGCCCAGCAGCATTAGCCCAGCAGCATTAGCCTAGCAGCATTAGCCCAGCAGCATTAGCCTAGCAGCATTAGCCTAGCAGCATTAGCCCAGCAGCATTAGCCCAGCAGCATTAGCCCAGCAGCATTAGCCCAGCAGCTTTAGCCTAGCAGCATTAGCCTAGCAGCATTAGCCTAGCAGCATTAGCCTAGCAGCATTAGCCCAGCAGCATTAGCCCAGCAGCATTAGCCCAGCAGCATTAGCCCAGCAGCATTAGCCTAGCAGCATTAGCCCAGCAGCTTTAGCCTAGCAGCATTAGCCTAGCAGCATTAGCCTAGCAGCATTAGCCTAGCAGCATTAGCCCAGCAGCATTAGCCCAGCAGCATTAGCCTAGCAGCATTAGCCTAGCAGCATTAGCCCAGCAGCATTAGCCTAGCAGCATTAGCCAAGCAGCATTAGCCCAGCAGCATTAGCCCAGCAGCATTAGCCCAGCAGCATTAGCCCAGCAGCATTAGCCTAGCAGCATTAGCCCAGCAGCATTAGCCCAGCAGCATTAGCTTAGCAGCATTAGCCCAGCAGCATTGGCCCAGCAGCATTAGCCTAGCAGCTTTAGCCCAGCAGCATTAGCCCAGCAGCATTAGCCCAGCAGCATTAGCCCAGCAGCATTAGCCCAGCAGCATTAGCCTAGCAGCATTAGCCTAGCAGCATTAGCCCAGCAGCATTAGCCTAGCAGCATTAGCCCAGCAGCTTTAGCCTAGCAGCATTAGCCTAGCAGCATTAGCCTAGCAGCATTAGCCTAGCAGCATTAGCCCAGCAGCATTAGCCCAGCAGCATTAGCCTAGCAGCATTAGCCTAGCAGCATTAGCCCAGCAGCATTAGCCCAGCAGCATTAGCCTAGCAGCATTAGCCCAGCAGCATTAGCCCAGCAGCATTAGCCCAGCAGCATTAGCCCAGCAGCATTAGCCCAGCAGCATTAGCCTAGCAGCATTAGCCCAGCAGCTTTAGCCTAGCAGCATTAGCCTAGCAGCATTAGCCTAGCAGCATTAGCCTAGCAGCTTTAGCCTAGCAGCATTAGCCTAGCAGCATTAGCCCAGCAGCATTAGCCCAGCAGCATTAGCCCAGCAGCATTAGCCTAGCAGCATTAGCCTAGCAGCATTAGCCCAGATCACACAAAGGTCAGAGCAGACTCTTGACTGAGGTCCTTCGATGTGAGCAGTCAGATGTTGCACATATTTTACCAGTCTGTAGCTCAGGGGTCACCAACGCGGTGCCCGCGGGCACCAGGTCGCCCGTAAGGACCAGATGAGTCGCCCGCTGGCCTGTTCTAAAAATAGCTCAAATAGTAGCACTCAAGCCTAGTGCGCTGCGCGGAGCTTACGGAGGTGACGTGACGTCACTTGCGCAACGCGTGGATCACATCAAGGCCCTTACGTAGCCTGCCACGCACCCTCGAATACTACGCGGCCAACGCCGCAGACAAGCTCCGCTGTGATTGGTCCGTGTGTGAGAGGAGCTCCGCTGTGATTGGTTCGTGTGTGTGTTTTGGACGGAAGCATGGAGCGGCTGCAGGGAGCATGGACGAGGCACTTCGGAGCAGACCGCTTTGTGCTTCGAAGGAACCGAAGGAAAAGTAGTTTGGTCTCATGGCAGAGCCTGATATAACTTATAAACTGTGCAGTTGTTTCTTTTGCACTGTTCCTGTCTTGTTTGCGTTGTAGCTTATCGCGTCTGTTGCATTCCTACTGCACTTATAGTTCGTGTTTTTCTCAGATATTTACCACTTATTGATTATCTGTTTGTGCTGAATACACTTTAATAATAACTATGTTTCCAACAAGAACTGTGTCTTTATTCACAACATCAGAGTTAAATGAGTTGAAACGATGAGTTTAGAACTGTCACATAAACCTACAGTAGAAACACATGTAATGATCTCAAACAGCTTCACTGTTGTTTTTGTTCTGAAGAGGAGAAAGTAGCAGCGTAAATGGGACTGCTTTGGTTTCTAAACTCCTGTGAGATCGCCATCACGTGTGACGAGAGTTGACTGTTGTATTTTACATGAGTTATTATTTGTATAAACAAGGTGCAAAGTTATTCATGATTTGTTAAAAAATGTTAGTGGCTAGTTGGTTAAAATGGGATATTGTGATTTCACAAAAAGTGATCGTTTGAAAATGTTCAATTTGAAAAATGTTGCATATTGATATTTATCTGTTTCTATATATATTTATTGTGAGAAATCGTTAAGATGATCAGTGTTTCCACAAAGATAAATATCATTAATTATTAATATGAACAGAGTGTCGTGGGTTACTTTAAAAAAAATACAGGCGAGCTCGGATTGCAGTGATTATTTGTGCTTTTATTTTCCCCAAAGTGCGTAAAAATTGGTACAGGCAGTGCAGAGCATATGTACAGTGAATTTAGCAGAAAAAAACAACAGGTCCACTCGGACACATAGGTCACCTTTAATGGCTCCAGGTAGTTACCTCCTCTGTAACCAGCGGCAGACTGACGGGTGCCAGACACGGCTCTCCTTTATAGTCCCCTTTGCTCCTCCCATTGAGCAAAATAAACTAGAAACCGTTGCAATGGCTGAAGCCATTGCGATTGACTGCGAAACAGATCTAATGTGGAATTTAGCTGAAAAATCCTTGCTGAAAAAAACTGTTAAAATACTTTAAACATCTTTGAAACTCCTGAAGTATTTGAAGCTCCTGATATCCTTTAAACTGTTATCCTTTATACTGGTTTACATGTAAAAACCCCTATTAAGTTGCATTATACTGGTTTACATGGAAAAATCCCCATTAAGTTGCATTATACTGGTTTACATGTAAAAAACCCTATTAAGTTGCATTATACTGGTTTACATGTAAAAATCCCTATTAAGTTGCATTATACTGGTTTACATGTAAAAACCCCTATTAAGTTCCATTATACTGGTTTACATGTAAAAAACCCCTATTAAGTTGCATTATACTGGTTTACATGTAAAAACCC
The DNA here is from genome assembly GCA_964034765.1 of Knipowitschia caucasica. NCBI lineage: Eukaryota > Metazoa > Chordata > Actinopteri > Gobiiformes > Gobiidae > Knipowitschia > Knipowitschia caucasica. Next base: position 53,135,266 of record OZ035824.1, on the reverse strand, counting down.
CTATTAAGTTGCATTATACTGGTTTACATGGAAAAATCCCCATTAAGTTGCATTATACTGGTTTACATGAAAAAAACCCTATTAAGTGGCATTATACTGGTTTACATGAAAAAAACCCTATTAAGTTGCATTATACTGGTTTACATGGAAAAATCCCTATTAAGTTGCATTATACTGGTTTACATGGAAAAAACCCTATTAAGTTGCATTATACTGGTTTACATGTAAAAACCCCTATTAAGTTGCATTATACTGGTTTACATGGAAAAATCCCCATTAAGTTGCATTATACTGGTTTACATGTAAAAACCCCTATTAAGTTGCATTATACTGGTTTACATGGAAAAATCCCTATTAAGTTGCATTATACTGGTTTACATGGAAAAAACCCTATTAAGTTGCATTATACTGGTTTACATGTAAAAACCCCTATTAAGTTGCATTATACTGGTTTACATGGAAAAATCCCCATTAAGTTGCATTATACTGGTTTACATGAAAAAAAACCCTATTAAGTTGCATTATACTGGTTTACATGAAAAAACCCTATTAAGTTGCATTATACTGGTTTACATGGAAAAATCCCTATTAGGTTGCATTATACTGGTTTACATGAAAAAACCCTATTAAGTTGCATTATACTGGTTTACATGGAAAAATCCCTATTAAGTTGCATTATACTGGTTTACATGAAAAAACCCTATTAAGTTGCATTATACTGGTTTACATGGAAAAATCCCTATTAAGTTGCATTATACTGGTTTACATGGAAAAATCCCTATTAAGTTGCATTGTACTGGTTTACATGGAAAAAACCTATTAGGTTGCATGATTACACTGAAGTCCTTGAAACTGCTGAAGTCCTTGAAACTGCTGAAGTCCTTGAAACTGCTGAAGTCCTTGAAACTGTTGAAGTCCTTGAAACTCTTGAAATCTTGAAACTGCTGAAATCCTTGAAACTGTTGAATCCTTGAAACTGTTGAATCATTGAAACTGTAGAAATGTCTGAAAGAGCTGAAGTCCTATTAAAATGCATGGGCCTATTAAAATGCATTGCAGAATTCTCAATGCAGATTTTTGTCCGATTGCGGAAAAACCGGAAATCGCTGAAGTCCCAAAAGTAATAGCAATAATCTCCCAAACATGTGGAACGTTTTGATGTATAACTTGTGGAAATTGTTGAAAATGTGAAAGCTGTGAAACGTGTCAAAAAAAATGACGGAATAAAGAAATACAAAACCAATGGTTGACTGCGGAAGGTTCCGCAGTCAATCAATTATTACAAATAGGACGTATAAACAGGGAATACATATATGGACCCATTCCCTATTGGTCCAACACAAAAACCTATACTCTACAATGAAACATTAGGCCATTATAAGTATATTTAATCTTGGGGACAATTCCCCACGCTCCCAGGGCGCATTTAACCCGCCAGGAAGTATGGTCCTGGTTTGATCCTCGCGCACAGATGCAGAGGAGCACGACAGACCGGTACGTGTATGAATGTATGCTTAAATGTATTTCTAGCCCGCACAGTGTGCACCCCTGGGCAAACTAGTAACTGAGGGAAGAGAGGGACAAGAGTATGGATGATGCGTGTGGCTGTTAAGCATTAATGGAACGGAGGGAAAAAGGGGTGCGCGCGTTTGGAATGGCGTGTGTGTGTGCGTGCAGGTGCGCGTGTGGCGCATGCGGCACTAAAGTCAGCCTTTACTTTAAAACTACGTAACTACAGACGGACCCGCTCCGTCACATCATCCCTCCCCTCCGGAAGGTCGACACTGTGGGGCAACCTGGACAAGTAGTCCGCAACAATGTTCAGCTTACCGGCACGGTGTCGAATGGAGAACCGGAAGGGCTGTAGACCAAGGTACCACCTGGTCAAACGGCTGTTGTGATCCTTCATGGTTTGGATGTATGTTAAGGCACGGTGGTCGGTTTCTAGATCGAACTCTCGCCCCAGCAAATAGTAGCGTAAACTCTCCAACGCCCATTTGATGGCCAGACCCTCTTTTTCGATTGCAGAGTAGCGTGTCTCTCGTGGCTGGAGTTTCCGACTCAAGTAGAGTATTGGCCTCTCTTCTCCCGGCTCCCCTTGAGCCAGAACTGCTCCAAGGCCCACAGCGGAGGCATCCACTTGGACGAGAAAGCGCATGTTAAAGTCTGGACTTTTCAGCACAGGAGACGAACACAGGTGAGCTTTAAGGGTGGCAAAAGCCTTCTCACAGTCCTCGGTCCAGACTACTGGATTTCGCTGGTTCTTGGCCGTGAGTGCGGTGAGGGGAGCAGCGATGGTTGCGAATTGTGGCACAAACCTCCTGTACCATCCTGCCAACCCAAGGAAGGACCGGACTTCCTTCTTGGTGCGTGGCCTAGGAGACTGCAGGACCGCTTTGACCTTGTCCACTTGGGGCCGTACTTCTCCTCGACCCATCTGGTAGCCAAGATACCGAGTCTCCTGCCGAGCCCACTCACATTTAGCTGGATTTAGTGTCAGCCCAGCTTGCTCAATCTTCTTCAGGACGAGGGAAAGGTGCTGAACATGGTCACTCCAGGTCTCACTGAAGATAACCACATCATCGAGGTAGGCCGCGCTGCAATGCCCACACCCTTGAAGAACCCGGTCCATCAGACGTTGGAACGTGGCTGGGGCTCCATGCAGTCCAAACGGCATCACCGTAAACTGAAACAGTCCAGCAGGGGTTTGGAATGTGGTGCAGGGCCGTGATGACTTCTCGAGGGGCACCTGCCAATATCCTTTGCATAGATCCAAAGTGGTGATGTACTTAGCTGCCCCAATCTTCTCCAGCAAGTCATCAATTCTTGGCATTGGATATGCGTCAAATTCTGAAACAGAGTTCAGTTTCCGAAAATCAATACATATCCGGAGCGATCCATCCTTTTTAAAAACAATGACCACAGGGCTACTCCACTCTGAGTTGGAGGGTTCGATCACTCCAAGTTTCAGCATCTCCTGGATCTCATCCTGGAGCTTTCCGATGAGCTGCTGAGGCACACGGTAGGGCCGCTGTCGGATGGGTCTCCCGTCTTTCAGCCGAACGAGGTGCTCCACAATGGTGGTCTTGCCGGGAGTGGCACTGAAGAGGGACGAGACTTCCTTGAAGGTCTGGAACAGCTGGGCAGCTTGCTCAGGAGAGAGATGAGCCAGGATCGGGGTTGCAGCTTTTGTTAATCCCTCTAGTCCGACATCCGGAACATCATCTTCCTCGTCCGCTTCCTCCAGCTGTCTGACAAACAGAACCTTTGCCGTTGCTTTCTCAGGCCGTTCCCTCCACTCCTTTAGGAGGTTAACGTGGTAGGTCTGTTTGGGCCTTTTCTTTTCGGGGTGTAGGACTTCGTATGTGACTGGACCCATCTTGCGCAGCACAGCATACGGCCCCTGCCATTTTGTGAGCAGCTTATTGGTGGATGAGGGTAAAAGGAGTAATACCTTTTGACCTGGCTGGAACTCCCGACGGCGCGCTTGGCGGTCATACCAGGCTTTCTGGGACTTTTGAGCGTCTCGCAGGTTTTCCTCCGCTTCCTCCAAATACTTTGACAGTCTCTCTCGCATCTCTAAGACGAACTGCACGATGCTGCGGTCATTTTGTTTGGCTGAGGGACCCTCCCATTGTTTGCGGAGAAGGTCCAATGGCCCCTGAACATCCCAGCCATACAGCAGTTCGAATGGGGAAAATCCAGTTGACGCTTGTGGGACTTCCCGATAAGCAAACAAAACAAACGGAAGCCACCGATCCCAGTCTCTACCGGTGTCATCCACAAACTTTTGTAGCATGCGTTTGAGTGTCTGATTAAACCTCTCCACTAGTCCATCTGTTTGTGGGTGGTATGGGGTGGTACGAATAGGTTTGATACCCAATTGCTGCTGGAAAAGGTGCATCAACCGGGACGTGAAGTTGGTGCCTTGATCCGTAAGAATCTCATCCGGTAATCCAACTCTTGAGAATAGCTGGACGAGAGCTCGAAGAACAGCCGGGGCAGTGATGGTTCTGAGCGGGAAGGCCTCAGGAAACCTGGTCGCATAGTCCGATATGACTAGGATGTACTGGTGGCCGCTGCTGCTCTTCACCAGTGGCCCCACAATGTCCATTGCGATCCTCCGGAAAGGAGTAGACACTACCGGTAGAGGCTGTAAACAAGCACGGTCAGATTTGCGCACAGAACATGTTTTCTGACAACTAGGACAGGTCGCGCAGTACGTTTGGATGTCTGCATACATTGAAGGCCAGAAAAAAAACGTGAGCTAATGCGCAAAAATGTTTTGTGGCGCCCCAAATGACCCGCCCATGGAACAGTGTGTGCTACGCGCATGACAAGAGTTCTGCAGCTAAGGGGAACAACCAGACGTTTACATTCATTACCCTCACTGTATAGCAACCCATTGTCAATGACAAACCTCTCCCGTCCCAGACAACTCTTTGTATCCTTGCCCACCTTAGCAAACAAACATTTCAATGTTTCATCTTTACGCTGTAACTCACCAACATTGTCAGGCACATTCCAACACAAAGGTAAAACATCTTCAGGACTAGCAGACCACATTTGTTTCTCAAACCGCCTCTGACGGCGGGACTTCTTGGGCCCCTTGGTGCCCCCCTCACACAGACTACTGTCCAAGTCCGGCAGAGGCTGGACACCCGTTTTTGCCTGAGCTCGGGTTAAAACAGGACATGCCATAGACATAGAACAGTTACTATTCCCCCCAGAGTCACTTTCCTCAGACACTTTTTCGTTCAACAGGTCCATGAGAACTGGTAAATCCCAACCGAGAATAGCATCCACTGGTAAGTTTTCAACCACACCCACACTCACAAGATAGGGCTGGTCTAAGGCAGTCACAGTCACATCCACAGTAGGATAGGGATGGCTATCCCCATGCACGCACTGAATATCCACAGTCTGGCTGTAATCCGTGCCGCTAACTGGAACTGAGCTACGTTTGAATCAACGACATAAAGCTGCCAGTATCAAGCAATGCTGTAATCGCTTTGCCATTGATCAGTACAGTTTTATAACGTTGCACAGTACCTTCAGCTTCCATAGAGCTCACGGACTCTGGTCTTGGTGGATAACATGCCCCACTAAATTTTGCTTTGCGCACAGGGCACACGGATGCTTTGTGTCCTGGCTGCTGACAGTAAAAACAAACAAGATCCTTACCAGGTCCTCGTTGGTTTGGGGTAGAGCTGGTGGTACCTTGCCGATCTGGGTAGCTGTCCTGCCGGGGTGGTCTGGAGAGAAGCGGCTGAGCTGGCCCACGCTGAGCTGTAGTGCCGGTCCGGGCAGGTCCTCCTTTGCGCGCGTTGAGGTACTGCACGGCCAACTTTGCAGCGGTGAGTCCATCGCCGGGCTCGCGCTCCTTCACCCAGGTCCGCACCTCGAAGGGGAAAACTCGCAGCAGCTGCTCCATGATGATTG
>OZ035824.1:52867119-53129814 GCA_964034765.1 Knipowitschia caucasica | reverse complement strand
ACCATGAAAGAAAGAAAAGAATATGCAGGCATTAAAAATAAAAAGAACAAAAATAATAAAGTATAAAAATAATATAGGAAATAGATTAAACAAATATGAATGAAATTAAATATAAACTATAATGCATCTTTATAGCAAATACAGTATATATAGTTTTAGAATGATTTTATTTTTGCAGTTTTGGTTCTGTTGATTGAATGTGTTGAAACCATACCTCCTGAGGTCAGCGTGCACGGCCAGTCTCTTCCCTTTCATCGACACTTTGGCGTTGAATTTGTTCTCCTGAAGACGGCAAGGCAAGTTTATTTGTATTTCCTATAGTTCTTACACAAGGTAATTCAAAGTGCTGAACAAAACAATACCAAAATCACACACGGCCTTAAAATAGATTAAATAAATAAAATAATTTAATTTAATTACATTAAAAAGGGTGAAGATACAACCCTTCAGTTGTATGTATGCACAGTGAGACAGAAATATTAATAATCCTACTTTGAACATTGTCAGAGTAGAAGTCTATCTCACATTTTCAGGAAGACTGCTCCAGATTTTAGCTGCAAAATCTGAAATCCCTATGTTTAGTTCTGACCTCTAAAGGCACCAGTAGAAGTCCCATTGCTCCTCGGAGTCTAAGGCAAGGCAAGGCAAGTTTATTTAAATTAAAATCATAAATAATCACAGAACATTAAAAAGAAAGATAAAAGTATAAAATCCCTCAGTTGTAGCACAGCTAAACAGAACTGTCTTTAACCTGGTTTTAAACATTGTCAGAGAGGAGGCCTGTCTCAGGCCAGTCCTGTCTCTAAGTTGGCTCATATGACACTAACATATTAGTTAGTGTCATATCAATTATAATAATAATACATTGTGCTCATATAGTACTTTTTGGACACTCAAAAACGCTTTACAGAAGAAAAATATGATCCCAAAATAAAAAAGCTAAAAATAACAGGCATTTTTGAACCGGTGGGGTTTGAGCAGTGATCTGAAGGTCTGAAGTGAGAGTAGTTCATAATGTGTTGTGGGAGTGAGTTCCAGAGAGTGGGCTGTTGCAGTGATGGAGTCTGGAGGTGATGAAGGTGATGAAGGTGTGATGAGGATTCCTCCGGTGGCTTGTGTGAGGGAGAAGACTGGCACAAAAAGGATGTTTTGGTGAAATAGTTAATGTGGGGTTTATAATGAGAGGGTGGAGTCCAGTATAACGCCAAGGTTCTGTAAGAGGGAGAGGAAGGGACATTTTCCTCACCATTGATGATGAGGGAGATGTTCTGGACCGAGGGGAGGAGGGATTTGGGACTTTATGCATCTGGGGCCTGCTGGGGACAAAGCCACACCAACACGGCCAAAGAAACCGCTTTATTGCCTGGACCCTAAAATCCTTTTCTTAAAGCTCGCACCCTTAAGTTTTTAGTTCCCAGCCTCTCCCCTCTCTGATTTTAACCTGAATTGCTTTTATCCCCCCTGATTTTAACTATACATTTTAAAGACTCTTTTTGTAATAAATCATTTAAAACTTTTAACTGTCGTGGTCTCCTTGTACCCTGTGATCAGAACCCGGAGGTTGACGGCGTTGCACTAAAGCTCCAGTTGTCCTGGGGCTGACGTCAGTGGGACTAACAGAAACTTGTAATAGGCAATGACGGAAGTGTCTTGCCAATGGATACAACAGGTTGGTCCCAGAGGTCTCCCATCACAGTACTCACCAGGCCCTGCCACGCTTAGGTCTGACAGGATCAGACTTTCACATGGAGGAATACAATGATTTTAAGAATTCCCTGCTGCAAATGGAAACTGATTGCATTACATTGGCTCACTGTGTCCCCCTCAGGACCAGTGGCAGAGGCTTCCCAGGCAGAGCCCCTCCTTTAGGCTCACAAGGCAAGTTAGGGCTTACCAGGTGGGACAGAGCTCACCGTGCGGGACAGGGCTTACCAGGTGGGACAGAGCTCACCGTGCGGGACAGGGCTTACCAGGTGGGACAGAGCTCACCGTGTGGGACAGGGCTTACCAGGTGGGACAGAGCTCACCGTGCGGGACAGGGCTTACCAGGTGGGACAGAGCTCACCGTGTGGGACAGGGCTTATCAGGTGGGACAGAGCTCACCGTGTGGGACAGGGCTCACCATGGTCATACTGCTGAGCTGGATGGGCTCCTTCCCGGCAGGCAGCAGCATCACGCGGACGTTGGCAGTCACAGACACGGTGGCCCCTGAGGTCCGGATGGAGGTTTTGGGAGGCGCTGTCACAGTGAGGTACAGGGCGATGGGAGCGTCCATATATGCTGCGTTCTGTTGAACACAAAGAGAACTCTGTGAGACGACCCGGAACTTCTGCCCTAAGTTCCTTCACATGGCCAAAATGTACTGTATATGTTCAGGCTGTCATCTCCCTTTCTCTGTTTCTGAAGAAATAAAATCAGCCATTCTTTAAGAGACACATTTTGTCCTCAAAAGCTGTGTTTACGGCAGTCCTTCTCAAACAGTGGGACGTGCCCCCCCAGTGACCGAGAGCTCCAGCGGCCTGTGAAGGCCTCGTGTGTCTTTGCACAACCTGTGCACACGATAAACACGCTGCTGCAAGAATCAGCTGGGTGATGGGAGCCTCAGGAAGTGTCTCCTCCTGAAGCACAACTAAAACTTACTAAATTAAAGCTCAGGTACCTACATTTTCCCTTGCATCAATAATGCATGTTGTTTGTGCACAAAATTGACCAACACAGACTATCATGTATTTTGCATATTTAAGAAAGAGCACTGTCTTTGGACCTAATGGTCGTAGGTTCGAGTCCACCACGACCCCTGTCACCTGCTCCCACTGGTGTGTGCTGTTGTTGTGTCCTTGGGCAAGACACTCAACCCCTCTTTGCCTGAAGCCCCCGCTAAGAGATCTCAGCTCCTGTGGACTCCCCACCTGCAGTAGGATCAGAAGGACTGGTGCCATGGGACTTGGGCAGCCCTCCCAGAAATGGATCAATAAAGGGGAAGAGAATGACACATGACACTGTTTAAAGCATTATTTGACTTTTTGGTCTGAGAGTGTATTTTCTGAGCCAATCTAAAGATTCAAGGCGGAACACATGAGGGAATTAAGCATTACTATTTTTCTGCACTTTTCTGCACAAAATTAACTTTTTACAATTATATAAGGCGGGTGCACGAATGTTCTCTGCTTTCTGAGGGGGGCACGGCAGAAAAGAATTGAGAAGCGGTTGTGTATTTTGGTTTTGGGTAAGGGTTTAAGTTATCTTACAGCATTTGATACTCAAATAACAGCAGAGTGGAGTGCACTTTGAACACAGCCCTAAAAGAAGGCTTTAAACCAACAACAGATCAATATTGAACCAAACAGTTAGAACACAGCAAACGCAATAATAAAACTAGCACATATGGTCCATAGGGAGAGGGGTGATCACTGTCTCTAAATGTGCACAAATGTCCCACATTGTCATTGTCCTTAGACCCTGCATTGGCACGACTCAAAACACCCAGTGGGAACAAAAAGAGACCCCTAAGGCAGACAGGCTGTAGATCCAAGACGGCTGAAAGAACCAGGCTGTAGATCCAGGACTGAAAAGGCTCCCAGACGGGGAGGGGGAGCTGCCCATGAGCGCAGGTTGAAGATATTAAGACAAATTATATAACTTTTGGAATTTACAGTACTTTCTTGTGCATTGTAACTTAATTAAATAGACAAATTAAATACATAATGTTTTGATGATTTAATTATTATTTATCACGCTACACAGTTTTGAAAAGGTATGAAAAGCTTGATTTCCCTGTGGCAATCTATGGTTCTGATTAAGTTTAGTTTCAGCATTGATCACTTTGGCCTGTCAGAAAGTGAGAGGCACACATAAGACTCTCATTGTTCCCTGTTCTGCCAATGGATGTAAATACGTCAAACAAATGCTGAAGCTTTGGCATCACCCACGTTGGCTTTTTGTCATGAAGAAGTCAGGATCATGTCAAAATAAAAGGCTCAAAACAGACTTCCAAAATAAGTCTAAAGTGGGGAACTTGCGTGACTTTAGGATAATGGACTATGATCCATGAGAGCAGTGCAGTGTGAGGGGGACACAGGACATGGCACAGTGCTGCTCTTACCATCATGACTATGGCTCCTAAGTATGTGGTCCTGAGCAGCATCTCCAGGTCTTTGGGCATCTGCAACACAGTGAGGCCCTCATTAAAGTCAAATTCTTTATTATTATTCTTGAAACTGCAGAGTAAACAGGGCTTTCGTGTGGAGACAGAAAACAGCTCCCAATGTGTTTTGTCAAAGAGTAACATTCTGTCATACAGAGGTCGCACATCCAAGTCTAAAGAAGTGTGCAGAACCATAGAAATACAGAAAAACGTGTGATAAAGGATCACACAAAGTAAACACTATCGGTGGGAGCTTCTGAGTCGTGCTAATCTTATTCACATGTTAGATATTCATCACAGCATCTAACCTGGGAGTATTTAAACAGAATTGGACAAGGGTGTGAGGAAGTCCCTGATATTAGTGTGCCCTGTTGAAGTCAATGTATCCAGATCAGAGGTTTTTGTCATTTTGACCTTTGTTTTCCTTAAGACTTGTGGCAGTCTCTGATTCTGCTCCTTGCGCTTTATTATTCACAACGGCAAAGGTCTTAATGATGAATTGAATCTGAAAACTTAATACTTTTGGTGGTACCACATAAGTTCACATATGGTTTTGATAAGTCTAGACCAGTGGGGGCGGGTCCCGGCTCAAAAGTGGCCAAAATGACGTGCGCTGACATGCTGCAATACCACCCCGGGCCTGTGGGGGTGGACCTGGAATAAGAATTAGCCAATGCTAACATATAGCATCTTCTTACCTCTCACAAACGTCTTTACAGGATGGTCCAAAAGTGTCTCTTGGCCCAAAGCTCCGTTCCACATGTGTGTCAATGCTGAGTGTTCTGGACCAGTCTAGTTTAGTCGATGTGGACTTTAGAAGTCTCTCGTTTAAATGAATGGAGCTCGTGCAGCTGACGCATGCACAGATGCGTTTTTTCACATTTTCCAGCCCCCACAGCCATTTTGAATCACTCCATGAAAGCCCATTTTTTTACCCATTAGTTAGAACGGCGGAGATAGGCGTGACTACGGCCGTTAATATACAGTCTGGTCTAGACTCTAAACTGCAGCTTTAAACAATTCTCCTGGATGTTTATCATAGAGGATTACTCCTTATCCTCTGTGTTGAATATGATTTTGATCGTGTGTTTGTGTGTGATGTGTGTGCGTGTGGTTCATGTGTGTGATGTGTAATGTGTGTGTGTGTGGGGTTCATGTGTGTGATGTGTGTGTGCGTGTGGTTCATGTGTGTGTGCGTGTGCTTCATGTGTATGTGCGTGTGGTTCATGTGTGTGTGCGCGTGCTTCATGTGTGTGTGCGCGTGCTTCATGTGTGTGTGCGTGTGGTTCATTTGTGTGTACGTGTGCTTCATGTGTGTGTGTGTGTGCGCTTCATGTGTGTGTGCGTGTGCTTCATGTGTGTGTGCGTGTGGTTCATGTGTGTGTGGTTGATGCTCTATGTGGTTCATCAGTACACACACAGTAGGGCGGCATGGTGGCTGAGTGGATAGCACTCTCGCCTCTCAGCAAGAAGGTCCTGGGTTTGAATCCCGGCCGGACCAGGGCCTTTCTGAGTGGAGTTTGCATGTTCTCCCCGTGTCTGCGTAGGTTTCCTCCGGGTACTCCGGTTTCCCCTACCACTAAAAATATGTACAATAGGTCTGGCATGCGCTTCCTGTACTGGCCCCGCTCCCATCTCTGTGTGGAGTGAGAGACAAATGCCCAAAAAATAACAATTGTAAACCGCTTTGAGACTCTGGTCTGTGAAAGGCGGTATATAAATAAAGCTTACTTACTACTACTACTTACTATGTGTGTGTGCGTGTGGTTCATGTGTGTGAAGTGCGTGTGGTTCATGTGTGTGTGCGTGTGGTTCATGTGTGTGTGGTTGATGCATGTGGTTCATGTGTGTGCGTGTGGTGCATGTTTGTGATGTGTGTGTGCGTGCGTGTGCTTCATGTGTGTGTGCGTGTGGTTCATGTGTATGTGTGCGTGTGGTTCATGTGTGTGTGGTTGATGCTCTATGTGGTTCATGTGTGTGTGCGTGTGGTTCATGTGTGTGAAGTGCGTGTGGTTCATGTGTGTGTGCGTGTGGTTCATGTGTGTGTGGTTGATTGCATGTGGTTCATGTGTGTGCGTGTGGTGCATGTTTGTGATGTGTGTGTGCGTGTGCTTCATGTGTGTGTGCGTGTGGTTCATGTGTATGTGTGCGTGTGGTTCATGTGTGTGGGGTTGACGCTCTATGTGGTTCATGTGTGTGTGCGTGTGGTTCATGTGTGTGAAGTGCGTGTGGTTCATGTGTGTGTGGTTGATGCATGTGGTTCATGTGTGTGCGTGTGGTGCATGTTTGTGATGTGTGTGTGCGTGTGCTTCATGTGTGTGTGCGTGTGGTTCATGTGTGTGTGGTTGCTCTATGTGGTTCATGTGTGGGTGGTTGCTCTATGTGGTTCATGTGTGTGTGCGTGTGCTTCATGTGTGTGTGCGTGTGGTGCATGTGTGCTTCATGTGTGTGTGCGTGTGGTTCATGTGTATGTGTGCGTGTGGTTCATGTGTGTGTGGTTGCTCTATGTGGTTCATGTGTGGGTGGTTGCTCTATGTGGTTCATGTGTGTGTGCGTGTGCTTCATGTGTGTGTGCGTGTGGTTCATGTGTGTGTGGTTGATGCATGTGGTTCATGTGTGTGTGGTTGATGCATGTGGTTCATGTGTGTGTGCGTGTGCTTCATGTGTGTGTGCGTGTGGTTCATGTGTGTGTGGTTGATGCATGTGGTTCATGTGTGTGTGCGTGTGCTTCATGTGTGTGTGCGTGTGGTTCATGTGTATGTGTGCGTGTGGTTCATGTGTGTGTGGTTGCTCTATGTGGTTCATGTGTGGGTGGTTGCTCTATGTGGTTCATGTGTGTGTGTGCATGTGCTTCATGTGTGTGTGCGTGTGGTTCATGTGTGTGTGGTTGATGCATGTGGTTCATGTGTGTGTGGTTGATGCATGTGGTTCATGTGTGTGTGCGTGTGGTTCATGTGTGTGTGCGTGTGGTTCATGTGTGTGTGGTTGATGCATGTGGTTCATGTGTGTGTGCGTGTGCTTCATGTGTGTGTGCGTGTGGTTCATGTGTATGTGTGCGTGTGGTTCATGTGTGTGTGGTTGCTCTATGTGGTTCATGTGTGGGTGGTTGCTCTATGTGGTTCATGTGTGTGTGCATGTGCTTCATGTGTGTGTGCGTGTGGTGCATGTGTGCTTCATGTGTGTGTGGTTGATGCATGTGGTTCATGTGTGTGTGGTTGATGCATGTGGTTCATGTGTGTGTGGTTGATGCATGTGGTTCATGTGTGTGTGCGTGTGGTTCATGTGTGTGTGCGTGTGGTTCATGTGTGTGTGGTTGATGCATGTGGTTCACCCTCTCATTGGAGACGTCCATGTTGAACACCCCGGCCTTGTAGTAGGAGTACATGCCGCTGTCGAAGAAGTACTCAGACAGGCCCAGGTAAACCATGCGCTCGTACTCCTGGAACAGCGGCTCCACGGCCAGGTTGGGCAGCAGCTCCTGCTCGTGGGCCAGGCTGAAGAACATGCCCTGGGGACACACAGGACACACTTAGATCATCATTTGTCTTTGATAGGGATACGTTTCAGTGTGCACAAAGTAAACCACTCAAGGACTTTAAAAGATTACTTTCAAAGTCTTGTAAAAGTCTTCTGAAGAAATAACATCAACCATTCTTTAAGAGACTAATTTTGACCTCAAAAGCTGTGTTTACGGCAGAATGTGACCAGCACGGACAGGACCATTCCCTGGAGCTTGTTGCTTGTGTAAAAGCTGTAAGAGCTGTGAGACATTGGCTGAATGAGGATGTACTTTTTCTTAATCACTTTTCTGTCTGAAAAAAACGGATCTGTGTGTGGTTGATGTGACTGAGGTCTACTGTGCAGTTTACTATGTTTGTGAAAAAGCACATTTACTCAAAAATTAAATGTGTATTGTAATATTCATTGTCACAGCTCTAGAAGCATCAACTGATGAGCACTAATTTGACAAATTAGTGCTGCTTTTGAGCCAGGAAATACTGACATAGGAAGAAGATGGATGGATAACATGCTTTTGCCTATGATAAATATTCAGTAACGTTTAAAAATGATCTTTTTTTATTTTGTTATTGTTACTAAAAGTGGTATCAAAACTAGATACTTGTGTGAGTAGGTATCAATAAAAACATGCACAAAACAACACAAAATGAACATTTCCTGAGTGTATGTATACAGAATCTATTCATATCAACATTGATTTTAGTACTAATAATTGGTACAATGTGGGGTTAGGTGTCTCGCCCCAGGACACAACGGAAGCAGATGTGAGTGGGAGCAGTTGAAGTTGGACTCGAACCCACATCCTTCAGGCCCAAAGACCAACGCTCTACCAACTGAGCCACAATCGCCCTTTTAAACTTTCGGCCCTGAGCTGAGGAGAGGTCAGAGGTCAGAGGTCAGAGGTCAGAGGTCAGAGATCAGAGGTCAGTAGGCAGAGCAAGGTCAGTGCAGTGTGGGCCTTACTCTGAAGTCCATGTCCAGGCTGCGCTGGGACACACGCGGGTCACTCAGCAGAGAGTAGTCTATGCCGATGTAGCTGTCCACCTCAGAGCGCACTGGGATGGTGTCCAGCATGGAGTTGACATGGACCAGCGCTGCATGGTCCAGCACTGGGCAGAGCTGCAGAGTGACAGGGTCGGGCAGGTCAGAGAGCAAAAGAAAAATAACATCAATAATACAGACAGTCCAATGTATTGGATTTAAAACATAAATCCACATTCAATTTTTGAGCAGGAAATATAATATGTATCTGTGAACAGGGCAATAAAGCAAACATATTCAACGCAACTGATCAAATTCCAGGACAAATAAAACTGAAATCTTGTCTGTGCAGTAAAAGACTGTTCTGAGAGTCCCTACGCTGCAATGTGCACGCAACACATGTTCACTTGTGATATTTAGTGACATACTGTATACTCACACTATCACACACCGATACAGTGGGACATTTAGAGAAGGACATGCGGGCTTTGGCAGTGCGACTCGGAGGCAGTTTGAGTGGATAGTAAAACCGTGCTTCTTTGAAAAAAAAAATCTACAAAAAGTGTGTGTGTGTGTGTGTGTGTGTGGAGCCTGCAGCTCTAGTGTGTGTTGTGGGGTCATGTTCTAGGGTTTTCATTTATTTGAACAGTATTAATACTGCACAAAAGGAGTGGGCTGAAGCAAAAAGCTTATTAGCACTCAAGGGTCACACTCGCCTTCTGGTTCAAGAGGAAACGCATTCCGGTGGTCAGGAAGCTGGCCAGGAAGTCATACACTTTACTGGAACACACACACATGTACATACACACACACACACACACACACACGCAATGACCATTAGACAATACACAATAATATCCTTTCTCCATAACTCTAAATTACCATCAAAAATATAATTTTTCCTAGTATCAGTATTGGAAATGTTTTAACAACACTACTAGAAACAATCCAATAAACCTGAAATAAATAAATACATGTTCTAAACATTTATCCATATGTGACCCCGAAAAACTGCCCGATAGTGAAACCTGTGTGTGCCTCTTTGGGTGAGGTTCCATAAAGATGAGGCTACTGATTCCCCCTCGGAGCCTGTTGGAGTAAGCTCTGGTTGTTTTGGCCACGAATATAGTATGATTCTTGAGCGTTTGAAGTGTTGAAATAGCACCACACGGAGACAGCGAGGATCAGAACAGAAGGGAGTTATCGCCCGTACGGGAACGCATCGGCCCTGAAGCGACGAGTGACAAGCGACAATGCCAAAGTTTGTGACTGCGCTCACAGCGGGCGCAGCAGGAAGCAGAATGTGACACCAGATATCACGCCCCCGCTCCCCACCACCCACCACATCGACCCCCCCTCATCTGGGCTTTACAACCGTGCTCAGGCCCACCTCTCTAAACCGTGCCCAAGCATGGTTACTGCAGCCTCCCCCAAGCCCATTTGCCGCGGTCACTCCGCACCTGAAACCCGGATCTAATTGCGACCTGGTAGACCCCTTTAACTGGGCTTTAGGTTGTGCTTGTGAACGCAGCCCTAGCTGACTGACCCAAGTGTCCCGCTGAACTCCGCCCTCATGCGGCTGATCCGGGCGTCACAGGTAATGTTGCCAATCTTCAGTCGTCCGTCCAGATCCCGGATCAGCGTCAGGGCCGTGTGGATGTTCACGCCCTCAGCAGAGGCGTTTATCAGCCCTGTGTCATAGCTAGGAACAGAACAGAAGAACGTGTCATACTGAGCAGATCAGATTCAGATTCATTTTATTTGCCATTTGCAGTAAAACCACTATATTACAGTATATATGTGCAAAAGTACCCCAGTGTGCAAAACACAATTATATGAAATAAAACAAACTAGAAACTACAAGAAACAATTGTCAATCAATCAACAAAAACAGAGCACAAATCCAGAGGCCGGGATGATCATGGGTGAGTCGCTCTGATCTAACTAATCCACTCTAATCACATCTCAGACTATTTTTGAGCAGTCAGTGATTAGACAGACCAAGAACATCCTCAGAGACTCATTTTCTCTACTCACAATTCGAACTGCTGCATTCTGGGAGGAGGTTGTTGGAATAATTGTACAATGATTATGTTTTATCATTGCTTTGTTTTTAACCATTTGTGCTGCACAAGTATAACCTCAGGTGCGAGTGTTTTATATAAACCATGTTTATATTCTTACAGTCCTTGTTACAGTGATATAGATGTGCACTGTTCTGGGAAGGTCACTCTTTTCCAGAAGCAGGTGGCTACAAAGTAAGTAGCTTGTCGTGGGAAGATTGCACTTTCTGAGAAATGGTGACTCATCAACTGCATCTCCATCTTGTTTGTAATAAATGTAACATTCAGTGTTTTTCCAAAGTCAGCCGTTTCCCACCTTTAGGGCTGACCTTGTGCCTGTAACTAGGGGCGTGGAACTTAATAAAAAGAGTGTGAAGCCACAGAGATCCCAGAATCACACTGATACAGACTAGATTGTACCTGGGGGTTGATCTCTGTGATGGCTTCTCACGTGCAAGTAAATAAGATCACGCGCTTTGTCTTTTCTTCCTCTTATGCAGAATTGTTTTTTGAAACCAGCCCCAACAGAGGTGCAGGATCTGACTATGCAAAAGCAACTAGTTTAAGAACGCTCACACATTCACATTCAAGATTATTCAATTGCTTTGTTTAAACTGATAACAAGAAGCTGTTAGCCAAACGAGATGTCCTGCATCTCAGCGAACTAATCTTCTACCAGAAGGAAGAAGCTGGAACATGGCTTTTCCAGGCTGGCCAGAAGAGTCATTGATTATTTTAAGAACTCGCTTTAAGAGTCTGGAATCACAAAGATCCTCCAGAACAGGCAGCTCACGGTGAAGCCCTCTTTGCAGAGCGGAGCACCTGGTTTAGAGCTCTCCTTTCTTTGGCCGTGATGTTACCGAAACACACAGTCACAGAACCAACAATCACATTTGTTGGTTGTCAATGGTGCAGCGATCAAAGTTAAGCAGAATCTTAGCGTTTGTAATGAATTCTCTAAGTTTCAGAAGAAAGAAGAGACGCTGATGAGCTTTCTTGACAACATGTTTAGTGTTTTTGTCCTATTTCAGGCACATTTCAGAACAGAAGCAGCAGTCAGAACGTGGGCTATCAGACTATTGACAGTAAAAATGAATTAACCAATGTTTTTATCTTTTGTGTTGAATTTTAAAGTTTGTAGACTTACAAGAACCAGTAGAGGATGCGGCGATGGAAGCTCAGGGTGATGGAGGAGTTCTGCACCTGAAACAGGAGTCCCACTGACGGGATGAAGGCCAGGTCCACGCTGGTCAGGTCCAGAGCAATGATCTTTATGCTGACCACAAACACAGTCAGCTCCAGCAATACTCCACCTACTCTGTGAAGTACTTTATACTGAGCGTGTGTACTCTGTGAAGTATACTGAGTGTGTGTACTCTGTGAAGTATACTGACTGTGTGTACTCTGTGAAATATACTGTGTGTGTGTGTGTACTCTGTGAAGTATACTGAGTGTGTCTACTCTGTGAAGTATACTGACTGTGTGTTCTCTGTGAAGTATACTGACTGTGTGTACTCTGTGAAGTATACTGACTGTGTGTTCTCTGTGAAGTATACTGACTGTGTGTACTCTGTGAAGTATACTGACTGTGTGTACTCTGTGACGTATACTGAGTGTGTGTACTCTGTGAAATATACTGTGTGTGTGTGTGTACTCTGTGAAGTATACTGAGTGTGTGTACTCTGTGAAGTATACTGAGTGTGTGTACTCTGTGAAGTATACTGACTGTGTGTACTCTGTGAAGTATACTGAGTGTGTGTACTCTGTGAAGTATACTGTGTGTGTGTGTGTACTCTGTGAAGTATACTGAGTGTGTGTACTCTGTGAAGTATACTGACTGTGTGTACTCTGTGAAGTATACTGAGTGTGTGTACTCTGTGAAGTATACTGAGTGTGTGTACTCTGCGAAATATACTGAGTGTGTGTACTCTGCGAAGTATACTGAGTGTGTGTACTCTGTGAAGTATACTGAGTGTGTGTACTCTGTGATGGTGTACTCTGTGATAGTACTCACTCTGTGATAGTACTCACTCTGTGGTAGTACTCACTCTGTGGTAGTACTCACTCTGTGATAGTACTCTGGTAGTACTCACTCTGTGATAGTACTCACTCTGTGATAGTACTCACTCTGTGGTAGTACTCACTCTGTGATAGTACTCTGGTAGTACTCACTCTGTGATAGTACTCACTCTGTGATAGTACTCTGTGGTAGTACTCACTCTGTGATAGTACTCACTCTGTGATAGTACTCTGTGGTAGTACTCACTCTGTGATAGTACTCACTCTGTGATAGTACTCTGTGGTAGTACTCACTCTGTGGTAGTACTCACTCTGTGGTAGTACTCACTCTGTGATAGTACTCTGTGATAGTACTCACTCTGTGGTAGTACTCACTCTGTGATAGTACTCTGGTAGTACTCACTCTGTGATAGTACTCTGTGGTAGTACTCACTCTGTGATAGTACTCTGTGGTAGTACTCACTCTGTGGTAGTACTCACTCTGTGATAGTACTCTGTGATAGTACTCTGTGGTAGTACTCACTCTGTGATAGTACTGATAGTACTCTGTGATAGTACTCTGTGGTAGTACTCACTCTGTGATAGTACTCTGTGATAGTACTCTGTGATAGTACTCTGTGATAGTACTCTGTGGTAGTACTCACTCTGTGGTAGTACTCACTCTGTGGTAGTACTCACTCTGTGATAGTACTCTGTGATAGTACTCTGTGATAGTACTCTGTGGTAGTACTCACTCTGTGATAGTACTCTGTGATAGTACTCTGTGGTAGTACTCACTCTGTGATAGTACTCTGTGATAGTACTCTGTGATAGTACTCTGTGATAGTACTCTGTGGTAGTACTCACTCTGTGATAGTACTCTGTGATAGTACTCTGTGATAGTACTCTGTGGTAGTACTCACTCTGTGATAGTGTACTGGAAGCGGCCTTCTTTGCCCATCATCTCTGGCATCACGATGTCACTGATCTCCTGCTCCACAAAGCGCTGCGTCTCGGCCTTCACTGTGGACCAGAGCATTTTACTGTTCAATCCAAGAAGAACATTCAACATAATCTATCTACAGGTGTTGTAGTGTTAGCTCCTTAAGGCTACGATACACTTTTAAAAGTGTCTTTTTCACTTCAAATCTGTCCCATATTTAGGTTTAAAGCCACACTGGTTTTCTCTGGAGCTGATATGATCTTGTAGTCAAGACAACAGTATTCTCCATCAGGTACTCGCCGTGAATATGTTGTTGATAATATTTTAGCCAACTTATGAATTAGAATATCTTGTCTAGGCTTTTCTTATGGTCTTTGATGCTGTCCCTCAGTTTGGGGACAACCTCTACAGCTCTATATATTGTACTGGGGTTAATATCTGTTCTTGTTGCACTTTCCTTCTGTATTTTTAGTTTGATTTGTTATTTGGAACACTGCAATGAATTGTAGCCTGTTTGAGTTAGCTCTAATCCTCATGGAGGCTGTTTGAGTTAGCTCTAATCCTCATGGAGCCTGTTTGAGTTAGCTCTAATCCTCATGGAGCCTGTTTGAGTTAGCTCTAATCCTCATGGAGGCTGTTTGAGTTAGCTCTAATCCTCATGGAGCCTGTTTGAGTTAGCTCTAATCCTCATGGAGCATGTTTGAGTTAGCTCTAATCCTCATGGAGCCTGTTTGAGTAAACTCTAATCCTCATGGAGCCTGTTTGAGTTAGCTCTAATCCTCATGGAGCCTGTTTGAGTTAACTCTAATCCTCATGGAGCCTGTTTGAGTTAGCTCTAATGAGTTAGCTCTAATCCTCATGGAGCCTGTTTGAGTTAACTCTAATCCTCATGGAGCCTGTTTGAGTTAACTCTAATCCTCATGGAGCCTGTTTGAGTTAGCTCTAATCCTCATGGAGCCTGTTTGAGTTAACTCTAATCCTCATGGAGCCTGTTTGAGTTAGCTCTAATGAGTTAGCTCTAATCCTCATGGAGCCTGTTTGAGTTAACTCTAATCCTCATGGAGCCTGTTTGAGTTAACTCTAATCCTCATGGAGCCTGTTTGAGTTAGCTCTAATCCTCATGGAGCCTGTTTGAGTTAACTCTAATCCTCATGGAGCCTGTTTGAGTTAGCTCTAATGAGTTAGCTCTAATCCTCATGGAGCCTGTTTGAGTTAGCTCTAATCCTCATGGAGCCTGTTTGAGTAAGCTCTAATCCTCATGGAGCCTGTTTGAGTTAGCTCTAATCCTCATGGAGCCTGTTTGAGTTAACTCTAATCCTCATGGAGCCTGTTTGAGTTAGCTCTAATGAGTTAGCTCTAATCCTCATGGAGCCTGTTTGAGTCCCCCGGGCACTGTACTATGGCGACCACTGCTCCTGACAGTCCTTACACATGTTGAGGCCTCGGTCTGTGATCCGGATTTTGACCCCGGGTGGATCAGATGAGAGGACGCAAGATGCAGACAGGAAGGGGAGGAGCCACGACCATGATGGTTTCATCTTACAAGCTGCACCAGATGTTGTCCTGTTGAAAAAAATCAAGTTCATCTTTAGGTGTGAAATAAATATGTGTCAGGACTACTTCTGCCTCAGGGGTCCTATACGTATCCTATACGTATCCTATACGTGTCCTATACGTATCCTATACGTGTCCTATACGTATCCTATACGTGTCCTATACGTATCCTATACGTGTCCTATACGTGTCCTATACGTGTCCTATACGTATCCTATACGTGTCCTATACGTATCCTATACGGGTCCTATACGGGTCCTATACGTGTCCTATACGTATCCTATACGTGTCCTATACGTATCCTATACGGGTCCTATACGGGTCCTATACGTGTCCTATACGTATCCTATACGTGTCCTATACGTATCCTATACGGGTCCTATACGTATCCTATACGTGTCCTATACGTATCCTATACGTGTCCTATACGTGTCCTATACGTGTCCTATACGGGTCCTATACAGGTCCTATACGTGTCCTATACGTGTCCTATACGGGTCCTGTACGGGTCCTATACGTGTCCTATACGGGTCCTATACGGGTCCTATACGGGTCCTATACGGGTCCTATACGTGTCCTATACGTGTCCTATACGTGTCCTATACGTGTCCTATACGGGTCCTATACGTGTCCTATACGTGTCCTATACGGGTCCTATACGGGTCCTATACGTGTTCAGTCCAAGCAGCTGCTATGATAAAATCTATAATCAAAGTCAATAAAAGTAATTATTCGGTGAAAATACCTTCATGATGTAAAGTCACAAATTCAAATGAACAATAAACAAACTGTCCACAAATGCTTGATCCACTGCATTTCCTGTTTTTGTCTCTCTGTTTTACAAGTACAAATGTTTACTTTCTCTACTGTTCTTGTTAAAAAACAATACCAGGTTGAAAATATAGTGTCTATAGCAGACTTGCATATTCTTATCCATTCATTAGTCTCCAGTAGGTGAGACCAGTGTAAGGGCCTGCTCACTGGTCTCCTCAAACCAGCTGTAAAACACTGCAGCTCGAGTTCTGAGCAGAACCAGGAAGTATAATCACATCAGTCCAGTTCTCAGGTCTCTACACTGGCCTCCTGTAGATCAGAGAATAGACTCCGAGACATGTTAGTGCTTTATGAGCCAACTCGGACTCTGAGGAGCACAGGGACTGGCCTTCTGCAGGTCACCAGAGTCAGGACTAAACATGGAGAGGAAGCATTTCAGGTTTATGCAGCAAAAATCTTGAAAAGTCTTCCTGAAAATGTGAGAAAGGCTTTTTTTCTGACAATGTTCAAATCAAGGTGAAAAACAGTTCTGTTTCGCTGTGCAAAGAACCGGGATTTTACCTTCACTCTTTTTAATGTACTGCGATTATATATATTTTGAATGCCTTGTATTGCTTTTATCTTATTTTGTCAAGCACTTTGAGTTGCCTTGTGTATTAACTGTGCCATACAAATAAACTTGCCTTGCCTTGATGTGGACAGCGCCGTCAAATTTGAGACCCCTCTATGAGACTATGTGAGACTATGTGAGACTATGTGAGACTATGTGAGACTGACAGACGGTTGGTGCAGCATCTCCTGTGATGTGGTCTCTGTATCAAACTGTTGTGGTGAAAAGGGAGCAGCATCTGCAGTCAAAGCTCTGTTCCTCCTACAAGATGAGGATACCAGCATTACACATGACGTTCCCCTGCAGAATGGCTGGGCACTCCCTCAGAGAGAGGTGGAGGTGCTCAGAGTATAGCCTCTGCTCCTTGACATGGTGAGGAGCCAGCAGTAGCAAAAGGCTCCTATGGGTTGAATTCAACTCTCGTGAATTGGAACAGGGGCTCTGCTGTCCGTCCCAAACATGAGTCAGGGCTTAATATGTGGAGTATTTGTTTCAGATTGGAGCTGCTTATAGGCCTAGATTGTAGATACAGTACATTCATATTGTAGGTCTATATTTGTAGTCCAGACACATCACACTGGCACTGACACACACTCATTTATACCCCTACATCTGCCAAGATTGCACTCCAAGTTAGAAAATAATGCTTTATTGCCTACATCTCCTTTTCCATGAGTAGACTGTGTGTCTCCGGTGCCCGGGGGACTGTGGTAAATCCGCCTTAGCCCGGCCCTCAACCTCACTGCACACACTGCTCTGTAATGAGCTCTAATTAGAGGCCTGCTCTTCACGCTACAAAGCCTACAGGACGTTACCATGACGCTGCTAATGAAAAGCTACAGATAACAACAATCTTCTACTTTTATTTGATCCAGACAAAGGTGTAGCCTAGTCCTGACCAAGCCGAGCATCAACACCAGTGGTGTCCTACGGCAATCACTGCTCCTGACTCAAGCCTTAGTGGCATCAGGATGGGTCAAATGCAGAGGAGGAATAAAGTGCACCTTTACATGCCGCCT
The DNA here is from genome assembly GCA_964034765.1 of Knipowitschia caucasica. Lineage (NCBI taxonomy): Eukaryota > Metazoa > Chordata > Actinopteri > Gobiiformes > Gobiidae > Knipowitschia > Knipowitschia caucasica. The sequence continues at coordinate 53,112,209 of OZ035824.1, read as the reverse complement.
GTAGGCTAAACATGGATGAATTGTTTAACATGCTGGGTTTAAAGATGCTGTTGTGGCTGTTCCATCAGGAGTGAGCTGACATGAGGATAGACACAAGAACATTATTGAGTTAACGAGAGAAGACAGAGTGGGAGTGAGGGATCTGTGAGTGAGTGAAGGTCCTCCTTCTCTACCTCCTCCAGTATTTAGCTGCTCGGTCTAGTTTATTATAATAGTCCCAAGGGCGGCTTTAGACAGTCGTGTTGATGTGTAAAGGCTCACCCTGTGTGAATAAATGACTGTGGTGACACACAGGTAACGTGATGTGTCGGGCCCACAGGCCTACAATATTATTGTATCTACAATCTTGGCCTTTATAACTTTGATCTTGAATTATTTAATATCAATATATTATGACAAACATTATCATGTATCACAAACAGCTTGTGTAATTCCCCACATTACGGGGCAGAAAATTACCTTTTTGGCAAATTGTGAAGCTGTGAAAATGCATTTTTTAATTAAATTGATATATTTCATGACATAAAATTGTAATACTGGGAATAATTACATATTGTTGTGTTGTTTATAGATGATTTTGCTAAAACAAAACACGAACAATACTTATTTATTAATTTGTGCAGTATATGACCATTCATGGACTGTAGCAACAAAAAAGGTTGGTGTCTAAATCAGTGCTACATGAGGCCGCTGTGGTCACACTGAACACGGCAGCACGGGGCGGTCAGGGTGACAAAACTCTCAAACTGAGAGAGGTTTTTAAAGTATATCACAATGATGGTTTCACTTAATAATATACATTAATCTAAGGAAAAGCAATTCCATAATTTATAATTCAAGAATATTTGAGCACAAAAGATCTGATGAACAAACAATGCCATAGAGAGGTCAAAGTCCTGTGATCCCAAACACAAGCTCTGCTCTGAGGCAGTGGGAGGACCGCACAGGGGCCGCCCTCTGACCACATGAAGGCGCTGTAGAGTCAGTGGTTTCTATAATGTCCCACTTCATCTAAACTTCCACCTGGAATGAATGAATTGATTGTATGAATCAAACTGAAAGACTTTAAGAATGTGAATTTATTCACATTCTTAAACACGTGAAGCAAAAATATGTTCAATTCAGATCTCGAAGGGCGACACAGATTTGTTGATTTGCCGACACTAGATTAGAAAATAAAAAATTAACAACTTCCCAAGACCTCATCTCAAGATCATGTCAAAGAGCCCAAAAAAATAGGATTATACCTTACAGACATTTTTTAAGGGAGATATCAAATATGACATACCACAGTGTCCAGGAAAGTGATGGCTCAGTGTCTTGTCCGTATGGACCCTGTGTGGTCCTGTGTGGTCCTGTGTGGTCCTGTGTGGTCCTGTGTGGTCCTGTGTAGTCCTGTTTGTCCCCTCTGTCCCGTGTGCGTCTCTGTGTGGGACGGTGTAGGCCTGTATGGCACTATGTGGGTCCACACAGGCTGCAGAGATTGATGGCTCCTCCTCTTCCCCGATCCCCCTCCCAGCGACCAACCTCAAACCCCACTCACTCCCCACCCCCTGCACAATCTGTGTTTTTAACCACGCTACAAAGTTGTGCCTCATCAACAACAGACCAGGAGCTGTTTTTAGCTCTATCCACTTTCACATCAGGAACTTCTGCAAACACATTCCCCCTTCTATCTACATTCTCTGTTTTTGAACTCCAAACCTCAGTCCATATTGCAACTATCTAGCAGTTTGTGAAGATGAAATGTAAGATGTTTTGAACAGAACAGGAAGTGAAACATGGATTTTTTGCTATGTCCCACGGGATACGTCATCTCCAGCGTGGGCCGCTGTTTGTCTCTAATCTACAGGTGCAAACAAGAGGATTCTCGGAATAAAACCTCGTTATTTCAAAGAATACTTCCTGTGGGCTCATGGAGACAATATTTTCTGGACCTCCAACATGCACAGTGTGAAGCGGATCAGATCCTCCTATTCGAGCCCATGGTGCTTGACCAGAAAAAAGTATATTGGGGTCTTGACAGATTGGTGTAGTGTCTGCGTGTCCTGTGATGTCACTGTCGGACTGTTCTGATGAAGAGTCTAAGTTCCCACCTCCACCTGTCACCCTCCACTCACCTAGAGTGTCTGATGTCTGCTGTCGTTGTGTCCTTGGGCAAGACACTTAACCTCTGGGAACACCAGCCACAGTGGGGCGGCTGCGGCTGTAAAGTGCCAAACTGCTGTTGTGTCCTTAGGCAAGACACTTCACCCCCGTTGCTTAGAATGAGTCTGGTGTGTGTGTGAATTATGAAGCGTCTTTGAGTGTCCAAAAAAGCGCTATATAAAACCGATGCATTATTATTATTATTTATTATTATTAGAGAGGGAAAGGCACTTTTTTCTGATTGGGCTGTTTGCACGGGTCAGCTACATCAGGAGTCCCATGACCCATCTTCATTTTGGCTCATTAAGACTCTTCAACCTTACGGCAACCCTAACTACTGAGGTCCATCAGCGGCTTTGGGGATTGCCACCATGACCACAGCTACAGGCTGCTCCATCGGTGATAGGGCTGGAGAACATGGTCAACTCAGATTCAATGCACCCCTCCTCCCCTGGGACATGGAAGAAGTTCTTCTTATTTGGGACCAGGGGGAAGCTCGTACAAAAGTATGAGTTGAAAATCCGTTGTACGATCTCCTGATGTTACAGCTTTCTCCCCCACCTGCATAATCCACTTACAACAAGGTGGTGATCAGTTGACCTCCGGCCTCGGGTGTCCTGAGCCATGTGGTCTAGTAGTGACAAGAATTCCAATTACTGAAGCTGAGGTTCAGATCAGGGTGTTCTTGGAGTCCCACTCACAGTTACGATATTGTTCATGTTTTGTGCAATAAAAACATTTACAAAGGAAAAAGCCACATATATAAAAAGTGTTTATAATTACATACTCTTTTTCTCTTTCGTGGGAAGAGCATTCCCACAAAAACAAGTGTGTATAAATTTATCAAAGAACAAGCCCACTCATTTTTGTTCAAATATAAACATTGAAAGTCAAAGTAAAAGCACAAAATGGACAGTGCGCAGCTTCAAAGTCTAGTGTAGCCCAAGTTCTGGGTCTGAGACAGACACCGAGTCACATGACCCTCCTGTTCTGGGTCACTTTGAGTTACCATGGAAACATCTGAGCAGTTTCTGAACCAAAGTAACCTTTCCAAACTCACGCACAGAAACACAAAACACACTGAGCATGTGCAGACACACGGCTCACACATGTAAACTCTAGAACAGCACAAACAGTACAAAAAAAAAACTGTTTTTAATGGATAGAGGGCATACGTTAAATTTAGTTTTTCTTTTTCTTTTTCCATTTGTCTGCTATTTTAATTTGCCAGTCAATCTGGCCAATATGAATCAAGCAGACCCAGCCCAAACGCCAGCAATACAATCAGCAGTCTCACATATGATCCATGATTGGTCAATGTTACGACCCAAAGGATAAAACATATTTGGGACACAGAGACAGGTTGAGAGTTCAAGATTTTTTGTGTGTTTGTTTTAGTCTAAAGGTCTTGGTAAATTAACTCTTGATTTTTATACTAGATAAATACAAAAAAACCCAACCCCGTGTCCAGGACACAAAACCCCAAAGTAAAAGTTAGTATTAGCGCCACCAGCTGGATCGAGCGTTGTACTACAGCACAGTTGCTCTGGCACGTTTGCAAAAACTCGTTCTTGTGACCGCGGGGTGTTTTCACACCCATGTGGCGACAATCCGGGCCACTCGGCCCAGTTCGTTTGTAAAAACCTATGTGACCGTGCCCTTAGCATCAGTTTCCCCTGTGCCCTCCTCCCAAATTTGTGCACCATGCTGTATTTTCTCTGTCGGCCGGGTCCATTTACCTGCCAGTCGACACTCGTTAAGTCGAGGGTCAAATACTATTTAGCTGCCTTCCGTCCTGAGATTCCTCAATGTGTGTCAGGAGGTTACAGGACGGACAGGAAGCAGCGAGTGCGTCTGGGGAAGAATGTCTCGGACTCTCGGATTATAAATACAGGAGCCCCACAGGGCTGTGTTCTTTCTCCCCTGCTCTTCTCCCTGTACACCAACCACTGCACCTCCAGCCACGACTCCGTGAAGCTGATCAAGTTCGCGGACGACACCACCCTCATTGGACTCATCTCCAACAACGATGAGTCCGCCTACAGGAGGGAGGTGGACCGGCTGGTGTCCTGGTGTCTCCTACAGGAGGGAGGTGGACCGGCTGGTGTCCTGGTGTCTCCTACAGGAGGGAGGTGGACCGGCTGGTGTCCTGGTGTCTCCTACAGGAGGGAGGTGGACCGGCTGGTGTCCTGGTGTCTCCTACAGGAGGGAGGTGGACCGGCTGGTGTCCTGGTGCAGTGGTAACAACCTGGAGCTGAACGCCCAGAAGACAGTGGAGATGATTGTGGACTTTTTTTTTTCTGCAATGCTTTTATTTTTCAAAAATCTAACAATGTTAAAAAGTATTGTGCTAATCTTCACCATACACTAAATTGAATTCAAACCAAGGAACAGGTGAATGCACTTCCAGAGAACAGTGCTAAATCTGCGACCCCAAAACAAGAAGTATTTAACTTCCAACCCACAACAAATGAATGAAGTAGTATAAGTTTGGGTTTATCACTATCACAGGAACGTCTTTTTGTTTCCTAATGTACATAATAATAATTATAATTTTATCATTATTCAAGGCTTAGAAAACAATCGTGTACTTACAGTGCCTTGCGAAAGTATTCGGCCCCCTTGAACCTTTCAACATTTCGCCACATTTCAGGCTTCAAACATAAAGATATAAAAAAAAATTTTTTTTTAAAGAATCAACAACAAGTGGGACACAATCGTGAAGTGGAACGAAATTTATTGGATAATTTAAACTTTTTTAACAAATAAAAAACTGAGGGAGGAAAAAAAGTGGGGCGTGCAATATTATTCGGCCCCTTGCGCTAATACTTTGTAGCGCCACCTTTTGCTGCAATTACAGCTGCAAGTCGCTTGGGGTATGTCTCTATCAGTTTTGCACATCGAGAGACTGGAATTCTTGCCCATTCTTCCTTGCAAAACAGCTGGAGCTCAGTGAGGTTGGATGGAGAGCGTTTGTGAACAGCAGTCTTCAGCTCTTTCCACAGATTCTCGATTGGATTCAGGTCTGGACTTTGACTTGGCCATTCTAACACCTGGATACGTCTATTTGTGAACCATTCCATTGTAGATTTGGCTTTATGTTTTGGATCATTGTCCTGTTGGAAGATAAATCTCCGTCCCAGTCTCAGGTCTTTTGCAGACTCCAACAGGTTTTCTTCCAGAATGGTATCTCTGATCAGTCTTCTCCTTGTTTGAGATGAAAGTTTGGAGGGACGGCCGGGTCTTGGTAGATTTGCAGTGGTCTGATACTCCTTCCATTTCAATATAATTGCTTGCACAGTGCTCCTTGAGATGTTTAAAGCTTGGGAAATCTTTTTGTATCCAAATCCGGCTTTAAACTTCTCCACAACAGTATCTCGGACCTGCCTGGTGTGTTCCTTTGTCTTCATGGTTCTCTCTGCGCTTTAAACAGAACCCTGAGACTATCAAAGAGCAGGTGCATTTATACGGAGACTTGATTACACACAGGTGCATTCTATTTATCATCATCAGTCATTTAGGACAACATTGGATCATTCAAAGATCCTCACTGAACTTCTGGACTGAGTTTGCTGCACTGAAAGTAAAGGGGCCAAATAATATTGCACGCCCCACTTTTCAGTTTTTCATTTGTTAAAAAAAATTATCCAATACATTTCGTTCCACTTCACGATTGTGTCCCACTTGCTGTTGATTCATGATTCATTTTTATCTTTGAAGCCTGAAATGTGGCGAAATGTTGAAAGGTTCAAGGGGGCCGAATACTTTCGCAAGGCACTGTATTTGATACTCTGGTCTGAAGTACCACTCCCGGACCGGTAGGTGGCGGCCATGGCTCATTTCAGAGACTCACATGTAAACAAGCCGAGAGAGAGTACCGCTTCCGGCATCACCACACGTGTGCAGAGGTGGAGTGGACCGGCGGTGCTGAGTGAGACCAGTGTGTTGTGGTTCTGTTTCTGCGGGAACAGTCTGGTCCCATCTCTCTTCTCTCTTCTCTCTTCCTCACGTCCTCTCTCTGCCTTTGAAGATGCTGGCGGAGCTGGGCCTGATCGGAACCTTGCAGGACGATGAGCTGAGCCCGCAGGAGCCCGAGTCTGAGTCCGGTGGTGAGGTGGGTCCAGTGTAGTTTTTACAAAGCAACCCATTCTTATTTTCACTGGTGACGGAACTAGCAAATAATTATTGTTGGTAAAATGTGATGTCACTTCTAGGTTGGGGTTAGGACGGCCATTGTATGTGTGTAAATGTGTGTAAATGTATGTAAATCTGTATGTAAATATATGTGTGTATGTACATGTGTGTGTGTATGTAAATGTATGTAAATGTGTGTGTGTGTATGTAAATGTATGTAAATGTGTATGTAAATATATGTCTGTATGTAAATGTGTGTATGTAAATGAATGTGTGTATGTAAATGTTTCCTGAGAAGTTTTTGGCTGAACTGTTGAATGCAGAAAAGAAACGAAAGGCCCCTAAGTAATGAAGCTGTTCTAGAAATATTAAAAGCCACATTTGTTCCATCATTAGTGTTTACACGGCTACAGAGAAAAAGTATTGTTACTCTGGCATCATTACATTTTGTTCCAATTATACCAAAATATACCTATTTTGTACTTTTCTATAACTTTTATCATTACAGGTTCACTGGTTTTGCCTTCACTCTGTTGCTATAATCTCTGCCTCAGTCCAATGATAATGAAGATTTATCATATTAGTCCACAGAGTCAGAATAGCTGCATTTCTTTTGGGCAGAATCAGTCAGAAATCAGGTTCCTCCACAGGTGTTGATGTTTTCTGCATGTGTGGTTGTGTTTCTGATGGCGGCTGCTGATGCTTTGAGGCCCCACAGTGGGAGGCCCCACAGTGGGAGGCCCCACAGTGGGAGGCTCCCTGTAGTGTGTGTTCCAGCTGTATGACATTACAAAACTGTGCTGTCTTCAGGATGAGCCCATCGTGCTCAACAGGAAGAAGAAACAGGGCAAACGGCGCCATGGGGCCAAGGACTTCAACGCAGACTTTGAGTTTGGAGAGAAGGATGTGGGCCAAACGGAGCAACCCTGGCTGTCCCAGGACGTCTTGAACCAGATGAAGCCCAGGGTGAGAGAGACTGGTTGAGGATAACACAGTAGCTTGTTACTACAAACTTCTGGGGTGACCTTTTCAGTCAGATTTCTGTGGCCACTCATTTGTTACATTAGAAATCATGTTTGAATGACCCATTATTCTGATCAGGACAAGTGTCATGTTCACACAGAGAGCTCATTAGTGTTGGTCTTTATTAGAGCTGTTCGACATGTCCAGAGCGACTCTGAGGATAATGGGGATGCTAACAAAAAGAAGACCTTTGCTAACATGTTCCCTGTAGTGCTTTTCCGTCTATTCATTTAAATGATACATTATAATTGAATGGATGAATTATATATAATATATCATATATTTAAGTGAGTTTTATAATGGGACAGTTTGTATTAAAGAACAGCTACTGTTGTGAAGTCATCGGAAAGCTAGTTTTCATTATTAGTCCTATGTTTTGTGGTTTAAAAAACTGTCAACCTGTATGCAGATTTTTGTTTTTTGTTACTGTAGCTCAGCCTGAGTTTGTATGGTTGTCTCCTTTATGCTGATGTTTGCTGCTTGTGTTGCAGAGAACTGCCACAAGCTTGGACCAGAAGATTGAGCAGGTCCGCAAGAAGAGGAAGGCTCAGGTAAGTTTGGTCCCTCTGTGTCACACCTTATTGACTTGACATATAGTCAAATTATAATCTCTTCATTTCCTTAAATTGGGGTTTGGAGGTCATTACGTTAGAGCTTTCATCCAATTGTATGTGTCCACCTCAAATCTGCCTTCATGGCCTCGTTTATCTCACAGTGAAGGGATATGAACCTTTGGGGTTAACTAAATAATCTGTTTGTGTTCTTTTTGGGGTTTATATTATTAAAGATGCTATACCCGATTAAAAAACATTGAGTTAATTAAAATGCCTATTACTACATACGAGTTGTATTATAATCCGTAATGTAAAACTTGAGCTCATTGATTCAGCTGTGGATGAACTCAGGCGTAAAAAGTGCTGAGTAGAGACTTTAGCGTGACGCCCGCTCTCCTCCAATCACAGAACAGGCTGCGTCCTCTAGCCTCTACAGCGCTGCTAAACACAGTAGCATGTTAGCATAAGTGGCTATAACTCCTCTGGCTGTAACTGCAGACACAGCAAAACAGCCCAAACCACACAACAGTGAGGAAGAGAAGAGGAACTAAAGCCACAACATGATCAAAGAAGAAACCAAGCCCTGAACAGAGCTAGCTTACATCGTATCCTCTGGAGAGACTGGTCTGAGGGAGAGACCTGCGGAACCTCAGTCCGAGCGCAGATAGTCCGAGCGCAGATGGACTATCTACGCTCGGACTATCTGACGTGAAACTAGCGGTAATCTTTCAGTTATATAATTTGTTAGCAGTGCGTTGCTTTTGTACCATTTCATCAGTGATTGTTGTACAGTTTACAAGAAATTGTGCTAATATTTGCACATAGATCAAAAATAAAACCAGATGGCTCTGTGGGATGAGGGGAAATGAGAAGCCTGTGAGCGAGTTGGGGGCGGTGCTAAACATTCAAACCTTTCTGAAACGGGTAAAGCTCCTTTTTAAGAAAAAGAAACCATACAGATAAAATCATAGATCAGATTTTACTGCTCCAACATAAACAGACCAATCAGAAGACCCAACAGCTTCATCTGACTGCATGCTAGCTATAGCAAGAGGCATGTCTGACTACTGGCAACTCTGACAAATTTACTTTTAAATCTTTGTGTTTGGAGTACCTCCTGTGGACTCACCACCTGCAGAGGGTCAGTGAGGGGCTGGTGCTATGAGACTTGGGTGGCATCTCTGACTGTCACCCCCTGACCCAGAAATGGATTAAAGGGTAGAAAATGGATGGATGGATGTTTGGAGTACATGGGTTGCTGACATTACTGTTATTTTATTGTCATATTCCTATTTTTTATGAGTCTGTTGTGCTTTAGGAGAAGGGCTCCACAGACGAGGCCCTGGAGCTGAAACCGGACCTAGCGGAACCAGCAGGGAGCCTGCAATCGGACCATTCAGATGAGGAGTCTGACGAGTCTGAGGCAGAGTTCAGTTCTGGAGACGAGAAGATTCTCACCAAATCCGGTCTGAACCATTCTATTGCCATTACTGTGTTTAGGGTTAGTGTGGGCGATATGACAAACAAATAAAACAATATAGATTGCGATATGAATAGCAGTGGGACAAATCTTCAAGACTGCTTTAAAACATTATTAAAATATAAGAAAAATAACTATGTAATAAATCTATATCACTCTCAAAGTAGAATAGGAAAGAAGCGCAAGCTAGTTTAGCTTCACCGAGGCTGTGGCCTTTCATACAGCGGTGATCGTGGAACGACACTGATGCATCGGCTAAACATCGGTATCGGCCGATTTTAATCTTTTTAACCACCATCGGCAAATACAAAAGGCATTCGCCAATGGTAGGCGCGTGCGAAAAGATACCGGTAGAAAAAGATCAGCGTTATGTAGTTTGCGATACGTGTTCCAGTGAAATGTGTGATTGCGGGACACTTGCTGTTTGCTGTAGGCACTCGAACAGGTTTCCACATCCTCTGTTGCTGCAACAACAACTTATTTTTGTATTTCCCTAAATCACAACAGCATCATCTCAGAGACTTAACAAAACCATTGAAATCACCAACACAGATCAGAGAATAAACCGTTAAAACACAGAATATACACATATGAGTTGGTCCATAGGAGAGACCAATGTCCATGAATGTTGATAAATGTCATACATGTTGTAGAATGTTAGTGTCCTGGATCATCACAGTCCTTCTAGTCGGACACTAACTGCCCAACAGACTCCTGCATCGGCAAGGAACAACTCATAAGAAAACCCAGTGGGAAAAAAAAGTGAGAAACCTCGGGGAGCTACAGAACGAGGACCAAGGCCACGCAGCGGCCGCAGAGCGTGGACAGGTCCAGGACTGAAGCACTCCCAGGCGGGTCGGGCAGGACAGTCCGCAGGTGCAGCGTTCTGATCCTGGAGCAACTGCGGCCACTATGAAAAAAGCTCAGCGAACGCCGTAACGTGGCCATGATCTGAGCATAGACTTGTGGACGGGCTTCAAGACACTGCCTCAGGATCAGTCCATGTGTCTCCCCCGTGTCTCCTGCCCAAGGGCAACTAGACTCGCTAAATTAAAGCTGTGGTACCTTTTTGTTTACATTTTTCTTAGCATTAAGAATGCGTGTTGGTTTTACGCTAAAGTAAAATGTTGTGAACAAATCAAACTGCACAAACCACAGCAGGCGTACATACTTAAGAAAGTCATTATTTGACTTTTTGGGCTAAGAGTGGATTTTTTTAGTGCCACTTTATTTCCAAACTCTAGTAAACTCATTGAATTGAGAAATACTTGTTATTCTCACATTATTTTGGAAGTTGCCATATTTGTATTATTCTATTGAAGGTTTATAATGAGGGGGTGGTTCTAAAGTCAGCCATAGGTTTTACAGGTATGTCTTTCCAGGCGTTTAGTCCAATAACATTCGATAACACAACGAATCTCATTGGACATTTGAGAAGCAAGCATGAAGTGGTGTACAGCGATTGAAGCTTAAAGCCTAGCGTACATGGGACTGGCAACTGATTATATCCGTGGCATATGAGTTGCTGCCCCGCACACATCGACAATCTGACGAAAACGGGCAACTCCTGTATCAGACCAGTCTCGGGAATAACAGCGCGTACATCGACAGCAACTGGCCTCAACTACAGTGTGTTTTCTGACATAAACTGTTGCGGGCTCGCAATACACGCAACACACACACGTTGTCGGAGCGGCGCATGGAGCGCGCACATCGGGTCATATCTCCGAAACTGAGGACAACTAGTTGCCGAAAAGTAGAACACGGGCAACTGACTGAAACTGGAGACCGACTGATCATCTCCAGTTGTAAGAGCGCGCACATCGACCGATTTCGGCAACTGATCATCTCCACCATCTCCTCTCAGTTGCCAAAAGCCGCCTTGCAACTAGTTGTCCCCAGTTTCTGTCGATGTGCGCTAGGCTTAAGAAAAACGGAAAACTGAAGCTGCCACAAAATATGTATGGCAAAGAAAAAACATTGGTCAAGTTGTTATATTAAATATCGGTATCAAAATTGACCCAAAATTTCACAATCTGTGCATCCCTAGTAATAATGTCAAGTTATGATGCTGACGAGTTAAAGCTAGCAGCTTTTTGTGTAAAGTTCTTCAACACGAGTGCAGTGCCTCGACAATCTGTCTCAAGATTGTCCAGAGACGATGCTGCGATGTATTATTGTATATTATCAACAGGTACTTCTGTTTTGGCAATCATGCTAGCAGCACTTGTTTACAGTCACAGTATAATGTTTACCCAGGGTGAAGGCATATGTCCACAAGCTGTGAATTGAAAAAGTTCCACACATTCTTCCTGACACCTCACATGATGAAAATGCTGGTTCATGCAGGCCCAGACCCCTCTTTAGTCTCAGTATACAAGCAGGATCAGACCCCTCTTTGTATGACCACCTTTGACCATATTGTATGTCATGTTTGTGTAGACACCCTGAAAGACAAGGAGCGCAAAGGCAAAAGGAGGCGGCTCCAGGAACAGGTGAGTCTCAGCTGCCCAATGGTCCAATTGTGCGTTTAACTCGGCAGAAGCTCTAAAATCTAAATATCCTGACTCTACTTTACAGGCAATTGTAAGTATTGTTATGTTGAAACCTCTATAGTTGTGATGGGCATATGAAGCCTCATAAATCACTGAGGCTTTGGTTTCAAATGGGTCAAAGCCTCTGAGCTGGCTTGGACTAGTTTGTAACACTGACATCTAGTGGACAAATGTAACTAGAAACTTGCAATGGCTGAAGCCATTGCGATTGACTGCGGAACAGATCTAATGTGGAAATCTGCTAAAAAAAATCCTTGAAATCCTTTAAAAGGCCTTGAAACTGTTAAAATACTTGATAGATATTTGAAACTCCTGAAGTCCTTGAAATTGTTGAAACCTTTAAACTCCTGAAATCCTTGAAACTGTTGAAACATTGAAACTCCTGAAATCCTTGAAACTTTTTTTAAACCTGGAAACTGTTGAAAGTGTGGAAACTCCTGAAATCCTTGAACCTCCTGATATCCTTGAAACTGGTTAAATTCTTAAACAGTTGAAATCCTTGAAACTACTGAATGTATTGAAAGTGTCCTTGAAACTGAAAAATCCCCTCACCGCTGAAACAATTTGGTTCCTGTAACTAAGGAAACCTGGTCTGTGGTCATTATCTGGTGGTGGTCTGAGTCTTCGTTTGGGTCTTGGTCTGAATCAGAATCAGAATCAGAATCAGAATCATTTTTATTGCCACGTGAGTAACAAAGTTATCACTTGGAAATTGTTTTGGCAGAGAGCGTGCCACTTCGCCATTTGCGGCGCTGTGTGCAGCAAGAAACAGCAGAGAGCAATAACATACAGTTCACAGACAATTGGATAGACACATTGTGCTTTTTATAAACCACGGATTTTTTTCTCGGGAAGAGCACCTCTTCGGCCGGCCCAATGTAGCTGTCAGAGGGGGGCGGGATCAGGGAGGGGGTGAGTAGGAAAACAATAAGGAATGGAGGGGAGGGAGGGAGCAAGATGGATAGGTAGAGGGAGGCGGGGGTGGGGGATCCTTGCTGAAGACTGAAATAGTGTGAGTTGTTGTAGATTGTGGGACCTTGTTTATGGCCTTGGCTGAGGAATGTGAGATAAGAGTGGAGAGAAGCCACAGGAGGAGAAAAACACATCGCCTGCAATGTCGCAGTCAAAAGCAGGAGAGACCTATTGTCTGCTGGGATGCTCAAGTGGAGTGCAGGTCTCACCCCTCCTAACTCATTAGCATGTCACTGACCTATTGTCTGCTGGGATGCTCAAGTGGAGTGCAGGTCTCACCCCTCCTAACTCATTAGCATGTCACTGACCTTGTCCCAAGGTTAGGGCGTTGTTTTTAGGATGTCGTCATAGATGCGAGGCAAAACAAATCTTAACCCTCCTCCTCTGTTAAGAGAAGGTTTTTGTTTCCTCACAAAAATGGCTTCTTTCACCCCTCTCTCAAACCAATTCTTCTCCCGAGCCAGAATTTTAACCTCTGTGTCATCCACCGTGTGGTTGGAGGCCTTGAGGTGGAGATGAACAGCCGACTGTGGCCCACTAGAGTTTTCTCTACGATGTTGGTAAAGTTTGTTTGGTTTCTCCAATATAGTGGTCAGTGCACTCCTCTTCACTACATTTAATTGAATACACCACATTGCTCTGTTTGTGTCTGGGTGTTTTGTCTTTGGGATGCACTAATTTCTGTCTTAACGTGTTGAAAGGTTTGAAATACAAAGGGATTTTGTGTTGCCTAAAGATTCTTTGTAGTTTCTCTGAAACTCCCGCCACATACGGTAAGGACACCCCTCTCCTCCTACTTTCTTCTGTCTGTTGGACTGTGTCTCTGGCCTTTCTCGTCCTTTGGGCTTTAGTAAAAGACCACTTGGGGTAGCCACATCTGGAAAGTGCTCTCTGAACATGTTTGGTTTCTCTGTTCTTTCCCTCCGAGCTAGTGGGGACCTGGTGGGCTCGGTGTTGAAGCGTTCTAATGACCCCACTATATTACACGCTGCTCTAGTGAACAACAAGCTCGGCGACCACCACTTTGTGATACGCATAATTAATGAGGCGGACGTGACGTCAATTGCAAACAATCAATACACATCACTTGTGATTATCCGCCCGCTACTTATCAGTCCGATGCCGATAGGTTAGAAAAGGATGAACATTGGCCAATATTTATACCAATATATTGTACAGCAACCCTGCTATTCAGTATTCATAAGTATGTTTCGTTTTGACTGACATGACATAAGCAAATGATGTTATAAAACAGCAGATAATTGTATGAAAGTAACTGATATGTCCAAAGGCGTTTGTAATTTGTTCAAAGGAATGAGTAACGATGATGTGCACATATGACTCAATGTTGTGGAGGTTGAACTAATAGTGAGAACTTTCATTCTGATCTGAGAAAAGCACCAAAGCGACTGAAAAAAACTGTAATGCTAACACTATGGGTGACATAGCAAAAGGAAAGGAGTCGAGGAGAGGATCTGGTGTTTGGGACGGCACTAGATCATAAACGGAATCGGGACGAAACCGGAAGTAACAATCCCACTTTCGAATTAGTTTTAGACTAATAAGTCCTTAATTGGTCACTGGTTAAGTTTTAGGTGTCTGAATAAGATGGTTACGGTCAGGGTTAAGGGTGGGTTGGGGTTATTTTATGGGAATGGCTGGTTAAGTTTAGGCATGAATAGGTAGTTTGTTATATTTACTTCCGCTTCCGTATATGATCTAGTGCTGACCCTGGTGTTTGGGACGCGGCCAAAGCATTGCTCGCTCTGAAGGGAGTGTGAGAGGGGGAGGAAACAAGCCAAGGGGAGGAGCTGGAGTTTGAGATGCGACCAAATACCGTCTCTCTCAGTTTGGAGTGTGAGGAAAGGAGTCGAGGAGTTGGTATTTGGAACGCGACCAAAGACCGTCTCTTTCAGCTTGGAGCGTGAGGAAAGGAGTCGAGGAGCTGGTATTTGGAACGCAACCAAGACATTGCTCGCTCTGAAGGGAGTGTGAGAAGGGGAGGAAACAAGCCAAGGGGAGGAGCTGGAGTTTGGGACGCGACCAAAGACCGTCTCTTTCAGCTTGGAGTGTAAGGAAAGGAGTCGAGGAGCTGGTATTTGGAACGCGACCAAAGACCGTCTCTTTCAGCTTGGAGCGTGAGGAAAGGAGTCGAGGAGCTGGTATTTGGAACGCAACCAAAACATTGCTCGCTCTGAAGGGAGTGTGAGAAGGGGAGGAAACAAGCCAAGGGGAGGAGCTGGAGTTTGGGACGCGACCAAAGACCGTCTCTTTCAGCTTGGAGTGTAAGGAAAGGAGTCGAGGAGCTGGTATTTGGAACGCGACCAAAGACCGTCTCTTTCAGCTTGGAGCGTGAGGAAAGGAGTCGAGGAGCTGGTATTTGGAACGCAACCAAAACATTGCTCGCTCTGAAGGGAGTGTGAGAAGGGGAGGAAACAAGCCAAGGGGAGGAGCTGGAGTTTGGGACGCGACCAAAGACCGTCTCTTTCAGCCTGGAGTGTAAGGAAAGGAGTCGAGGAGCTGGTATTTGGGACGCGGCCACAGCCTGTCTCCGGTCAGCTGATCAGAGCGGAAGCACAGAGGTGTCATGGCGGATCCATCTGCAGACTGTAGTGTCAGCTGCTGAGTGCCCGCTCTGTTGACACCTTTCCCCGTCGGTATATCTCGTCCTCTCCGGTGTCGCGAACTGCTCGGCCATGGCGCAGTGTGTGCAGTCGGTTCCGGAGCTGGTCCAGGACTCGTTCACGCCCATGGTGGCTGTGTTGTGCAGCGAGGAGGCGGACAGACTGAGCCGTAAGAACAGGCTGAGCTTCTCCGAGCTGCTGCGGCCCTTCTGCAGGCTCACCTCGGAAGGTATGAGTGCGGAAGGCCCGGGGTCATGGCTCCATCAGTGCCGCATATGCACATGGATGTTGTTGTGTTATCTGCACAGGAGTTTCATCAACCAAGTTACCAGTTATGGGGAGTTACTTTGAATAATAAGCCTTCAGTTACACATTAATGACTTTACTACCACTTGGGATTACTTAACACATGGAATAAATGAATCAATATGTGCTTTTATGCTCTGTATATTTAAAGTCACCATCCACCTCCAGTGTTTTTGGTGTTAAGCCAAGGAAAATACATTAATATTAGTGATTCTCCATTGGAACGAGAAGAGGGGATTTTATACTTTATTTTAGTGTGTGTATGAAATGTATTTGTTTGGTAGACAAAAATAATTCAGAAAAAAGCCACATTGCATTCTTATTATCTGGTCATTCCACATCATATGGACCAGGGCCTTCTGCTCCACCATCTCTCATTTGGATGTAATTTGGTGCAGTGATAGAGCCTTGCATTTTAATGTTTTTTACTACATTTCAATCCTTTACCCCAGTTCTGTCCCAAAATATTAGTTGTAACAGGTTCTAGATGCAGACGTTTTTGCTATAATCTCTAATAATTATTTCCTCTACAGAGGTATTGTTCTGTTAAAAACATGTATCTATGTACCTTAACAGTGACAATACAGGTGTGAAGGAATTGCCTGAATGTCTCTGACTCTGCTGAATAACATTTTCCAAATATTTCAAACATTGAGGAAAAATCATATGAACGTCAATCATGCCCTGGGCTACTTTTATGGTTGATACAGCTTGTCTGGGTGGTCTTCGGTACTACCAAAACAAAGAAAGACACGTACCTTGTGGGAAAAGTCACAGGAACACCACATTTTGGTATATTACTATCTCATCCCATCTCAATGATATATCACTTCTGCAATTTTTGGAAAATGTAAGTGCAAAAATATATATATAAGTTGATTTTAGTGTTTATGTTAGTGTTATTAATTGTTTTATTGTGTAATTAGGCAGGGTGTTTATTAAAAGAATGTTGAATATCCTTTGTTTCCTTTGTCATAGCTATAAAATGGGTCCAACTCAATCTCAGCTTTGATTTATTATTGAGACGGCTGAATTTTGTTGGTCCTCTGACTTTTCCCACATGGAGATTTCTATACCCGAATATGTGTCTAAATTTAAAATGGCCCATTTCAGGAGTCAACATACTGAGTCACAATCAGTATCAATCATTAAAATTAGTCCAAGGCATCTACAAATATGTATTTTTATAGACCAAAATAGGATTTTACACTGTTAATGTTTGTTGATATTTTCTATTGAGCAGAGTCACGTTTACTCACATTTGTATTGTCCTTTATAAGGTATAAGATAAGATACGATAGGAGATAGAATAAATAAAAATAGATAGAAATACAGCACAATACCTCTACATATCAATACATATATAGTAAAGAACCATTAAAGGCTTGCCTCTATCACTGTACCTAATCTAATCCAAATCAGAGATGGTTGAGCTGGAAACTTTTTAGAAATTGGTCGATTTGATTTGAACAAATTCATTTTTCAAAGTAATCTTATAACATGTCAACAACCTGTGTCTCTAAAGTCAATATCATTATCAATTTTACTGAATGATTTGTATTGTCTTGTCGCAAAAAACTATATCTACTAGTAAACAAAAAGTATTTATATATTGCATGCTTGACCTCCCTCCTCATTATTATGCAATAGTTTAACGGGGCTTGTTTATCCCCCCCCCCCCACCTCACCCCCGGCCTGGTGCGGGCACAGGTCACATCCGGGACCCGAACAACGCACTGCTGCAGGTGAAGGGGCTGCGCATCAGTGTGAACAGCCTGACCCCCAGCCTCCAAAGCCCCAGCCCGGCCCTGACCGAAGCCCAGAGGAACACCCTCCACCACATCGTCCTGTCCTCACAGCCACAGGAGGGCGCTCTCAGCTCTGTCAGCGCCGGCGACTACCAGCTTAGCTTCACCGGTATCTCAACATGTTTACATGGATTTATTCTTTTAATCTATTTTGTTTAAATTTGTTAACATACTTTTGGTGGAAGATTGGAGATTAGACTATTTTCTTAGCATTGATCATACACTGGGAAGAGAATATGGACCACGCTACACAACCGGACTCCTATGGAACTTTTCCCACAAACCACGATTGTCTCAGTACACACACACACACACACCACTCCTGTCTCAGTACACACACACACACAAACCACGATTGTCTCAGTATACACACAGTATACACACACACGCTCACACCACTCCTGTCTCAGTATACACACACACGCTCACACCACTCCTGTCTCAGTATACACACACACGCTCACACCACTCCTGTCTCAGTCAAGCCCCGGCGATCCAAGATGGCGCCCTATTCAAATGAATGGTTGTGCTCAGTGGCGCTTTGTGACGGCATGGGGGCTGAAAGATTAGCGGAAGTCGCCTGGAACTCTCAAAGATCTATGGGAAACTCTCAAAGATCTATGAGAAACTCTCAAAGATCTATGGGAAACTCTCAAAGATCTATGGGAAACTCTCAAAGATCTATGGGAAACTCTCAAAGATCTATGGGAAACTCTCAAAGATCTATGGGAAACTCTCAAAGATCTATGGGAAACTCTCAAAGATCTATGGGAAACTCTCAAAGATCTATGGGAAACTCTCAAAGATCTATGGGAAACTCGCAAAGATCTATGGGAAACTCGCAAAGATCTATGGGAAACTCTCAAAGATCTATGAGAAACTCTCAAAGGTCTATGAGAAACTCTCAAAGATCTATGGGAAACTCTCAAAGATCTATGGGAAACTCTCAAAGATCTATGGGAAACTCTCAAAGATCTATGGGAAACTCTCAAAGATCTATGGGAAACTCTCAAAGATCTATGGGAAACTCTCAAAGATCTATGGGAAACTCTCAAAGATCTATGGGAAACTCTCAAAGGTCTATGGGAAACTCGCCTGTATTTGGGCATCGTCTGGTCCTCCCGGTTCTGCGCAGTGGATGATCTCCCATAATGCTTTGCACAAACTCGCGTGTGTGGGTCTCACACCGGGTCTCACGCACGTGCACAGAGGGTCTCACGCACGTGCACAGAGGGTCTCACGCACGTGCACAGAGGGTCTCACGCACGTGCACAGAGGGGCTCGGCTCTGACCAATCAGAGCAGTTCATCAGAGCGGGAGTTAGAGCGAGAGCCAGACGAGCAGAGTTTGTGGCACTAAAGTGTGGATTTAAAGAAAACCGAAGGATTTAAGAAGAAAAAAAGTTCAGGATGACAAGGGACACTAACATCCACACAAAATCCTATCTTTATGAAAGCTGTAGGTTCTTTATCAGGTTCTCTGTCAGGTTCTCTGTCAGCTGAGGTTGAGCTGTTTTAATATGCATTGAGTTCTATGGGGAAAATGTCTGGGTAGCCCACGTGAATTTAGTCTGGTTTAGTCTGCAGTACTGCGAGAATCCCCTGAGCACATGAGTTATTCAGCTACAAGCTGTAATACCCTATCCAGTTATTATAATAGATCCATGGTCTCAGTACACACACACGCTCACACCACTCTTGTCTCAGTACACACACACGCTCACACCACTCTTGTCTCAGTACACACACACGCTCACACCACTCTTGTCTCAGTACACACACACGCTCACACCACTCAGGCCTATATCTGACCATTTACAGCATACTTTGTGACACTTTTCTTTATGTCAGAAGTACCTGATTTTGGCTGGTACTAAAAACGTGTGATGAGGGAACAATGTTAAGTTAAAGCTCAATAATTAAAATGTATACTTTGTCCAAAATACTGTGTTTAGGTATATTTTTTAAATCTCTCTCTCTGTGTGTGTGTCTGTGTGTCTGTGTGTGTGTTTGTGTGTGTCTGTGTGTGTGTTTGTGTGTGTGTGTCTGTGTGTCTGTGTGTGTGTTTGTGTGTGTCTGTGTGTGTGTTTGTGTGTGTGTGTGTGTGTGTCTGTGTGTGTGTCTGTGTAGCCACCACTCCCTGGTTTGAGGTCTACAGAGAGGCCTTCCTCCAGACCATGCCCTCCTCAGAGCATGAGTTCCTGAACCACTACCTGGCCTGTATCCTTCTCTGGTTCACCTGCTGTCTTTGACTCTTTAAAGAAGACCTATCCTGCTTCTCTGCAGTGACACCAGTGACACCAGTCTTCTCTAGAGCAGAGTTTGCATGTTCCGATCTTTGATGGGGAAAAAATGTCATTTTTACATTTTTTTTGCTATTTGCACTTGCAGCCTCTAGAATTGCAATTTTTATTTGATTGCAATACACATACAAAAATACAAGATACTTTAAATTGTTTCATAAAGAAGACATTACTTTATTCTAATAGAATTTGACTCAAGTGAAGGTTTGCTTTGGTATTTTCTTGGGAGTACTTTATCTTTGCTTGTTCCAATGTCTATTTGCAAATCTGCTCGTGACGACACAATCATATCCACAACATTTAAGCATTTTGTCTCTAAAATCAGGTTGTACTATAGTTTAAACTTGTATGCTCATGTATAGTTCTTTTTCAAATGGAACACTTACCGTTTGATGAACGCTTTTAAAACATACATCACAAATCACACAAAAAGTTAGTTTGTAAAAATCACAATTATAAACTATTCTAAAATGGTGCTGCCCTAGAATTTACGCGTTGAGTGGATGGAGTGATTAAAAACTTAAAGTCTGATGGCTTTAATTGGAGGCGAGAAGACACAAGAGCATGGATCAAAGCTCAAATTTTGTCGTCAGACGGTTCCCAACTAAAAAGGTTGGGAACCGCTGCTCTAATACATTAATTGCAAAACTAATAACAACCTTGTGGCAGTTACAGTAGCTCTATCGCACATGCCTGAAGAAGAGGTTGAGCCCCTCCCTGTTTTCTGTCCTTGACTTGAGGCCAGGCCTGCTGGTGGTGTCCTCTTCTGAGACTGTTCCGTTCGAACAGTTCCTGAAGCTGTCCCAGGAGCAGCACCGCGTCCAGCACAGCGGGGAGTACAGCGCCCCCAAGTGGTTCATCCCCAACACACTCAAGTACTACGTCCTGCTGCACGACGTGAGCCAGGGAGACGACCACAGGTACATCATTCTGAACCTCGCCCTTAAGAACACTGCACCATGATGTAGCCTCTTTTCAGCTTAAATTGGCCCTTTCTACATGATCTTAAGAATAGATTTAATGATATCACCATAATCATTAGCAATATTGTATGAATCATTTTCAACTACATGGTATTTTCAACATTCATAGTGTTGAGAATTATTGGTGAATTCTGCTGCTGTGTCCTTGGGCTAGATATTTCTTGATGGCTGTATTTTGGCACACCACGAGCAGGTGGTTTGTGTTGCTGCTACATGAAGACTTGTGTTTGGGTTCACAGAGCAGAGACTGTGTATGAGGACATGAAGCAGAAATATGGGACTCAAGGCTGCTATCTCCTCAAGATCAACTCACGCACCGAGGGCCCCTCAGAGGAGGAGCAGATCCCTGACCCCTGGAGCCAGTACCTGAATAAGAGCTACCTGCACTCTCAGGTGAGAAGCGACACTCGGTACCTGCTCACTATACAGCTGGACTCTAACTCTGTGTGTGCGTGTGCGTGTGCACGTGTCTGCGCAGGAAGGGGACCCTACCTCAGCTAGTGAGTCAGCAGAGGCCCCAGAGCAAGCAGACGCAGGTGACCAAACACACACACTTCTTATCATCACCAAACTGCAATGTTGGTCATGTTAGTTACCAATTATCCATCCATCCATCCATTTTCTACCCCTTAATCCATTTCTGGGTCGGGGGGGTGGCCAGAGATGTACACATAGCACCAGCCCCTCACTGATCCTTCTGTAGGTGGTGAGTCCACAGGACCCTTGGTTTTTCAGCGGGGGCTTCAGGCAAAGTGGGGTTAAGTGTCTTGCCCAAGGACACAACGACAGCAGTCATCAGTGGGAGTTGGTGGATAAGGTTTCATGGTGGGCTTGAACTCACGACCTTCAGCTACCTATTAATTCTCCCCAAAAGTAATGTTAGTAATGTCACTACCAAAACAAAGTAAACAAAAAAATCCATGGACTCAAAAATGAGCAGTAAGCACGAAGCACATTTTATGTGAATCACCAACGGAAGCACTCAAATCCAGTGATTTCAGATGACTGCAAGAGAAACAAAGACATTATGGTAATCAGATCGATTTCCACAAGGAGGTGATTGAACTCAGAAAGCCTAAGGGAGCCTTCCCCCTGCTCCAAAAGAACCACAAAAACATTTTAACTCTACAAAATGTACTTTTTTTAATCAAGGACCTGAGCCCCCCCTTGTCCTTGTGTGTATGTGCTGTTTCTTTTTGGCTTGTGTCTGTGTTTTGTGGAACTATGTTTAGCGTAATTTGAATGTATTTTTTTTAAAATATCTTTTTGATTTGAGCCACAACTAATTTATTATATTAATTCATTCATTTGTTGTAGGAGAAACATGTGAGAGCCAGAGCCAAAAGCAAAGCCTGGACACAGGGACTCTCCCAGCCCTGAGTGCTTGTGACAGTAGCAGGAAGACATTAGACATCACCAGTGGGGCCCCTGGGGGCCACGGCTCCTGCCTCACTCTTAATGACCATGAGTGCATCAGACAGTTCATCCAGGAGTTCACCTTCAGAGGTCTGCTGCCTCACATCGAGAAGAACATCCGGCAGCTCAACGACCAGGTACGACCACCACAGCCTTCAGGATAGTGCGCTCCAGAGTCATCAAAACCAACACAATAAACTTAACCCTTTAAGCGCCAGAGGTTTTTTCTAAAACGCTCAATTTTGACTTCTTATCAACTTAAAAGTGATAAGAGATAAAGGCTTTCTGTAAAATAGAAAAATATTAAGGATGGCCCAAAGTTTATGTAGGGAATAAATGCACCCATCTAATTTGCATATTATGACGTCATACGGCTTTAGAAATTGTGGATTTTATAATTTTCAGAAAAAATTTTTGTTTTTCTACCTGACCGACATATATTGCTCACTAGGACATGAACACGCACATAACTCGCACTGTAACATTGTAAATGTTCAGGTAAATGGTAAAAAATACAAATCATGACTTGGCTTCTTGTGTAAAGTTCTTCCATGAGAATGCAGCTCTGCAGCGTCTGTGTCCAGAGACTTTATATAACAGCAGTGTGTGTTCACGGAGGTGCGCCATACGTTTTATTATTCAACAGTACTTTCCCATCGGCGAACACGTTAGCAACACTTGTTTACAGTCACGGGAGAATGAGAGCACTGTGTCCCCCATTGTCAGTCCTGGTTTAGTCCTGGTTTAGTCCTGGTTTAGTCCTGGTTTAGTCCTGGTTTAGTCCTGGTTTAGCTCCTGTTTTGGCTGTTTACGAGTATCTTCAGTCTTCTCGCTCTGAGCACTAGTGTCCCCTTGACCACTTTGCAGCTCTCTGATTGGTTGCCGCAACCATAGACTGTAAAGTCAAGGAGGACGAGGGCGGGGCTAACTCGCTCACTGTCTTTATTTTGTTTCATGAACTGCACGCCTTCCCTTTGCTCTGCCAATCAGCGTGATGAAGCTTCATAGTAGAAAATATACCTTTTATCTAAGACTGTGCTCCAGGCCTTATTCAATCACATTTTATTTGTACAGCCTTAAATCACAGTCAGCAGTTGTCTACAAAGCTGTAAAGTGCAACAACAGATAGTGTAAACGAAAAAAAAAAAAAAATCTATCTCCCCCTTGTGTAAAAAATACATGAAATAGTCTGTTGGCTAGAATTTATCTAAACATTGTGTGGTCTAAATTCATCAAGGATTTTGAACGGTAAAGAGCATCTTTCTGTCTTTTTCTCTGTCCGTCAATTATGGCGCCGCGATATTGGAAACTACAGCGATATTCGATATGAGTGTTTAGTATTGCGATAATATTATTGCGATATTTTTTTCTTTCAACTAAAATTGATATCTGCATTGAAAGGTAAGAGACAAATAACAAAAACATTGACATTCAAATGCATATATTTATATACTTTTAGTTTGTTTGAATGTTGACGTGTCTGTTTTGTTGTCTTTAATAAAGGGGAAAAAATGCACACACCTATATCGCGATATCGATATTTTTTCGATATATCGTGTAGCCCTACTGTCAATGTTAAAATGTCACTCGTGCCCATTCTCCTGTAAACGGGGCAGAATGAGGTTGGGGTTTGGAGATTAACTGTCAAATAAACTGGAATGTATTATGTTTATGTAGATTGATGGGCAAAAAGTATTTTTACGATTGTATAAGTTGTCCCACACAAAAAAAGAGAGGGATCCTTAATTTTCATCACTTCAGACAGAATGGGAAAACAATCCAGCAGATCACAAGCTTTTTAAGGATGCAGGGATAAGTATTTAACAGTGATAAAATGGGATTGTTGGTCATGATTGTGTACATGGCTGGTGTGTCCACAGCTGGTGTCCAGGAAAGGCCTGAGTCGCTCCCTCTTCACAGCAACTAAAAAATGGTTTGGTGGTGGCAAGGCGCCTGAGAAGAGTGTGGCTGAGCCTAAGAGCACCTGTGGCCTTCTGTAAGTGCTCCTCTACACTTGGCTCATTCACATGACGTTCAACAGCGAGAATACGGCCGAGGTCATGCTTACTAATGTTAATGGAACACATCTTTTCTACAGATATTCATAGTATGTTCTTTCCCCTGAATAAAAAGTGTTTTTTTCCTGGTGAAGATACCCTCCAGAGGCCCCTGAGCTGCAGATCCGTAAGATGGCTGACCTTTGCTTCCTAGTGCAGCATTACGAGCTAGCCTACAACTGCTATCACACAGCCAAGAAGGACTTCCTTTCGGACCAGGCCATGCTGTACGCCGCTGGGGCGCTGGTGAGGCCTACACACACAAACAATCTCACTGCTGTATCTGTGACTGGATTAGGAGACACGGAGCCAGTAGCCCAAATGGTGCTGAAACATCAACCGATGCAGGTTTTCATGTATGCTAGAGTTTTGTAAATTAACGTGTGTTCCAGACAATTATTGCTTGTTTGAGACATATGTGAGTATTGCCACTATTTTCCCACATGTTGATTTTAGATGAGTAATTGAGTAGTAGTAACACTGGAATAATGTTGAGGTGTTTGCTATTCCTTTCTCTTTAAGGTCCATATTTCGTACATGTGTGATGATAATTTGTGTGACACACTATACAACACTCAAAACTTGGAAATTAAAACTCAGTACCTCACATGACTTTTTCAGTGAGGTACTGAGAGATTTTATACTTGCTTCTTGTTAATTCTAAAGTTTAGATCAGCTCAAATAATCCACTCAATCCAAGTCAAATAATGACTCACAGGGCTCTTTCTTAAAAATAAAAAATAATAATCTAAACAATGTTCTGTTTGATTTGTTCACAACATTTTACTTTGGGGCACAACCAACATCATTATGCATTATTCATGCAAGGAAAAATGTAGGTACCACAGCTTTAATTTAGAGACACGGGGAGGACATGGACACTCCCTTAAGGCTCCGTGGTCCAGCTCTGTTTCTTGCTGTAACGCAATATGTATTTATTTTTTTGCGTTACGCAAAGACATACACTTGCAACAAGCAGAGAATGGTCCGCGCTGGGTACGTTATGACCACGTTTGGCTACGTGCTCTGGTGTGGAAAGGCGTTTGTGCCAAGTCATTTCAGACTTGAGAATATACAATGATAACCCTCACATAGGGCCCTATAGAGGCCCTCCCGAGTGTGCGTCCTCCCGAGTGTGCGTCCTTCCCGACTGTGCGTCCTCCCGAGTGTGCGTCCTCCCGAGTGTGCGTCCTCCCCGAGTGTGCGTCCTCCCGAGTGTGCGTCCTCCCCGACTGTGCGTCCTCCTGAGTGTGCGTCCTCCCCGAGTGTGCGTCCTCCCCGAGTGTGCGTCCTCCCCGAGTGTGCGTCCTCCCCGAGTGTGCGTCCTCCCGAGTGTGCGTCCTCCCCGAGTGTGCGTCCTCCCCGAGTGTGCGTCCTCCCGAGTGTGCGTCCTCCCCGAGTGTGCGTCCTCCCCGAGTGTGCGTCCTCCCCGAGTGTGCGTCCTCCCCGAGTGTGCGTCCTCCCCGAGTGTGCGTCCTCCCGAGTGTGCGTCCTCCCCGAGTGTGCGTCCTCCCCGAGTGTGCGTCCTCCCCGAGTGTGCGTCCTCCCGAGTGTGCGTCCTCCCCGAGTGTGCGTCCTCCCCGAGTGTGCGCCCTCCCGAGTGTGCGTCCTCCCCGAGTGTGCGTCCTCCCCGAGTGTGCGTCCTCCCCGAGTGTGCGTCCTCCCCGAGTGTGCGTCCTCCCCGAGTGTGCGTCCTCCCCGAGTGTGCGTCCTCCCCGAGTGTGCGTCCTCCCCGAGTGTGCGTCCTCCCCGAGTGTGCGTCCTCCCGAGTGTGCGTCCTCCCCGAGTGTGCGTCCTCCCCGAGTGTGCGTCCTCCCCGAGTGTGCGTCCTCCCGAGTGTGCGTCCTCCCGAGTGTGCGTCCTCCCCGAGTGTGCGTCCTCCCCGAGTGTGCGTCCTCCCCGAGTGTGCGTCCTCCCCGAGTGTGCGTCCTCCCCGAGTGTGCGTCCTCAGGGTCCTCCCGAGTGTGCGTCCTCCCCGAGTGTGCGTCCTCCCCGAGTGTGCGTCCTCCCCGAGTGTGCGTCCTCCCCGAGTGTGCGTCCTCCCCGAGTGTGCGTCCTCCCCGAGGTGCGTCCTCCCCGAGTGCGTCCTCCCCGAGTGTGCGTCCTCCCCGAGTGTGCGTCGTGTCCGAGTGTGCGTCGTGTCCGAGTGTGCGTCGTGTCCGTCCTTCTCGAGTGTGCGTCCTTCTCGAGTGTGCGTCCCTCTCGAGTGTGCGTCCCTCTCGAGTGTGCGTCCCTCTCGAGTGTGCGTCCCTCCCGAGTGTGCGTCCCTCCCCGAGTGTGCGTCCCTCCCCGAGCGTGCGTCCCCCCGAGCGTGTGTCGTGTCCGTCCTTCCCGAGTGTGCGTCCTCCCCGAGTGTGCGTCCTCCCCGAGTGTGCGTCCTCCCCGAGTGTGCGTCCTCCCCGAGTGTGCGTCCTCCCGAGTGTGCGTCCTCCCCGAGTGTGCGTCCTCCCCGAGTGTGCGTCCTCCCCGAGTGTGCGTCCTCCCCGAGTGTGCGTCCTCCCCGAGTGTGCGTCCTCCCCGAGTGTGCGTCCTCCCCGAGTGTGCGTCCTCCCGAGTGTGCGTCCTCCCGAGTGTGCGTCCTCCCCGAGTGTGCGTCTCCCCGAGTGTGCGTCCGAGTGTGCGTCCTCCCCGAGTGTGCGTCCTCCCCGAGTGTGCGTCCTCCCCGAGTGTGCGTCCTCCCCGAGTGTGCGTCCTCCCCGAGTGTGCGTCCTCCCCGAGTGTGCGTCCTCCCCGAGTGTGCGTCCTCCCGTGTGCCCTCCCCGAGTGTGCGTCGTGTCCGTCCTTCCCGAGTGTGCGTCGTCCGTCCTTCCGAGTGTGCGTCCTTCTCGAGTGTGCGTCCCTTCTCGAGTGTGCGTCCCTCTCGAGTGTGCGTCCCTCCCGAGTGTGCGTCCCTCCCCGAGCGTGCGTCCCCCCGAGCGTGTGTCGTGTCCGTCCTTCCCGAGTGTGCGTCCTTCCCGAGTGTGCGTCCTCCCCGAGTGTGCGTCCTCCCCGAGTGTGCGTCCTCCCCGAGTGTGCGTCCTCCCCGAGTGTGCGTCTCCTCCCCGAGTGTGCGTCCTCCCCGAGTGTGCGTCCTCCCCGAGTGTGCGTCCTCCCCGAGTGTGCGTCCTCCCCGAGTGTGCGTCCTCCCCGAGTGTGCGTCCTCCCCGAGTGTGCGTCCTCCCCGAGTGTGCGTCCTCCCCGAGTGTGCGTCCTCCCCGGTGTGCGTCCTCCCCGGGTGTGCGTCCTCCCCGGGTGTGCGTCCTCCCCGGGTGTGCGTCCTCCCGTGTGCGTCCTCCCCGAGTGTGCGTCCTCCCCGAGTGTGCGTCCTCCCCGAGTGTGCGTCCTCCCCGAGTGTGCGTCCTCCCCGAGTGTGCGTCCTCCCCGAGTGTGCGTCCTCCCCGAGTGTGCGTCCTCCCCGAGTGTGCGTCCTCCCCGAGTGTGCGTCCTCCCCGAGTGTGCGTCCTCCCCGAGTGTGCGTCCTCCCCGAGTGTGCGTCCTCCCCGAGTGTGCGTCCTTCCCGAGTGTGCGTCCTCCCCGAGTGTGCGTCCTTCCCGAGTGTGCGTCCTTCTCGAGCGTGCGTCCCTCCCGAGCGTGCGTCCCTCCCGAGTGTGCGTCCTCCCCGAGCGTGCGTCCCCCCGAGCGTGTGTCGTGTCCGTCCTTCCCGAGTGTGCGTCCTTCTCGAGTGTGCGTCCCTCCCGAGTGTGCGTCCCTCCCGAGTGTGCGTCCCTCCCGAGTGTGCGTCCTTCTCGAGTGTGCGTCCCTCCCGAGTGTGCGTCCCTCCCGAGTGTGCGTCCTTCTCGAGTGTGCGTCCCTCCCGAGTGTGCGTCCCTCCCGAGTGTGCGTCCTCTGATGGTGCATCCTCTGTCCTCAGGAGATGGCTGCGGTCTCTGCGTTCCTCCAGCCTGGTGCTCCCAGACCCTACCCTGCTCACTACATGGACACTGCCATCCAGACGTACAAAGACACATGCAGGTTTGTGTTAAGGTCACTGGGCTTTGCTCGCATTGACCTGTAGGATGTGGAAACTGAGAGGGGCGACTTGTTGTCTGTGCTCAAAAGGGCCATAACATGCCATATGGACTTATCTCAGCGTTTGCTAATGTACTTTCCCTTGACATTTGCACACTCTCAGGAAGCGATTAATGTATGTTTGAGTCAATTATTATCTCTGACGCCTGAGATTCTATTTTTCCCCCTGGCACCTCTTACACATCCACTTTTATACCCACTCTTTTCTTAATTTGTGGTACGCAGAGGATTCAAAAGCATTACACAGACATAGCTGATCTTTAATGTGAACAGACTAAAGCATGATTGAGCTTTAGCCATTATTTATTGGGAAGGTACATCTGGAGTTGACACATCACTGTTTTTAAAACCTGTTCTTCAATTTGTCACTGGGGGCTATTTGTGTGTGTGCAGGAACATGGTGCTGGCCGAGCGCTGTACTCTGCTCAGTGTGGAGATCCTAAAGAGCCAGGGCAAGTACGCAGAGGCGGCCACACTGCTCATTAAGATGACCAGTGAGGTGAGGAGCAGGCCTGTTTGACCTACTTTACAGACAGAGAAAGGCTGAGACCAATGATGATGAAATGTTAAGAGAAATAGACAAAAGGTGGCTCCCAATAAAATAAAAAGATCTCTGGAGGCGCTTGTCAGGTCATTGTATAGAAAGTGTCCTGGACAGATTCAGGACAGTTCTGCTACTTTGACGCCTAAAGGGTTTAAGGCTCTTTTTGTTTTGCGTGTTTACCTCATGGACTTGTTTTAGCTCTTTCTATGTTAATATGTGATATCAGGGGCGACAGTAGCTCAGTTGGTAGAGCATTGGCCTTAAGGCCAGAAGGATGTGGGTTCAATTCCCACCTCTGCACCTTCTCCACCGACTCCCACTGATGACTGCTGTCGTTGTGTCCTTGGGCAAGACACTTAACCCCACTTTGCCCAAAGCCCCCACTGAAAGATCAAGGCTATGCTCACAGTCAGAGAGCAGCCGTCCTCCTGTGGACTCACCACCTGCAGAGGGTCAGTGAGGGGCTGGTGCTATGAGACTTGGGTGGCATCTCTGACTGCCACCCCCCTGACCCAGAAATGGTTTAAAGAGTAGAAAATGGATGGATGGATGTAATATGTGGGCACATGTCCCTACACCTGTTTGTGCTTTATGAATATAAGTATTGCCTCCAATTTTCTCAAGTCAAATTAATATAACTGCATGCCTTCAATTAGATTGTGCCATGTTAAACTATTTATTATAAAAGCAGAATGTAATTTATTTTGATTGACCGATATATCAAGCTGATATTTTGAGTCAGCACGACAATGACCGGGCAACCGGGGCCCCAACCTAGAGCCAGGCCTGGAGTTGGGGCCCACGGGGCCCGGCCGGGCTCAGACTGAAAGGGACGACGTGGGCAGGCCCTCATAAGTTTAAGTTTATTAATTTATTTCAACAGGGACAATGTGCAAATACATTAATTAAAGATGCTTTGCACCAGATTTAGCTTGAGCTAGTTTCCATCTGTAGTCCCTGAGCAGGTGAGTCACAACATGTACAATATAAAATATATTTAACCACTCAAATACAAATATTCATTCATACATTCACCCGTTACATCCATCAGTCCACATAAATTCATGCTAAAATTACTACATAAAACATCACTAACGGTCATATTTACATTTACAATTATCAGTGCTGACATGACTGGTTCACCAACAGCACTTTTTTTGTATTACGAGAGAAATCTTTCAGGTCTAAGGAAAGTTTCAGACTCTGGGAGTTTGTTCCATTCTTTGATGCCTTTGAATGAGAAGGATGTCTGCGCAAAGGCTGAGCTACGTTTAGGCAGTCTACAGTCATTACGACTTGTAGACCTAGAGCTCCTAGTCATCTGCTCAGAACAGAGCTGGACAAATGTTTTCAGCGGTGGAGGTGCAGTATTATTCAAAATTTTAAAAACTAATCGTACATTTGCGTACACAATTAAATTATCAAAGTTAAACATGCTGTATTTTCTAAGGATCAGACAGTGATGGTATCTCAATGGCTTTTTGTCTAGCACTTTAATAGCTTGATTATATAGAGATTTTAGAGGTTTTATTGTTGTGTCACTCGTCTGTGACCAACAAGAAATACAGTAATTAATATGTGGAATTATGTGTAATATAATTAATTAATATATAATGTGGTGGGTCCACATGTAATGTGAGGGATCCGTGGTGGTTCGGTGTAAAGAGGACTGGGCAGCAGTCGAAGGCGGAGACCTCGACGACCCAGTCTGCACACACAACATCTGGCTCTCACTGGGGGGGAAGGAGTCCGGGCTCATGGGGGAGGTTGAGAGATACCGACTAGAAATAGTCGGCCTCACCTCCACACATAGCTCGGGCTCTGGAACCCAACTCCTTGAGAGGGGAT
Organism: Knipowitschia caucasica; assembly: GCA_964034765.1. NCBI lineage: Eukaryota > Metazoa > Chordata > Actinopteri > Gobiiformes > Gobiidae > Knipowitschia > Knipowitschia caucasica. Next base: position 53,081,447 of record OZ035824.1, on the reverse strand, counting down.
GGACACTTCATTTCTCTGGCGTTTCTCACGGGGAGAGGCCATCTCAGCGCCACGTGTTGAGTTCTCCACGGTGAATGAGAGGGTCGCGTCCCTCCGCCTCCGGGTGGGGGACAAGTCTCTCACTGTTGTTACGTGCAGAGTACCCGGCCTTCTTGGAGTCCTTGGGAGGTGTACTGGACAGTGCACCACCCCTCTCCAATGCCAGTGACACCAATGCCAGTGAGAGGGGTGAAGGGGAAGAACGGCCCTGATCTGAACCCGAGCGGTGTTCAGTTGTTGGACTTCTGTGCTAGTCACAGTTTGTCCATCACCAACACCATGTTCCAGCACAAGGGTGTCCACCAGTGCACGTGGCACCAGGACCTGAGGCCGGAGTTCGATGATCGACTTTGTCGTCTTGTGATCTGACCTTCGACCACGTGTCTCGGACACTCGGGTAAAGAGAGGGGCGGAGCTGTCAACCGATCACCACTTGGTCATGAGTTGGATCCGCTGGCAGGGGAAGAAGCCGGTCAGACCTGGCAGACCCAAGCGTGTAGTGAGGGTTTGCTGGGACTGTCTTGCTGAGCCCCCTGTCAGACGGACTTTCAACTCACACCTCCGGGAGAGCTTCTCCCAGGTCCCGGCAGAGGAGGGGGACATTGAGTCTGAGTGGATCACGTTCTCTTCCTCTATCGCCGATGCAGCAGCTGGTAGCTGTGGTCGCAGGGTCTCTGGTTCTGGTCCCGGCGGCAACCCCCGAACCCTGTGGTGGACACCGGCAGTAAGGGATGCCGTCAGGCTAAAGGAGGAGTCCTATCGAGCCATGATGGTTCGGGGGACTCCTGAGGCAGCTGTCCAGTACCGGCAGGCCAAGCGTGCCGCGGCCCGGGCTGTTGCAGAGGCAAAAATCCGGGACTGGGAGGAGTTCGGAGAGTCCATGGAGCATGACTATCGGTCGGCCTCGAAGAGATTCTGGCAAACTGTCCGGCGCCTCAGGAGGGGGAAGCAGTTCTTTGCCAACACCGTGTACGGGGCGGGTGATAAACTCTGCATATATTGGTGTTCTCTTATGATTCCAAAATGAGTCAATCAATGTATAAGTGCTAGCGCATTAGCCCCTACCTCCTAAATCTGCCTTCAAAACCCATAAAGTCAATCCTGAGTAAATTCCCACTTGTACAACTCGGTGTTGACACGTTTTAGTCATGTCTTACTTGTTTCTTCATAGATTTTCACTTTCTAATACACAAGAATAAACGTATGAACATTGATTGTTTTGCCTGGGTCTGGTGCTGGTGCCGGGTGTCTGACCGCTGGCTCTTGATGTTTCAGGACTCAGATCTGCGCAGTGCTTTGCTGCTGGAGCAGGCGGCACACTGCTTTGTCAACATGCGGACCCCCATGGTGCGAAAGTTTGCCTTCCACATGATCCTGGCCGGGCACCGCTTCAGTAAGGCTGGGCAGGTAAGATGGGAGAACGTGCCTTATCACATAACTTACTCAGATGAGTACCAGGAGATGGTTTATACTTGCTTCTTTTTAATGATAAAGTTTAGATCAGGGGTGCTCACACTTTTTCAGCATGCGAGCTACTTATAAAAGGATCAAGTCAAAATGATCTACCTACTACAAAAATGCAAATCATATATTTCAAAAAATATTCTTTATACCTACAATGTATGTTTATGTACATGCAAAACCGCATGAGCCAATATAGCACAACACAACACAATTACCTATGTACATTTTTTGTCATTACCCGAGTTTACTCTTATGACTTGCACTGAATTGAATCGGCCAGGGATGCATAGTCCGGAAAATTGGTGGTAACTCGCTGACAAGTTTGTCGTGGTTTAGCTTTCCTGCACTGAGCGCGGTTGTTTGCGCATGTGCAGTCACCTAAGTGTCAGTAAAACATTACTGAGTAAAACACAGATGTCATTTGACTGTGGTGCCATGTCCATGTGCCATGTCTGTTTTTTAAAAATCCAAATATTTCCCCTCTTCCGTTTATAAAATAATTTGCATCCACACATCTGCGTTATCAATCACATTCGTAACATTCCAAACATGTGCGTCTCTTACGTCCTGTCCTGCGTTGGGGAAAAACACAGAAGTGGGCGGAGTTCTGATGCAGACGCCGGTAACGGCACTTTTACAGTCATAGAAGACACTCAGAGTAAAGACGTATGTTTACAAGCACTGACCCCGTCCTCAGCCCTGGTTTAGTCCTGGTTTAGTCCTGGTTTAGTCCTGGTTTGGTTGTTTTCGAGCGTGAGTCCCCGCGATCACTTTGCTGCTCTCTGATGTGGAGGGTGTTCGCTGCTGCGAGCATCTCACAGCGAACAGTTTTTAAGGTAGTATGATCCATGCTTCAGTGATCAGAGGAATTTAGGGGGGTACTGTGGCGTGCGAGAACGCAAAACTCTGGTTATCTCTGTCTACACACAAATGCATTAACGGAGTTTTCAAAAATCTCCACTTTGCCCGGAGTTTTTTGTATATATTCGTTTAGAATGTGTAATTTTTTATTTATTTAATGCGATCTACCAATACTACCTTTGCGATCGACTGGTAGATCGCAATCGACGTATTGAGCACCCCTGGTTTAGATCAACTCAGATAATCCACTCAATCCAAGTCAAATAATGACTCACGGGGCTCTTTCTTAAAAATACAAAAAAAACAAAAAAAAAATCAAGGCAAGGCAAGTTTATTTATATAGCACAATTCATACTCAAGGCAACTCAAAGTGCTGAACAAAATAAGAAAGCATTAAAATCATAAATAATCACAGTACATTAAAAAGAAAGATAAAAATATAAAATCCCTCAGTTGTAGCACAGCTAAACAGAACTGTCTTTAACCTGGTTTTAAACATTGTCAGAGAGGAGGCCTGTCTCACATCTTCAGGAAGACTGTTCCAGATTTTAGCAGCATGAATCTGAAAAGCAGCCTCCCCATGTTTAGTCCTGACTCTGGGCACTAACAGGAGTCCAGTCCCTGTGCTCCTCAGAGTCCCAGCAGGAGTCCAGTCCCTGTGCTCCTCAGAGTCCCAGCAGGAGTCCAGTCCCTGTGCTCCTCAGAGTCCGGGCTGGTTCATATGGGACTAACATGTCACTAATATATTTTGGTGCGAGGCCATGGAGAGACTTGTAACAAGCAGAGCTGTTTTAAAGTCTATTCTCTGAGCCACAGGAAGCCAGTGCAGAGACCTGAGGACTGGACTAATGTGGTCGTACTTCCTGGTTCTAGTCAGGACTCGAGCTGCTGCATTTTGAATGTACTGCAGCTGTTTTACAGCCTGTTTGGACAGACCTGTGAGCAGGCCATTGCAGTAGTCTAACCTACTGGAGACAAATGCATGGATAAGAATCTCCAGGTCTGCTTTAGACACTATGTTTTTGATCCTGGCAATGTTTTTTAGATGGTAAAAAGCTGCTGATGTTACTGATTTGATGTGGCTATTAAAATTTAAGTCTGAGTCCAGTATTACCCCTAGATTTCTGACCTTGTTTGAAGGTTTTAGGGAGAGAGACTGTAGATCACAGATGACGCTCTCTCTTTGTTTCTGGACCAAAGACAATCATTTCAGTTTTGTCTGCGTTTAGCTGAAGGAAGTTGTTTTGCATCCACTCACTGATCTGTTGGATACAGTGAAGGAGTGAGTCCACTGGTCCATGTTCTCCTGCAGTCAGTGAGACATAGATCTGAGTGTCGTCTGCATAGTTATGATAGGAAACTTTGTTTCTGCGTATTAACTGACCTAACGGCAGCATGTAGAGATTGAACAGAAGAGGTCCCAGAATCGACCCCTGTGGTACTCCACAGGTCAGGGCCATATGATCTGAGACACAGTTTCCAATCTCCACAAAGTACTTCCTGTCCTCAAGGTAAGACCTAAACCAACTTAGGGCGGTGCCAGCGACGCCAACCCAGTCCTCTAGTCTCTGTAAGAGGATCTCATGGTCGACGGTGTCAAAGGCAGCACTTAGATCTAACAAGATTAAGATTGAGACTTTGCCTGCGTCAGTGTTCAGCCGGATATCGTTTGTAACCTTAACGAGAGCAGTCTCAGTGCTGTGGTGGGGTCTAAAGCCAGACTGAAACATATCAAATGAGTTGTTGATTATAAGAAATCTAGTAAGCTGTAGGTAGACGACTTTCTCAAGGACTTTCCCCATAAATGGCAGATTTGAGATGGGACGATAGTTGTTCAGTACCGTAGCATCCAGGCTGCTCTTTTTTAGCAGGGGCCTGATGACTGCAGTTTTCAGGGCCTTTGGGAATATTCCAGAGTGAAGGGACATGTTTACTATCTGTGTGAGTGAAGGTAACAGACTGCTCAGAACAGACTTTAGAAATGAGTGATTGTATGCATTTCTGATGTTGGTCGCGCATGCGTACCTGCGTACACCCTGCTTATTACATGCATACAGACAAATATATTACCTGCATGTGAAAGCCAGAAGCTAAGCAGCTTAATACTGTGATGGGTCTCTGGGAACACTAGGTGCAGTTTTAAAGTGCCAATCTGTCGTTGTGTCCTTAAGCAAGAGTCTGGCGGGTGTGTGAATGGTTAGTGGTGGTCGGAGGGACCAATGACACATACTAGTGCCCCAGAGCACGGGGTGGTGCGTACTAGGGTTGGGCTTGGGATCGGGGTACTATTTATGTACCACGTTGACTGTGGTTCCAACCGCGCCGAGCGATACCATAACGTGACGTCAGCCCTACACTGATTGGTCAGCGAGTGTCGTCACTGGAACGTCTGACCCAATGGTAAAAACAACTCGACCCCACCATCTTTAAAACCGGCTGCTCTGCTTCAATACGTCCTCCCATGGATCTATTATAATCTCCTCACTCCAGAGAAATGGAATAGCACAGAAAGCCCCAAAAGTCAGCGTCCTGGTCGGTCGACGAGGTCCACACGTTACTCTCTTTAGGCGAAGAAACAATTCAAAGGCAGCTCGAACGCACAACACGGAACGAGAAGGGTTTCACGGAGATTGTCCAGTTCTTGCTCTAATCCTGGAAATAACTGATTAGCTACGTATCTCGCTGGCCCAAAGCTCTCATTGAAATGTATTTACTCGTGTAAAAGTTTGATTTAATTTGACTAGCCAGCGCCACTGGGGGAGCCGAGGCAGTGGAGGCAGCAGACCGGCACAGAATGGGGCCTGTTTCATTTCAAACTCCATTAAGGCCCTGTTTATACTGAGACGCTGCGCAGACGTTTCCAGGCTATTAACAGAAACGACCAGGCTCCTAATGCAAATTTCTCAGCGTTCACATGAGGTTGAAAAACGATGTAGTTCTAGCGCCCGGCCAGTAGTGGGCAGAGAAACTTTACAACACTCACACGACCCCCCAGCCCCGTGCCCAGCCCCCCTCTCGGCAGTTTACTCACTTCCTGTGCCAGACACTCAGAAAGTACCAACATCATTCTGCATTTTAACAGCAGCTGTGAAAATGGAAACTGAACCTAGAGCTTCGCGTGGTCTCGTTTGGACGAACGAAGGAGTAGAATTATCCTCTGTCCCACGCTGGAAGCCCACGAAGCTAGTTAGTGCGCGCGGCGCCATTTTTGTTGATGTTTGTTCTCCGCTACTGCGCATGTCCAAATGTACGTGAGGGAGCAGCAGGAGGTGGGGGTCAGAGCAGCAGGAGGTGGGGGTCAGAGCAGCAGGAGGTGGGGGTCAGAGCAGAGGGGGATTTCACACCTTTTCCCTCTCGCGGGTGTGAAAGAGCCCCCGCTGTGCAGCGTTTCTGAGCTGTCCCACTCTGCAGGCTGGATCTGAACACTTACGTTTTCACCTGGAACACAGTCTTCGTGTGAACGCTTGGTAGAAACCGACATCCAACTATACCGTTTTACTGCCACATTGTCTCCGTGTAAACTCAACCTAAGTTAGCGAAGGAATCACGCGCAAAATGTAGTTTTTAACTCCAGCCTGAGGAGGGAGTTTGCAGTCTTCTCCCAAACCAAGTGTGCGCAGCCACTGGCGCCTAATTCTACAGAACTGTGGCACCCCACTACACAATACTAACAAATGTCCTAAGCTAAATTCATCTAACTAATCTAACAATAAAAACAACTAATGACTAAAACTACAACATCCAACAACAACGCTATCAACACTACACAATTATCTATAATACAAACTGCTATGCTAATAAAAATCTACCTAAATGCTATAACTAATCGCAAAAAAAGGATTTGAGGGTGAGTTGTCCTTTAACATTCTGCTCATCTGGACCTGGTCTCAAACGTACTTTGTAGATTGTTGGTTTTGCACTTTAGTTTTGTTTTTGATAAATCTGTAATCGTATCAAGACTTTGTTTCATTTATTTGTCTGAACACGTGCAGAAAAGGGGTTCAAAAGTTACGATTTACTACCACATACTTTTACTTCTATTTACATTATATACATTAATGTAAATATAATGTAAATATAATGTATATATATAGTCAAAGTATTTACAAGTGAATAAGCACAAGTCCAAGTGAAAGAGTTATTGATTTTGAAGTCTTTATATTATAAGTCGAGTCTAAAGTAAACAAATTCATGACTGGAGTCCACACTTCTGCCCCATACCATCCATAACAACTCTGTACATGTGTGTGTTTCCAGAGGAGGCACGCCCTGCGCTGTTACTGCCACGCCATGCAGGTGTACCAGGGTCGTGGCTGGTCTCTGGCCGAGGACCACATCAACTTCACCATTGGACGGCAGTCGTTCACACTGCAGCAGGCGGACCGAGCAGTGGAGGCCTTCCGAGTGATTCTGGAGAAGGAGAGCCAACAGACTGCCTCCCAGCAGGGAGCCTTTCTCCGGGAGTACCTTTACGTCTTCAAGGTGTGTGAGGGAGGGCTCAAAGGACCATGGACCAATACTACTGAGAACACTTTTGTCTCAGTATACTGTGTGTGTGTGTTCAGCAGAGTGAGATGGGGGGGACGGAGACCCTCTCAGACCTGCCTCTGCCCTGCATCCAAAGTTCTGCCACCCGGGTGTACTTTGGCCCTGAGCGTCGCCCTGCAGAAGGTAAGGTCCTCACATTTTCAGATATCACCTGCATACATTGTGTCATATAAGGAATATTCCATGCAAAGAAAACACATATCCATGGCAACAAGCACTCGAATAGTTGCATAAGTCTTGTGCAACAAAGGGTTTTATAACATGCTTTATTAGCATATATTTTTACCGAAAAGGTTTTTTAAATGGTTTTTGATTAATGTAACGTCTGCCTCCAGCTCTTGTTCTGAAGGTGTCATGTCTGTGCAGGTGAGAAGCAGGCAGCTACACACGTGTCTCTGGATCAGGAGTATGACAAGGACAATGCCACCATGTGGTGTCAGCTGGAACTGCAGCTGGTGTCTGCTGCCAACCGTGGGCCGGCTCCTGCTGCCTTTCAACCCACTCAGTACTGTCTACACAGCCAGACAGACAACCTGCGGCACCCCCTGGCTGTGCTGCAAGGTCAGTATGCATGCACACGCACGCACGCACACGCACACACACGCACACTCACACGCACGCACACTCACTGGGAGGGATGGACTGAGCTCCTGTTGGCTCATGTGTTTTCAAGCAGTTTTGCGCCTTAATCTTGTTAAAATATTATTTGACTGCTCTTTCAACACACTAGCACTTTCTTCACTAAAGGCAGCACTAAAGGCACCACAATGTTCAAAATGACATGCTTGCAATAACACACCGGGCCGATGGCAGTGGACCCCGAATAAGAATTATTCAACGCTAATGTACGTATCTTCTTACCTCTCGAAAACAAAAGTTGGCTCTTGGCCCAAAGCTCCGTTCCACATGTGTGTCAATGCTGAGGGGGGTGTATTTCTTTTGGTCCAGTCTAGTTTAGCCGCTGTGAAATGTTGAAGTTGCTTGTTAAATGAATGGGGCTAGTGCCGGCTGACGCATGCGCAGATGCGTTTTTTCCAAGCCCCGGCGATCCAAGATGGCGCCCTATTCAAATGAATGGTTGTGCTCAGTGGCGCTTTGTGACGGCATGGGGGCTGAAAGATTAGCGGAAGTCGCCTGAAACTCGCAAAGATCTATGGGAAACTCTCAAAGATCTATGGGAAACTCTCAAAGATCTATGGGAAACTCTCAAAGATCTATGGGAAACTCTCAAAGATCTATGGGAAACTCTCAAAGGTCTATGGGAAACTCTCAAAGGTCTATGGGAAACTCGCAAAGATCTATGGGAAACTCTCAAAGATCTATGGGAAACTCTCAAAGATCTATGGGAAACTCTCAAAGATCTATGGGAAACTCTCAAAGATCTATGAGAAACTCTCAAAGATCTATGGGAAACTCTCAAAGATCTATGGAAACTCTCAAAGATCTATGGGAAACTCTCAAAGATCTCTGGGAAACTCTCAAAGATCTCTGGGAAACTCTCAAAGATCTTTGGGAAACTCGCCTGTATTTGGGCATCGTCTGGTCCTCCCGGTTCTGCGCAGTGGATGATCTCCCATAATGCTTTGCACAAACACGCGTGTGTGGGTCTCACACCGGGTCTCACGCACGTGCCAAGAGGGGCTCGGCTCTGACCAATCAGAGCAGTTCATCAGAGCGGGAGTTAGAGCGAGAGCCAGACGAGCAGAGTTTGTGGCACTAAAGTGTGGATTTAAAGAAAACCGAAGGATTTAAGAATAAAAAAAGTTCAGGACGACAAGGGACACTAAAATCCACACAAAATCCTATCTTTATTAAAGCTGTAGGTTCTCTGTCAGGTTCTCTGTCAGCTGAGGTTGAGCTGTTTTAATATGCATTGAATTCTATGGGGAAAATTTCTGGGTAGCCCACGTGAATTTAGTCTGGTTTAGTCTGCAGTACCGCGAGAATCCCCCGAGCACATGGGTTCTTCAGCTCCAAGCTGTAATACCCTATCCAGTTATTATAATAGATCCATGGTTTTTTCACATTTTCCAGCCCTTGCGGCCATTTTGAAGCTGCCCATAGACGGTGAAAGTGGTGGCACATTAGTTTGAACGGTAGAGATAGGTGTGACTACGTTCGTTAATATTTACAGTCTCTTGTCAAGATATGACCAATATTCAGGTTAGTCACACTCTGTCAGTCTGAGACAGACACCGAAAGACATGCAACACACGCATAGTCTCTGATGTACTATTCATTTGCAGAACCCATGATTGTGGAGGTAGTCCTGAAGAACCCCCTGAAAGTGGCACTGTCTCTGTCGGAGCTCACACTGCTCTGGAGGTTCACAGATGCAGACTCCACAGAGATCTCCAATGAGGATGCTCCTGCAGCTCTGGTAAGACCATCAGGGCCAATGCACTTGTACACCGATTTAGACACACTGGGCCAAATTTGTGAAGGTCTCATGAGTGTGCTATGCGTACAGGGAAAGTGAAGCAGATCTGAGTCTAAAGCCTGGTTCACACGGCAGGATATTTAGGCCGATTTAGACCCGATTTACCCCTTACGACAATCTTAAACGCTCCGATTTCCGTAACAAAATCTTACAGATTATCCTGCCGTGTGTGGTGTGTTAAGACTGCACTCGTCGCTCGGAAGGACATCGGGACTGCTCCCGATCTCAAATCGGGGATATCCAACATGTTGGATTGTTTTGGCCCAATTTCTTGTCGTGTGTGGTGTCCTCCGAGGACAAGCGAGCGCGTTGCCATGACTACGGCGTGTAGCCAATAAGAAGACGAGGTGACAAGCCGGTGAGGAAACACCGGAAAAAAACCAAAACACAGCAGCATGGCTTTGACCATTGCCTTTTCTTTGGATTACGTCTCTTCTCTGTTAACAACAAACTGCACACTATCGCCACTGCATCCTCTTCGTCCGCCATGACTGTTTACTCTGAAGTCACGCTTGATCTCGAGAGATTTTGTGAGATCTCCGTCTGACCTGGGAATGCTCGGGGGGGGGGGGGTGTCGGTTCGTGTGTGATGTTTGTGGCTTGCGTGATCTTGCCGTGTGGCTACGCACCACACACTGCACGACCAAAGTGGTTAGACGCAGGATTTTTAATCTCCCCGTGTGGGGTCTAACACGGAGAAAAATCGGCCGACAATTTTAAAATCGTCTCGTGTGAACCAGGCTTAAGGGCTTGTCCGTGGAAAAGTTGAAATGCAAAAATGTTTTATCAATCCAGTGTATCATCCATTTTACCATCTAAAAAACATTGCCAGGATCAAAAACATAGTGTCTAAAGCAGACTTGGAGATTCTTATCCATGCATTTGTCTCCAGTAGGTTAGACTACTGCAATGGCCTGCTCACAGGTCTGTCCAAACAGGCTGTAAAACAGCTGCAGTACATTCAAAATGCAGCAGCTCCAGTCCTGACTAGAACCAGGAAGTACGACCACATTAGTCCTGACTAGAACCAGGAAGTACGACCACATTAGTCCTGACTAGAACCAGGAAGTACGACCACATTAGTCCAGTCCTCAGGTCTCTGCACTGGCTTCCTGTGGCTCAGAGAATAGACTTTAAAACAGCTCTGCTTGTTACAAGTCTCTCCATGGCCTCGCACCAAAATATATTAGTGACATGTTAGTCCCATATGAACCAGCCCGGACTCTGAGGAGCACAGGGACTGGACTCCTGCTGGGACTCTGAGGAGCACAGGGACTGGACTCCTGCTGGGACTCTGAGGAGCACAGGGACTGGACTCCTGCTGGGACTCTGAGGAGCACAGGGACTGGACTCCTGCTGGGACTCTGAGGAGCACAGGGACTGGCCTCCTGCTGGGACTCTGAGGAGCACAGGGACTGGCCTCCTGCTGGGACTCTGAGGAGCACAGGGACTGGACTCCTGCTGGGACTCTGAGGAGCACAGGGACTGGACTCCTGCTGGGACTCTGAGGAGCACAGGGACTGGACTCCTGCTGGGACTCTGAGGAGCACAGGGACTGGCCTCCTGCTGGGACTCTGAGGAGCACAGGGACTGGCCTCCTGCTGGGACTCTGAGGAGCACAGGGACTGGCCTCCTGCTGGGACTCTGAGGAGCACAGGGACTGGCCTCCTGCTGGGACTCTGAGGAGCACAGGGACTGGACTCCTGCTGGGACTCTGAGGAGCACAGGGACTGGACTCCTGCTGGGACTCTGAGGAGCACAGGGACTGGACTCCTGTTGGGACTCTGAGGAGCACAGGGACTGGACTCCTGTTGGGACTCTGAGGAGCACAGGGACTGGACTCCTGTTAGTGCCCAGAGTCAGAACTAAACATGGGGAGGCTGCTTTTCAGATTCATGCTGCTAAAATCTGGAACAATCTTCCTGAAGATGTGAGACAGGCCTGTGAGAAAGACAGTTCTGTTTAGCTGTGCTACAACTGAGGGATTTTATATTTTTATCTTTCTTTTTAATGTTCTGTGATTATTTATGAATTGTGCTATACAAATAAACTTGCCTTGCCTTGCCTAAGAAGCCACTGTTTTGGGAGTCTGAAAACACACATTTCTTAAACCAGTGGAGTTGAAAGATCTCAAAACTCTGTGTACGCCAGTGATTCCCAAACTTTTTTTACGTTTTAAAGTTTGTTTTGAAAAAAAAACAAATTCTGCATTCTGTGTTTTTCAAATCCAAGTGCAGGCACGACAAGAACATCACCAAGAAGTTATCTTTTGTACTGACCACAACAATATTCCAAACACTGAGTATTTCTGATCTAAGTGTGTGCGCTCTGACCCACAGGCGAAGGAGGTGATTACAAATGAGGTGATCGCAGACTTCCCTTTGGGCCCGGAGGAGACCAAAGTGGTGAGTAACGGGCCAGAGGGAACCAGAGGCCATACAGGGGTCTCCAAATCTGATGAACCAATACAAACCAGTAGCTTTTAGTTTTAAAAATCTTTTTCATCTTTCATAAAGCTGTGTTCCCACCAGACCAAGCGGTATGGCAGGTTTACATGAAAGGTCGATACATCAGAGCTAATATTTGCATAGGTTGCTGAACGCACATTTCTTCAGTGCAGCAGGTTGCGATTTTTGTGGCGTGGCAGGTGCCTTGAAGTACGGGAGCTCATCACACCGGCGAAATGCAGGAGATTAACATTGCTTAACTGTTTGGCTGGACGGACATGCGGCAACCAATCAGAGCAGCACAGTGATGCTGTGGACACAAGCCGTTTCAGGGCAGAAGGAGGAAGACACTTGAAAACAGCTGAACCAGGATTATACCAGGACTGACGATGGGAAACGTAGTGCTTGTGGACTGTGATTAAATACAAGTGCCGCTGACACAATCACGGATGTCTCTGGAGGATCTTGGAACCCCGTGATTGGATAGGAGCTTCTACTCGAGTAGAAGAACTTTATGTAAGTACACCAAAAGCTGCTAGCTCAAACTGGTCTGCTACAGTATCAAAGCCCACTCGCCACTTCCACTGTGCGTTTTCCAAGACGCATGCAGCATCGCAGGTCAGTGCGGTGTGTTGGTTTTACTAAAGTAGATTTTTTTATTAATAGGCGTCTAAAACACGTGCGTCAATGTGCCGGCGGTGGGAACAGAGCTCAAGATGTTTTTTGTCAGAGATGAGTAGAGTTCTCCAAGTCACTACCGATAAATGCATGACTGGGGGGTACAGCATCTGCAGCCTTAGACCCTAGGTTAGGTTAGTTAGGTTATTAAGGTTTGTTCAACTTTGATCATCAATATTCTAACATACATACTAAAATCTATGCACACCTTTATGAAGCAGTACAGTATGAGTGTGTTTGTGGCAGGCTCGACTGAAGCTGGTTCCACACAGGACGGGGCAGCTCAGTGTGACCGGGCTGGCATACAGTCTGTCTGCAGCTGGGGACTCTGCTGAAGGTACACACCTGTCCTCGTCTCGTATATGAGTGTGTCATTAGACTATAGGCACAACCAGCCGCAGTGTCCCAGCTGGTTTCTCTGTGAATATGGGTTTTCTGTAGTTTGTGTTTGGCCATGCTTCACTGGTGTGATTCTGATCCTGCGTGTGCAGGGGACATGCTACTGGTGCGTGGGAAGCAGGAGCTGAAGATCCAGGGCCCACGTCTGAACCAGAGCAAAGAGGACAAGATGTCAGTGCACCATGGGCGAGATGAGCGCCTTCACCCAATCATCACAGCACCCATGCCTTTGCTAGAGGTGAAGTCCTAGGCTCCTGTAGCTAGTAACAATGTCATTGTGTTCCCGGACAAGAGAATGGGGTCTTTTGCTCTGTAGAAAATAATCTTTGTTTGAAGCAGAATTTCTATCAAGCAAACACTGCCTTTTGGAAGTAAAAAATCCTCAAAATGTTGCTTATAACAGGACGCTGGATTCTGCATATACGTGTGTGGAGAAAAGACTATGCTGTGGAGCCATGCTCACCGCTTTGCCCTCTTCCACAGGTGTTTTTCCTACAGTTCCCTTCCGCTCTGCTCTGTGGAGAGATTCGGAAGGCCTACATAGAGTTCTGTAACATGAGCTCTGTGGGGCTGTGTGGGCTCAGAGTGGTGTCAACTCACCCCAACTTCTTCACCTTCGGCTCTGCCAGCACCAGCAGTGAGCCGTTGACCCCGCTGACCCCTGGCTCGGCCTATAAGACTGTGAGCGGGCAGGCCCAACAGCCACATGTCCTGGTGGCTCCTCAGGACTTCCTGCAGCCCTCTGCAGTCATCACTATCCCCATAGAGGGAGGCATGCTCAGACCAGGACAGTCCATGCAGCTGCCTCTGTGGCTTCGGGGCCCAGATAAAGAAGGAGTGCATGAAATCAACTTCCTGTTCTACTACGAGAGCACAGAGAAGGGCGGCAAAGTGAGGTGAGACCCATTTCTGACACTTATATACATTTAATTCTGTAATATTATTCAACTTGTGAAACTAATATGATATGGACTCATGCCAAAGTGAGATATATTGAAGTTGGATGTTCTCGAAGTGTTGTATCAAAGCAAATTCTTAAACATTTCAGAAGAAGGAAAAAGTGTAGAAGAAAAAGGAGCGCAGTCTGCAGAGAATTATCAGGAAAAGATCATTCACAGTTTGGATCTTCACAAGAAATGGTCAAAAGCACCACTCACAGATTATCATGGGCTACAAATGTCCTATTCCTCCTGATATTCTAACCAACGTCAGAAACGTTAAAAGAATGAAAGGAGGTTGTTTTATTTAGGGTTTTTTCGAGCTGTAAACCATAATAATCAAACTTCATGCATCATGAGTCCATAGCATACATTTTAAGTTGTATTCCAGAATAAGTTTGTGTAAGCCCTCAGTCGTACAGGGATTAGTCAAAGCAAAGGAAGGTTTCTCACCCATCATCTGTACTTCTTAGCAAGTTTTCCCGAGGTTTTGTCCTCAATCCAAAGGACTTCTTCAGGGAATGAATGATGGATTGCAATCCCAGCAGACAATAGGTCTGTGACATGCTAATGAGTTAGGGTCGTTAGCCTCAGCAGGGTCGTTAGACCTGCTCCCTTCTACATCAGACCTTAGATTGTTTATGAGTTAGTATCAGGATTAGGATGCAGGTTATAAATCTCCAACGCGCGGTCTGAGAATTCATTCCCTGAAGAAGTCCTTTGGATTGAGGATGAAACGTCGGGAAAACCTGCTAAGAAGTACAGATGATGGGTGAGAAACCTTCCTTTGCTTTGTATTCCAGAATGACATTAATTCTCAGTTTCACCTGCACTTGTAAAGCTGCACTTGTAAAGCTGCACTTGTAAAGCTGCACTTGTAAAGCTGCACTTGTAAAGCTGCACTTGTAAAGCTGTATTATTATAGCGGTGTTTTCACCACAGCACTTTCTGTGCCACAGCCACAGGGTGCTGCGTCACACAGTCTTCATCTGCTCCAGCCGCTCCCTCAGTGTCAGTGCCTCAGCCTGCCACAGCCTGGGCCCCGCCCACATTTCTACCCACTCTGACCAGTCTGACCCCCACCAGCCTGAGCTCAGTGGAGCCAGTGGGACACTGGTGTTTGTGGATGTGGAAAACATCAACCAGGTGAGTGCACGCTTGGGTGTGTGTGTGTGTGTGTGTGTGTGTTGTGTTCTGTCCTCTGGGATAACTACTGTTGTGATTTAGGGCCAGTGTTGGGAGTAATGTATTAAAAAAGTAATGTAATTACTGTAATGTATTATCTTTTGCTGTAACGCAGTAATATAAGGCATTACAAATCAAAAACTGGGTAATATTTAACATAATAATTGAACTTGAAAATCTTAAATCCTAATCTGATGTATGTATGTATATCTATGCACGCACATATATTTAGATAAATGTGTGTATAAATATATATATTTATACACACACACAATAA
This sequence comes from Knipowitschia caucasica, assembly GCA_964034765.1. Classification (NCBI taxonomy): domain Eukaryota; kingdom Metazoa; phylum Chordata; class Actinopteri; order Gobiiformes; family Gobiidae; genus Knipowitschia; species Knipowitschia caucasica. Next base: position 53,066,171 of record OZ035824.1, on the reverse strand, counting down.
TAGTATTATTGAAGGAACTTGCCCAACACTCTTTAGGGCTATAGAGGTTAAATTGAATTGAATGCAGTTGTGTGTGTTTGTTCCAGAGTGAGGCTGGGGTCCGGGAGTTCCACATCGTCCAGGTGTCGAGCTGTGGTCAGCGCTGGTGCTTACAGTCCTGCATCAACCCCTCCCAACACAAAGGTCTGCGTCTGTTATTCCTGAAAACAGTTCTTGTGTTTTATGGCTGTTATTATCACCTAAATAAGTTATGTTTGCTCAATGTCACATTTAGATTTATGAAATGTTTTTGTATTACTCTTTCTACAAAGATTACTGTCTTTTAACAACTTGGGAAAGCCCAAATAATGATATTATGGCATTGAAAGCTTCTGATAGGTTACCTTATGAAACATACAGCTGTATTTTATGGCTGCTTCTCAAACCGGCTGCTTTCTAGTTTGATGTGACTCATTTAAGCCTGAAATGAGAAATTGACCAGTGGCCACTGGTAACTTTCTCACGGCCGTAAAGATGGCGCCGTGGCAAGAGCTCTGGTGTGTGTCGTCTGGTGCACACCGGGGTAGTCTTACAGTTTTTCCTATGTGGTTTTACTGCAAATGGCAAATAAATGAATCTGAATCTAAAAAGCAAACACACGCAAAAGTTCAAGCTGTATTCTGAATACAACTTGAACTTGTGTGAAGAAAGATATTGTGCCTTACAAAAATATGAATTCATATTTTTGTAAGGCACTATATCTTTCTCCACACAGTCCCAGACGTATCTGAGAGATCATTCCTTACTCTCGGAGGATCCTTGCCACAGATGGACCACCTGAGTCCGCCTGAGAAAAGGGATTTCTAAAGCGTGTCTGAGGGTTTGGGGATGGAGGGTGTGACCTTCTGATGTTGACTTCTTGTCCTCCTGCAGAGTGCTGTCTCAGCAGCAGGGAGAGGGCAAAGCTGTGCTTCAGGGCAAAGCAGTGCAGACCTCCTCCTGGTATGGCTCTCACATATGCACAAAGATACATTAACAGATATTTACAGAAAAACATTCAATGTACAGGATTTGATGAGGGATTGGGAAAAGTTAAATGCTTATTGATGCTATAGCCAAATCCAAGACAATCAAAACAAAAACCCTTGACCCTTGAACACACCAACCCTAATGTGATGGGATGCACACATACAGTACACACACACACACACTTACACAAACACACACAAACACACATAAACACACATGCATACACACGTTAGGAACATGAGGAAGGCAGCTGACCGTATCCTCCGTCTCTAACCACACTCTGTCTCCTAGATGCAGCAGAGAAATACACATTTGCGGATGTGAACCTGTCCAGTCAGAGGGTACTGTCACTTTGCTTTTATTTGTGTCAGACTAGTGTGTCCTTTCTCTGTCCTCTGCTCCCATTTTTTATTTTGTGTAAAATTAATTGGTTTAATTAGAGCTTTTATATGTTTATGTAACATGACTCCAAAAACTTTTCTGGGGTAGGAAATTACCCAAAATATCTACAACTTTTTTCTCATATAAACCACAAACCCAGGCAGACCTGCTAAGTGCAGGAGGCGCTGACTTGAGAGAAAAACAACACTTGCAACCTTTTGAGGCAAAGACTATAGTTTCCATATACAATTATGATATGCCAAAAAAAAAGGTCAGTTAATTCAAAGTATGAAAGTGTCCTACCACAATTACGCTGATGACACTCAGATCTATGTCTCACTGACTGCAGGAGAGCCTGGACCGGTGGACTCACTCCTTCGCTGTATCCAGCGGATCAGTGAGTGGATGCAATGCAATTTTCTCCAGCTAAATGCGGACAAAACCGAAATGATTGTCTTTGGTCCCGAGAAACAAAGAGAGACCGTCATTTGTCACCTTCAGTCTCTCTCCCTAAGGCCTTTAAATAAGGTCAGAAATCTGGGAGTAATAATGGACTCTGACTTAAACTTCAATAGCCACATTGGATCGGTAACATCAGCAGCTTTTTATCATCTGAAAAATATTGCCAAAATTAAAAATATTGTGTCCAGGGCAGACTTGGAGATTCTTATCCATTCTTTTGTTTCCAGTAGGCTGGATTACTGCAATGGCCTGCTCACAGGTATCTCCAAACATGCAGTAAGACAGCTGCAGTATATTCAAAATGCTGCAGCCCGAGTCCTGACTAGAACCAGGAAGTACGACCACATTAGTCCGGTCCTCAGGTCTCTGCACTGGCTTCCCGTGGCCCAGAGGATAGACTTTAAAGCAGCTCTCCTGGTGTACAAGTCTCTCCATGGCCTTGCACCAAAGTACATCCATGATATGCTAGTCCCATATGAACCAGCCCGGACTCTGAGGAGCGCAGGGACGGGACTCCTGTTAGTGCCCAGAGTCAGGACTAGACAGGGGGAGGCTGCTTTTCAGATTTATGCAGCTAAAGTCTGGAACAGTCTTCCTGAGGATGTGAGACTGGCTGCCTCTCTGTCAATGTTCAAATCCATGTTAAAGACTTTTCTTTTTTCCTGTGCATACAACTAGAGAATTTTATCTTTTTAACACACCTTGTTATTTATTGTTGTAACTTTTTGTGTTTTTAACTATTTTATTGTTTTTAATTACTTGTGTGATTCTTATGTTTTTAAATTACTTATGTGATTTTAATGCTTTTTAATTACATATGTGTTTTTAATTGTATTTTAATGGTGATGATTTGTGCATTGTGTGGTGTGGACTGTGAGGCGCTTTGTGTTGCCCTGTGCAGGAAAAGCGCCCTATAAATAAAGATTGATTGATTGATTGATATATATATATTAGTGCTGTCCAACGAGTAAAATATTTAATCGCGATTAATCGCATGAATTTCATAGTTAACTCGCGATTAATCGCAAATTAGTCACACATTTGTATCTATTCTTTATGTCCCTTGAATTATCATTTTAATACTACTAAAAAGTGAATACAGTAGCTCAGTTGGTAGAGCATTGACCTTAAGGCCTGAAGGTTGTGGGTTCAATTCCCACTCTACACCTTCTCCACCGACTCCCACTGATGACTGCTGTCGTTGTGTCCTTGGGCAAGACACTTAACCCCACTTTGCCCAAAGCCCCCACTGAAAGATCAAGGCTATGCTCACAGTCAGAGAGCAGCCGTCCTCCTGTGGACTCACCACCTGCAGAGGGTCAGTGAGGGGCTGGTGCTATGAGACTTGGGTGGCATCTCTGACTGCCACCCCCCTGACCCAGAAATGGATTAAAGGGAAGAGGATGGATGGATGGATGGATAAAAAGTGAATAGGCGTGCTGTGTGCAATTGCTTTTTTAAATATTTTGTAAATTTGTTCATGTAAATACTCTATGCTGTTTCTCTGTTTACTTTCGGTATATCTATGACTGTATACTGTTTGCCTTTTTTATTAACCCCCCCCCCCCCCTCCTATGTGCCCTTCTGGGTTTCTTCTTTGGCCCCCTGTATCTCCAACTACATATTGTTTGTAATCTCTGTCTACAATGTATCTGAACTAGTCCTTTTCTTTGTTTCTATTTTTTTTTTCTGTATATGTGTTTGTCTTTTTCTTTTTTTTTTAATCGCGCGATAAAAAAAATGACGCCGTTAATATTGATTTGCGTTAATAACGCAATATTTTGGACAGCACTAATATATATATTATATATATATATATATATATATATATATATATATATATATATATATATATATATATATATATATATATATATATATATATATATATATATTTTATATATTATTGCCCAGCTACTCATAGCTTGTTAAAAACTACATACATCTCTTATTCTTGCCTTTCTCCAATAAATGTATCTCAATTTTTTGGCCACATCTTCCTTTTGTTGGTCTATTCTTTTAATAAAACCAATGAGCGTTATTAAACAATTACATTTCTGATTTAAAACACTTCTGTATTGAGTATAGATCTAGAAGACTTGGATGTGTGTATGAACAGACGTGTGGTGTGTGCAGGTGGTCAGCTCGGCCACACCCTGTGGAGACTTCTTCTTCCGCTGCTGCGATACTCAGATGCAGAACCCCAGAGAACATTCTCCCTCGGAGCTGGATTTCCACATAATTGTCTTCTGGAAGGTATGACCACAAACACATCTTTAGCCACTTTCCAAATGTGAGGAGTGACTCCGTGTGCTTGCCCCCAGGCCTCTGTGGTGGAGGACAACAAGCAGCTGATCCTGGAGGGACAGCTTCACGTTGCCTTGCACGATGTGGGCCACAAGTCCCCGGAGCCACACAATGTAAGCTGCACACAGCATGTCATCGGAGCCTAAGGGCATTAGCAGCTCAAAGGAGAAGTTGGATGTCCCAGGATTGTTGGCTCAGATGTTGACTGTGTTTCAGCTGGACACTGCGGATATGATACTGCTTAAGTTTCGCTCAGAGCCGGTCCCTCCTCCTGTGGCCCCTAAACTGGACTTCAGTGAGCTCGTTCGAACCAACCTAAGCTATCCCCAGAGCCACAGCCATGCCTTCAGCAGCAGCAGGTCAGTCATTGGGGCGAACACAGGTCATCTCACTCCACAGACTCTAACTCCCCTGTGTCCACAGCCTTTGCACCGTGTGCGTGTGTCTGACCCTCACCAATGTGTCTGTGGACCCCGCCCAGGTCAGCGTGGAGCTGCAGCACACCACTGCTGGGTGAGAATAGTCTGAGACCATGTCTGCTCAGGGCCTTATTATTATGATCTGTAGATGATTAAGAAACTTTTGTTTTATGTAATTTGAAAAAATAAAACTATATACGTACATTTATTAATATATAAACTGTTCTTTACTTTTTTAGGGCCAGAATTGACAAACTGCTTATAAAATGGCTTATAATAAGTACTGTATCAGAATGTATTTTTTAGGGCTGTCAAACGATTAATTTTTTTAATCGAGTTAATTACAGCTTAAAAATGTATTAATCGTAATTAATCGCATTACAAACTATTGGCAAAATTATGGCATATTTTTCTGTAAATGGTTGTTTGAATGGAAAGATAAATGACAGCTTAGTGAACAACTATTTGTTTGTTATAACAATAAATCCATATAAAATGGCATTAACATTATTAACATTCTGTCTTCCTGTTTAGACTCAGACCAAAACCATTGTTTGTTACAGATGAGGGACATTTCAAAATAGTCTGAAGCAGAATGTCATTAAATCTGTTTGATTTGCTCACACAACTAACATGAACTGGTAGTTGAAAGGAAAATTAGGTACCTCAGCTTTAATTTAGCGAGTGCGCCTCGGGAGAAGACACGAAGGAGACTGAGGCTCCTCAGTCCAGCTTCAGCGCTGTACATATGGGCGGCACGGTGGCTGAGTGGATAGCACTCTCGCCTCTCAGCAAGAAGGTCCTGGGTTCGAAATCCGGTTGGACCAGGGCCTTTCTGAGTGGAGTTTGCATGTTCTCCCCGTGTCTGCGTAGGTTTCCTCCGGGTGCTCCGGTTTCCCCTACCACTAAAAATATGTACAATAGGTCTGGCATGTGCCTCCTGTACTGGCCCCACTCCCAAAAAAAAAATAACAATTGTAAACCGCTTTGAGACTCCGATGTGCAGTGAAAAGGCGGTATATAAATAAAGATTACTACTACAGCCGCTGGAGGTGGGACCTGTCCAGAGCGCTGTGGCGCCCACAGCTCATCATGCAGAGTTCATACAGGAAACAAGTGCCACGTGTGTATTCTTTCAAAACTTGAATTCCCAGAGACCTGCTCTGTCCCCATCTTACACATGCATGTGTCCGCAGCATTCTGAGTGTTATTATGGGACGCATGGGCATGCGTCAAATGCGTTAATTTTTTAAACATGATTAATGAAAACAATGAATTAACGTGCGTTAGCGCGATAATTTTGACAGCCCTAGTATTTTTATAGTCCATTGTAAGTAACAGTAAGTCACAAACTAGCAATTTTCTCATGGTACAAACAACTTATGGAAGTAAAAACTAGATTTAAAAAAATCATAAAGGAGCCTGGTAAATGTGCGTGTAACCCCGGTGCTGTGTTTCTCAGAGAGTCTCTGGAGCCTTGCAGCCTGTTCTCGTGGGTGGGGAAGAGCGTTTACCGTGCCGTGCTGAGCCCAGAGCAGGAGCTGCGGCTGCCCCTACGCGCCTGCTTCTACAGCGCTGGTGTGTACGACCTGAGCCGCTGCAGGGTCCTGGTCCGGCCCACCCTGTCAGACGCCCCCCCAGAGAGCGTACGCGGCTATGGCCCTGCGCTCATCGTGATCAACAACGCTTGACCCCAGTGTGCACGCCTTGGACTGCTTGTGATCAGCGACGTCTGACCTACTTCAAGGATACTGATGTGCGGAAAAAGGTTTCCTCCGTTGAAACTTGTTAAATGTAGACGCTGCAGCTGAAAACAAATGGTTTGCACGCTCCTGCTGTGCAGAGGTGGCAAAAGTCCAAGTACTTAAGTAAAAGTAAAGATGTTTGTATAAAGGACATTTTAAGCATTGCTTCTGAAAAGTGAAAGACTTCCCACCTGTGCTGCAGTGGGACTGACACAAACTTCTTGGAACTCTTGCTCATCTGGAACAGTTAATTATTTTTAAAAGAGGGTTGTGGACAAAAGTGTGAAATAGAATTGTTTTGGCACCTAATAATTTTAGAAACTCTACTTAACCTTAAAGATATTTCTGGTTATTCAGGATTTGTACATTACCTAATGTCCGTATACTACCAACAAAAGTTCAATGATTGTCCATCATTAAGTGGAGCCGTCAGACTCTTGGACACATCCCACACTTCTACTAATCCTAAGCCATCAGGCGGCAGAGGTTTTCAAAGACTTTATGTACAGACAAACAGTGGAGTCCTGAAACTTGATAAGAGATGAAGAAATAATAACATCAAAAGGAGGCGCTTGTGGAATCCAGGTTGCTGTAAAGAAAGCTGTAGTCTTCAAATCACACAATGCTTCATGAAGTGACTTTGACTCACTTCCAGTCGATAGAATACACACTAACACAGTCTACATCAACCTTGGACACGATCATGAACTTTATCTCTTTCTCGTGCTTTTTGCATTGATTTTTTTCTAATTTATATAAGTTTTGAAAATTAATTATTCTTGTTTCCTGTTCATATTAAATGGATTGTTAAGTATTTGTCTTCTTTGAATCAAGGATGAAGGGAACTCTGCTGCTGCTCTGGTGTAACTCATTTTCAACACACAAAATTAAACTATATACAGTTCATCCAACAAAATTAAACTGATCTATTCATAACATTTTACTCTTTCATTTTTGTTAATGATTGCATTACTTCTGAAATAAATACACAATGGAACCCAAGCTTTAAACATCAGTGACCTCATTCTATGATGCAACTACTGGGCCTTTTCTGTGACTAATGCATTCTTTGGCAGGAGATTGTTTGAAACGGTTGAAAAATTGCAGATCAATACCTCCTAGTGGTTGACCTGAGGTGGGAGGAGATGGGAACGAAGAGCACTTTTCCACTCCGTGCAAATGTTTGGTCAATCCTTACGTCTCATACAAGGACCATTTCAAAACATTGTAAACACCAGGATCAGAGTGTGTCAAACGATTACCGAGATGGTTTACGGTTCAATAGTTGGAGCAAAACTTCGTCCATGCACTTCTATTGGGCCACATTGAGCTTGAGAATTGGATGAATGAATGAGAAAATTATCTTTACAAAACCAACCTATAATGTGAAGAGTCCGGGCAAGCCATGTGTGAAATGTCCTGATAACACATGCTTAGTTTGGGTCATGTTGCTGCATATTATGGACGCTCTTAGCCTGGGAAGACCATGATGCTTCAATAGCAGCCTTCTGTTGTAAAAGCATGAACTACTTTAAATCTCCAGGTTGACTTGTGATGACTGGACTAAGTGGACCAGCCAACTCCAGCAGAAGTCAAAACTCCCCATATCACGGACTGGAAACGTCACACTGGACCTAAAGCCTAGCGTACATCGACAGAGAAACTGGGGACAACTAGTTGCAAGGCGGCTTTTGGCAACTGAGAGGAGATGATGGAGATGGTCGATGTGCGCGCTCTTACAACTGGAGATGATCAGTCGGTCTCCAGTTCCAGTCAGTTGCCCGTGTTCTACTTTTCGGCAACTAGTTGTCCTCAGTTGCCCCGATGTGCGCGCTCCATGCGCCGCTCCAACAACGTGTGTGTATTGCGTGTATTGCGAGCCCGCAACAGTTTGTTGTCAGAAAACAGACTGTAGTTGAGGCCAGTTGCTGTCGATGTACGCGCTGTTATTCAAGAGACTGGCCTGCGACTCAGAGTTGCCCGTTTTCGCCAGATTGTCGATGTGTGCGGGGCAGCAACTCAGAGGCGACGGATATAATCAGTTGCCAGTCCGATGTACGCTAGGCTTAAAGCAGCTTGGATTGTGTTCTACTCCCTTCTTCCTCCAGACTGTTTCCAAATGATTCAGCCAGGTTCTTTAGATGCTGGCATGGTTCAGGAGTGGTGGTCAATTTCCATTATCTGTGCCTAGCCTCAGTCCACTCCTTGTGAGGGTTCCCCACAATTATCTTTCCCAAAAAAATTGTGTAATGTGCTCAACCAGCAGGGATGACTTTTCCACATACACTAGTCCCTTTCCACATTTTAATTTGGGGCCTTCATGAGCTGTAATGTAAGCCATAACATTAAAACATACTTTACGTCCCCTGGTTTTCCAGTTCAAGTTGCAGCAAAGAAATAACTTGCAGCATTCTAATTTCTCCAGTTGTACCTGTACGTATAGTGACAAACACACTGAATATCTGCTGTACCAATTATCAATCTGCTAAAATTTAGAACTAAAAAAGGGGTATAGAAGCCTCAGGTTAATTAGAACTAAGCACTTTTAGGATTACTGCACGATAATGACCGGTGGTTCTCAACGACAAAGCCCATCAAACGAGTCTGGTGCTTCACCTCTTCAAAACTTCATTTGTATTTAGATACTGTATAATAACCAAAGATTAGAAGTGACTGCCTACTTTTTGGCTCAAAAGTAAAAAAAATAAAAAAAGTGGGAGAAACTCTTCACAAGTTAAAATATGAAATGCAAATGTGGAACAAATCGTTCCCCAAATGTGAACGTGTGAAAGTCAGCGACAGAACGTCATGGTTTTGGGAGCTTTATTGGTGAAGTTAATCCTTCTTGGCCGCAGCTTTCCTCATGGCGGCCAGGACGTTGGTCAGCTCCTCCCTCTTTCTCTTGGCGCGAATGTGAGTTCCAATCTGAAAGCACAGAACTTTTAGTGTCCGCTCAATAATAAATATATCAGATTCATCCCAGAGTGGGAACATGTGTGTCGCGGCACACAATAGATCATCATCTATGAACGCGTCGATGGATTTACGGGGAACGGAAGTATAAGACTGTTACACACTATGAGCCAATGTACAGAACAGACCAAAAGTTTGGACACACCTCACTCAAAGAATTTATCTTCATGATTATGAAAATTGTAGATTGACACGGAAGGCCTCAAACCTATGAATTAACTCATGTGGAATTATGTTCGAACTAAAAAAGTATAAAGTGAAAATATGTGTTATATTCTGGTTCTTCAAAGTAGCTCCTTTTGCTCTGAAACTGCTTCACTCTTGGCATTCTCTGGATGAGCTTCAACAGGACCTGAAATGGTCAGAGTTCCCATGATGCTTAGCACTTGTTGGCCCCTTCACTCTGTGGTCCAAGGGTTAGGGTTAAAACCATCTGGACTGGGTTTGGGTCTGGACTGTGGAGGTCATGTGGCCCAGCACCATCTCTCTCCTTATTGGTCAAACAGCCCTTACACAGCCTGGTGCGGGTCTACAGCAATAGTCATGAAAAGAAAGGACTCATTGAATGAGAAAGTGTGTCCAAACTTTTGGTCTGTCCTGTATTATTGAATGTAAATTTGCAGAATAGAAGTGACAGGTGTACTATATTACCCATAATTCCATTCATCCATAAATAGAAAAGGGGGTCACTTGTAAAGTCTGACAGCAGACTTTGTAAAACTAATTTTCACAGTCACAGCCTTAAGAGTCAAACTAAATTAAACCATTTAAATAGATTTGTTCCAGGCCTAACAGTTTAAATGTTCCAGAAGCATGTGCTCACCCTCTTCTTGATGAACTTGAGTGCCCTCTTGTCCTTGGACACCTTGAGCAGCTCCATGGCTCTCCTCTCGTAGGGGGCAAAGCCGCACACCTCGCGGATCATGTCCCGCACAAACTTGCTGTGTTTAGTCAGTCGCTGCAACAGACGAGTAGATTAGTAACTAATACTACTGCACATTTTACAACAGGGGAACCAATGGTGGGTCGGCTCCTACGGAAGTCTACTTTTGTGTTCTTGGGCAAGACACTTAGCCCCACTTTGCCTGAAGCCCCTGCTGAAAGATAAAGGCTATACCATCACTGACAGAGCAGCGGTCCTCCTGTGGACTCGCCACCTGCAGAGGATCAGGGAGGGGCCAGAAATTGACTAATTGGAAGAAAATTGATGGATGGGAAACAAAGGCCACTTCTAAACACAGACAAGATACAAACATAAGTAAATGAAAGATTGAATAGGTGGGTTCTGAGAAGACATGCGAGTTTAAGCAGCAGTGGACACAAAACTGGTTATTAAATTTAACCATGGTTAGGGCAGATGTAGCTTTGAGTTTATCTGAACATTTAAGATACCGGGTAATATTGTTACAAATACAAGACTGAGCCATTTATAATTCAACTTGTCATACGGGCTTCAACAGGCACATGATCCGCAATGAGATTAAGACCAGTTTTTTTAAACTTATTGATATCCAATACAGGATTGGGGCTACCGACCTCTGATAGTGTACCCACTACACTCCAGTGTTAAAACCAAGATAAACTAAGATACTAGTCAAGTAAAGGTGAAAGCACAGATTAAATCTAGCCCAAATCAGACTTCATTCCCAAACTAAGTAACAAGGTCACCACCCCTTGCTTTGGCATAAATAATGATACAGCATAGTTTAAAAGATTAAATCAATTTCTTAATTTGGAATAACTTCAGAGTTCAAACCATTCTCTCCACAGGTATGACCTGTAATAGCCTATTTTTATTCCATAAATATCAAGCAGAAAACGGCATGTTGCACCATAAACATGCCAAACGAGCCCAAACAATTACCAAGTACATTTACATCAGACCACATCAGCAAGGACCACAAGTCCTTTATGCACAATATAACTAAGCTTTGTTTACAAAAGTGTGCACACTGCTAATACTGCTACTGTCACGTGTGCAGCGACAGGAAACTTCTGATCTCCAATCCAGAGGTGCGTTACTTTGATTTTCTATATGCAGCCTGGACAAACTCCTTTGGACCCAGACACAGCTGTAGTGCGTTAGCCCCAGAGACTGTAGCCCCGTGGATGTGTCCAAAGCTCTGACTTACCCCACGTCGGCGGGCGTGCTTCGGAGCGCAGACGTTCTTGGTGACCGGGTGGCCCTTATTCAGGCCCACGGCCATGGGGTAGCGGATAGCCATGTCTGCAAGAGAGAAGCAGGGAGTGTGAGCGTAACACCGGGCTGAGAGCTCAGGCAGCACCGGGGGACAGGGGCGAGTAGAGACTACCCGGGGACAGGGACGAGTCAGTGTGTGTTGTGTGGTGCGTAGCCGGACTCCGGAGCGAGTCTGCCCGAGTGTGCGGTGAGTGCCTGAGTGACGGGGAGGCACGGGGACACCGGGCCGGGCAGAGTCGGTCTGAGCCGGTCTGAGCCGGTCTAATGTCCACAATACCGGTCAGACACGGTGATCAAAGGACACACGGGTTCACGTGTGTCGGTGCACACGGGTCGGGCTCAGGATGGCAGAGATAACCCGAGGATGGAGCGTGAGTCCCAGACTTACCTGTGTCTGTAATGGCGGTCAGACCGGAAAGACCGCGGAGAGGAAGGCGGAAGCGGAAGCAGAAGACGGATTTAAGACTGTGCCCAAAGACTGTATATATAAATATTATTGTGCCCCAGACTGAGACTGAAACAAACCTTTCGGGCAATTATAAATGTCTTTCGGGTTAATAATAGACTTGATAATATTTCATTAATTTTGAGGTCTTTACTGTAGCTACAGTAAAAGTGAATGTTACAGTAGTAGAGGTGAACAAGTGTGCAGTGAAAGTTGTTTCAAAACTCTTTTAGATTATTTATAATGAATTTCTACAAAATTCATTTTGGTTGCTTATCCCCGCAGTTATTACTTTTCTATGTTTACCGTAGGCAACAGCGCCGCTCCTTGGCGCGCGTCCCCCATGTTGTGTCAATGTAGACCCGCCGCTTTGGCCGCAGAAATCGCGTTTGGTCTGAACGCACCATAAAGGAGCCACCCGCTTTACCGCGGTAAACGACACAGTCTATGGGTAAACCAATGCATCCTGTGTTATTTATTTTCCTGTGTTTGAATTGTTCGATCTGTGATTGAAAAATTGACAACTTGACTGCTCTTGTGATTTAGTACTATACAAGAATAAACTGACCCGAGCCTTACCAGTTACTCACATTTGGGAGATGTGACCTGATCCATGAGTCACAAATGTCTTCTCAAACATGCCCTACAATATAAACTGTATAAACGTATATGTTTACTATTTACTGAGATTAAGCATGCAATATATTATAACTGTTAAAAAAATGTAATGTAAATGTTTAAAAGCAAAAGGTGTGTGTGTGATGCATAGAAATTGGCCCTTGACTGCCATGACCTAAGGTGATAACGTATCTGTCCAGGGACTACAGATGAAACTTAGACTTGTGGTGAAATACATTTAATAAATTTGAAAACCTGGCAAAGGCAGAGGTCAAACAATTCCTGCAAGTCTTCACAAGGTTTTGGCCCATTCCTTCATGCATATCTCGCGATGTTCTGGCGCTGTCACAGGGCAACAGACTTTCAACTCCCTCCAAAGATCTCCTATGTGGTTGAGATCTGAAGACTCAAAATTCAGCGTTGCAGTGGTCAGTGTGCGTGTGAGGACTGTGAAGGAATGTCTGAATAGGGGTTAGAAACTGCTCAGAAACTCAAAAGTCGATTTTTGCACAATGTGTGTTTTTTAATGTATAAAAATGACTAAGTAACACGGGGGAAAGGGGCGGGGAAAGGTGGTGGGTGAAACGGTCCTTTCACAGCTCATAATGTCCCTTTATCTGCAGCTTCACGTGTTCTTCCAGAAGCGTGTGTACTGGGGTGGGGGTCCGGTCACGTGTTCTTCCAGAAGCGTGTGTACTGGGGTGGGGGTCCGGTCACGTGTTCTTCCAGAAGCGTGTGTGTACAGGGGTGGGGGTCCGGTCACGTGTTCTTCCAGAAGCGTGTGTACAGGGGTGGGGGTCCGGTCACGTGTTCTTCCAGAAGCGTGTGTACAGGGGTGGGGGTCCGGTCACGTGTTCTTCCAGAAGCGTGTGTACTGGGGTGGGGGTCCGGTCACGTGTTCTTCCAGAAGCGTGTGTACTGGGGTGGGGGTCCGGTCACGTGTTCTTCCAGAAGCGTGTGTACTGGGGTGGGGGTCCGGTCACGTGTTCTTCCAGAAGCGTGTGTACAGGGGTGGGGGTCCGGTCACGTGTTCTTCCAGAAGCGTGTGTACTGGGGTGGGGGTCCGGTCACGTGTTCTTCCAGAAGCGTGTGTACTGGGGTGGGGGTCCGGTCACGTGTTCTTCCAGAAGCGTGTGTACTGGGGTGGGGGTCCGGTCACGTGTTCTTCCAGAAGCGTGTGTACTGGGGTGGGGGTCCGGTCACGTGTTCTTCCAGAAGCGTGTGTACTGGGGTGGGGGTCCGGTCACGTGTTCTTCCAGAAGCGTGTGTACTGGGTGGGGGTCCGGTCACGTGTTCTTCCAGAAGCGTGTGTACTGGGGTGGGGGTCCGGTCACGTGTTCTTCCAGAAGCGTGTGTACTGGGGTGGGGGTCCGGTCACGTGTTCTTCCAGAAGCGTGTGTACAGGGGTGGGGGTCCGGTCACGTGTTCTTCCAGAAGCGTGTGTACTGGGGTGGGGGTCCGGTCACGTGTTCTTCCAGAAGCGTGTGTACTGGGGTGGGGGTCCGGTCACGTGTTCTTCCAGAAGCGTGTGTACTGGGGTGGGGGTCCGGTCACGTGTTCTTCCAGAAGCGTGTGTACAGGGGTGGGGGTCCGGTCACGTGTTCTTCCAGAAGCGTGTGTACTGGGGTGGGGGTCCGGTCACGTGTTCTTCCAGAAGCGTGTGTACTGGGGTGGGGGTCCGGTCACGTGTTCTTCCAGAAGCGTGTGTACAGGGGTGGGGGTCCGGTCACGTGTTCTTCCAGAAGCGTGTGTACTGGGGTGGGGGTCCGGTCACGTGTTCTTCCAGAAGCGTGTGTACTGGGGTGGGGGTCCGGTCACGTGTTCTTCCAGAAGCGTGTGTACTGGGGTGGGGGTCCGGTCACGTGTTCTTCCAGAAGCGTGTGTACTGGGGTGGGGGTCCGGTCACGTGTTCTTCCAGAAGCGTGTGTACAGGGGTGGGGGTCCGGTCACGTGTTCTTCCAGAAGCGTGTGTACAGGGGTGGGGGTCCGGTCACGTGTTCTTCCAGAAGCGTGTGTACTGGGGTGGGGGTCCGGTCACGTGTTCTTCCAGAAGCGTGTGTACTGGGGTGGGGGTCCGGTCACGTGTTCTTCCAGAAGCGTGTGTACTGGGGTGGGGGTCCGGTCACGTGTTCTTCCAGAAGCGTGTGTACTGGGGTGGGGGTCCGGTCACGTGTTCTTCCAGAAGCGTGTGTACTGGGGTGGGGGTCCGGTCACGTGTTCTTCCAGAAGCGTGTGTACAGGGGTGGGGGTCCGGTCACGTGTTCTTCCAGAAGCGTGTGTACTGGGGTGGGGGTCCGGTCACGTGTTCTTCCAGAAGCGTGTGTACAGGGGTGGGGGTCCGGTCACGTGTTCTTCCAGAAGCGTGTGTACTGGGGTGGGGGTCCGGTCACGTGTTCTTCCAGAAGCGTGTGTACAGGGGTGGGGGTCCGGTCACGTGTTCTTCCAGAAGCGTGTGTACTGGGGTGGGGGTCCGGTCACGTGTTCTTCCAGAAGCGTGTGTACTGGGGTGGGGGTCCGGTCACGTGTTCTTCCAGAAGCGTGTGTACTGGGGTGGGGGTCCGGTCACGTGTTCTTCCAGAAGCGTGTGTACTGGGGTGGGGGTCCGGTCACGTGTTCTTCCAGAAGCGTGTGTACTGGGGTGGGGGTCCGGTCACGTGTTCTTCCAGAAGCGTGTGTACAGGGGTGGGGGTCCGGTCACGTGTTCTTCCAGAAGCGTGTGTACTGGGGTGGGGGTCCGGTCACGTGTTCTTCCAGAAGCGTGTGTACAGGGGTGGGGGTCCGGTCACGTGTTCTTCCAGAAGCGTGTGTACAGGGGTGGGGGTCCGGTCACGTGTTCTTCCAGAAGCGTGTGTACTGGGGTGGGGGTCCGGTCACGTGTTCTTCCAGAAGCGTGTGTACTGGGGTGGGGGTCCGGTCACGTGTTCTTCCAGAAGCGTGTGTACTGGGGTGGGGGTCCGGTCACGTGTTCTTCCAGAAGCGTGTGTACTGGGGTGGGGGTCCGGTCACGTGTTCTTCCAGAAGCGTGTGTACTGGGGTGGGGGTCCGGTCACGTGTTCTTCCAGAAGCGTGTGTACAGGGGTGGGGGTCCGGTCACGTGTTCTTCCAGAAGCGTGTGTACAGGGGTGGGGGTCCGGTCACGTGTTCTTCCAGAAGCGTGTGTACTGGGGTGGGGGTCCGGTCACGTGTTCTTCCAGAAGCGTGTGTACTGGGGTGGGGGTCCGGTCACGTGTTCTTCCAGAAGCGTGTGTACTGGGGTGGGGGTCCGGTCACGTGTTCTTCCAGAAGCGTGTGTACAGGGGTGGGGGTCCGGTCACGTGTTCTTCCAGAAGCGTGTGTACTGGGGTGGGGGTCCGGTCACGTGTTCTTCCAGAAGCGTGTGTACAGGGGTGGGGGTCCGGTCACGTGTTCTTCCAGAAGCGTGTGTACAGGGGTGGGGGTCCGGTCACGTGTTCTTCCAGAAGCGTGTGTACTGGGGTGGGGGTCCGGTCACGTGTTCTTCCAGAAGCGTGTGTACTGGGGTGGGGGTCCGGTCACGTGTTCTTCCAGAAGCGTGTGTACTGGGGTGGGGGTCCGGTCACGTGTTCTTCCAGAAGCGTGTGTACTGGGGTGGGGGTCCGGTCACGTGTTCTTCCAGAAGCGTGTGTACTGGGGTGGGGGTCCGGTCACGTGTTCTTCCAGAAGCGTGTGTACAGGGGTGGGGGTCCGGTCACGTGTTCTTCCAGAAGCGTGTGTACAGGGGTGGGGGTCCGGTCACGTGTTCTTCCAGAAGCGTGTGTACTGGGGTGGGGGTCCGGTCACGTGTTCTTCCAGAAGCGTGTGTACTGGGGTGGGGGTCCGGTCACGTGTTCTTCCAGAAGCGTGTGTACTGGGGTGGGGGTCCGGTCACGTGTTCTTCCAGAAGCGTGTGTACTGGGGTGGGGGTCCGGTCACGTGTTCTTCCAGAAGCGTGTGTACTGGGGTGGGGGTCCGGTCACGTGTTCTTCCAGAAGCGTGTGTACTGGGGTGGGGGTCCGGTCACGTGTTCTTCCAGAAGCGTGTGTACTGGGGTGGGGGTCCGGTCACGTGTTCTTCCAGAAGCGTGTGTACTGGGGTGGGGGTCCGGTCACGTGTTCTTCCAGAAGCGTGTGTTACAGGGGTGGGGGTCCGGTCACGTGTTCTTCCAGAAGCGTGTGTACTGGGGTGGGGGTCCGGTCACGTGTTCTTCCAGAAGCGTGTGTACAGGGGTGGGGGTCCGGTCACGTGTTCTTCCAGAAGCGTGTGTACTGGTGCGGGGTGAAGGCCTGCTGGTAGTCTTCTTCTGCAGGGGACCGGGTTGGGCTCTTCTTCACCTCCCTCCTCCTCTGCCTCGCTCGGCGCTCTTCCTCTGACAGTGTGGACACGTCGACAGGCATCTGAGGAGCACAGTGCATTATTGGACTTTCCATTTGCTATTGTTGGAGGAACTTCTTTATATCGTAAGAGTTTATTTAATGAAGCTGGGGTTCTTGACTTTCAAATCACAAAAAACATGACTATTTTTTTCACTAGTTTTCACATTAGGGGTGGGAACCTCAGGGAACCTCACGATACGATACGATGTGCGATACAAAGCTCACGATAACGATTATCTCACGATATGACGATGCAGCGATTATTGATATATTGGTAAAAAATATACCTACAATAATATTGTTCTTATATTTATGGCATAAATTAAGTGAAAAAAATACACTTTATTTGAAGATAAATGGATAAAGTGTCACGTGTAACATTAAAGTGACATTAATGAAGCAATAGGTCTATATCAGGGGTGTCCAAACATTTAGGTAAGAGGGCTACTTTAGTGCACCAGACTTGTTCAGGGGCTGACAACTTGGATTGAAAAACTATTTTTTACTGGATTCTGGTTGTTCTGGGCTGGTATAAAGATTCACACCACATCTATTGAGGCTGAGCTTCTTTGCTAAACAGGAGCAAAGAAGAGGTGTGAGCAACTAGTAATCAAGAGGCCACTGTTTCTGTGACGTGACATGACATGCAGCAGGAGCCCTTCATATGGGCCCCTAACCCTGACCCCCCACATAGGGCATGTCTGTGATTTTTGTGGGATTATATGTTGTGACCTAACAACATATAATAACATCTGGAAAACCTGGTCCAGATGACACTTTTGAATCTGGTTCTGTTATGAAGCACTGCTGACTGGCTCACTGTCCCAAACAGAGATCCTCACTGTGTAAGGTCTCGCCACAGAAGACTAAGGGACACAAAGTCTGGCCCCTCACCAGCAGCACACGGCGAGGCTCCTTGTAGCGCACATGCACCGTGGAGCCGTCCGGCCGCAGCAGCAGCACAGGGAAGCTCCTCTCGTACCGCTGCCTCCCACAGCGCACCACACTGCTGCGGTTGGAGTTCCATTGAGCCGTGTGGGTGTGGAGCGCCGCAGAGTGCCAGAGGGCCAGGCTCCTGAGCACAACCACACAAGTACAAACACTGGTTAGAGGACCCTCACATGTATAGACATTGTGTGTGTGTGTGTGTGGGCCCTGTGGAGGTGGCTCTACATCAATATGTTTCAGAATGACTTAAAGCTGGGATACTGAACTTTCAAATCATATTTCACTATATTAAAAAATCCATATCACTACTTCCTGGCAAAAAACCCACTTCAGCCAATCAGCTCTCAGTCTTAAGAGTGAAATAGCAACTCTCTTTCACAAGACCCAACCATAGACTGTATATATTACCCAAGCTACTTTCTATTAATAGCATTTCGTGGTCTAATTTGTATTCACAGCATTTTACTTTTATAAGATTCTTATTTATGAAAAGGGGGCACCCCAGCTTTGACTACTGCATACCTATGTTATAAATGAAATGATACACACGCAAATACACAAACTAACTTATAGCACCTCTGCACTGTCCTTGTCACTCACCGGGGCAGCAGGCTCCAGCGCCGGGCCATGCTTAGCCCACATACGGACATGCTGCGAACCAACACCACAAACTAATACGAGAGAACCAGAGAACCGTAGAACCTCCACGAAGAACGACCCGACAGGACAGCGACCTCAGGCTTCTCCTTGGATCTGAAATGGGGACAGAATAATGATGAGCGCCACCCACTGGTCAGGAGTGTGGGCCATGCATTCACGACAACACACTGAATGATAATAATAATAATAATAATACAAATAAAAATAATAAAAACACATACCTACTTAGTGATTTAATTATTGGTTGTGCTTTACAGGTTTTGTAGTGACTATTTGTCAAAAAATAGACTATCAAACAAAATGCCAAACTTAAGAACAAACTCAAATAATCACTAAAATGCACCATGGGTAAGTGGTTTACGCAGTACAAAAATAAACAAATGTCCATTCCAAAAATATAAAGTTAAAAAAGGGTTTATTCATCAAGTTGCAGGCAAACGACACAAAAAGGCTGCATCTCCCAGAACTGGTAAAAAACCATAGGCCCACCCAAGTGCATGAAGGCCCGCCCTTTACTGCCCCCTTATATCCCCTAGGTGCCACTAAACAAAAAACTAAACCAAACTGAAGTAAACCCAAAATAATCTACACAAATATCTAAATTACCAAAAAATACAAAAATACTAACCTCAGCAAAAAATAACTAAATATAGAAAAATATACAAAACTCCCAAATAAATTAAATTAATCTGGCCTACAAGCAAATAGCTCCTACAGGTTTATTTGAGATATGTAAGCAGAATGTTGGCGTATGTGTTGTCTCAAGTCTCCAGCAGAGGGCAGTGTTGAGCCACTACTGATGCTACTCACGCAGAGGAAGACTCCACTGCACTCATCCAAAATACCGTCTTCCTTCCTTTATCTTCTTTTTACTTATCTTTGTGGTGATACTATCTTTAATTCAGTGACATAAAACATCTTAAAAACATGTCAAATTTGACTGAACTAAAGCCGGAGCTACTTTTGACGTAAACATGTATAACATTTGTAGGACAAGGAGGCACAAAGAAGGATTTTTTCTTTAAATTGGATGCGGTATCCCACTTCCGTCAATAGCGCGTATTTTCCCCTGAGCTAGTTCTGCCAGGACTCTGAGAAACCTCCGATAAAGTCTTAACTCTTACTAAATCATCACTTTTTAACGCTGACCCTGATCGAAACAGTATACGTGACCTGATAGTGCAGTTACCATCGAGAATGAACAATGTCGTCAATGCAAAATAATATTGGATAAGTGTGTTCACCCATTTGACCAGTGTGGAACATAGATAGTAAATAACAGTGTGGACTCCAGTGCAAACTATACAGTCTATGGTGCAGACGCAGAAAACACATTTCTGGGACTTTTGGGACCGTGCACTCGTCCCTGAAGCCCCATATGCTCCGTGTTCCCCCGGGTGCTCTGGGCGGTCCCCTTGCGTCAGCAGTCCCGTGAGCAGCGCCTGATGAAGAGCTGACAGCAGAGCCTTCCTCCGGGACCACAGAGGTAGGACCAGGGTGGACCAGGGTAGGACAGTGCGGGGGGCCCGTGGGTGGGGAGGGGGAAAGCTGGTTATATCCATTCTTTATCACAGGCTTTGATGGAAGAAGTACTTAATATTCATACGAGCGACATTCATGTACACTTCTGACTTTTATAAAGTAATATAAAACATATGTTACTTCCAACAGTGTACTTACACTTTCAACTATGGGCTTAAACTGTTTCATATTCTTCCCGTCATGTACAGTGCCAGGTTATATCTGTCTGTCAAAAATATCACATAAGAACCTTGTTTTCAATGTTAATGTAGATATGAGTGAGCCATCAAGTGTGTCAAACCTCCTTCACTTTTCAACTTTTTTGCAATGCTACAGCCTTATTAAAAAAATATTATTTTTCCAGTCAATCTACTTGTAATATCATATAATGTAATGGCAATGAGGAAAAAGTGTGGAAGTGTTTTTGATTTGATTACAATAAAAGTACAGAAGTAATTACACCCTTAGCTAAAACACTCAGAGCTCAGATGTTACAACTTGGTGAATTCTACTGGTTTAACCTGATTTGGAAAGGGACAGTGGCTCAGTTGATAGAGCATTGAGCCTGAAGGTCATAGGTCTGAGCCCACCACGAGACCTTTTCCACCGACTCCCACTGATGACTGCTGTCATTGTGTTCTTGGGCAAGACACACCCACTTTGCCTGAAGCCCCCGCTGAAAGATCGAGGCTATGCTCACACTGACGGAGCTGTGGACTCACCACCTGCAGGATCAGTGAGGGGCTGGTGCTATGTGACTTGGGGGGAATCTCTGACCGCCACCCCCCCCGGCCCAGAAATGATTTAAGGGGTAGAAAATGGATGGATGGAAAGGGACACACACGTCTATTAGAGGTCCCCGTCAAACAGAGACCAAACCATGAGGTCCAAGGAACTGTGTGGACCAAATTAAAGTCTAAGGAACTTTTAGTAGAGTCTCCGACCAGGCCCTGAGAACTAAGGAACTGTCTGTGGACCTTCAGATTAGAAAAAAAATGGGATCAGAAAATTAAAAGCTCATTACTCCAGGGGACGGGGCCCACTTAATGTTTACTCTCCAGAAGGATAACCACTAGTGCCTGGTTTCCTACAAATGTGACGCTTGGCATTCAGGCCAAATACTTTTGTTACAGCTGACCAGAGACTCTTGTTTCAAGAACAAAGAGTCTGGTCAGGTGTAACAAAAGAACAACTATTTGTGAAAACCAATACTTTTTTTTTTTCCTATTTGTGTTTGTGTGTGTGTGTGTGTGTGTGTGTGTGTGTGTGTGTGTGTGTGTGTGTGTGTGTGTGTGTGTGTGTGTGTGTGTGTGTGTGTGTGTGTGTGTGTGTGTGTGTGTGTGTGTGTGTGTGTGTGTGTGTGTGTGTGTGTGTGTGTGTGTGTGTGTGTGTGTGTGTGTGTGTGTGTGTGTGTGTGTGTGTGTTTTTCTCTCAGATGAGTGTGGGCCAGAGCTGGCTCCGGTCCCCGTCTCTGGGGGCCCCTGTGTTCTGGACATTGTTGCAGCTGGTGATGGGTCTCACAGGTGAGTGCTGTGTCCTGGCCTGGGACATCTACATCTGTACTGCTCTAGTTTCTAAAGATTAGGTGCATTACTTTGATGCAGTTATACAGTTTTAATTTAGATACAGATGTGTTATATATATATATATATATATATATATACCAAACAAAGTAATTTTAACACCAAAATAAATTAGAATCCTAATTCAATCTGAAAGAGTTAGGGTCCAGTGCTGCGTCCATTTTAGCAAACTGAAAAAGGTTCCTCTGTGCTGTACAGATCCTCCTGTACCTCTTTGTTCTGTTTCGTCCTTCATTTGTTGCCCGTGTAAGTTATAATTTTGTATGGCTCAAAATAAAGTATCTAATCAGAGATCAGTCCATTGTCAACGTGACCTGAGAAAAAGTTCTGCCAACAGAAAAAAAAGTAGTTACATGTTTTACACTGTAGTCTTGACTTTATCTGTTTCTAGTGAGTATAACAATCCGCCCCACTGCTCAAAGACACGGTAAACAATGAACGAGTGGACTATATTAGTGATAATATCAGTGATAACTAATACTTTATAATTCACTAAAAGCGTTATTTTGCTGGACATGTGTTAGACTTGCCTGGCCTGCCAGACACTCCTCCTTTCTGTTCAAAAGAAGAACCGTCTGGACACCTCTTCCTAGCCTACCATTTCACGATTTTACCCACATCGGTCCAATCACGCACCGAGAGGCGGGACTTCCTTTCACCTTTGAGTTGCTAATAACTCCTCGTATCTTTAAGTTTTTGTTACAAAATCGACAGCAGTCGTTTACATTTGCACTAGCTGACATGCCGCCATCCCTTGTTTTGTGTTTACTGAAACGGCTTGGGTGCCGCTAGTTGCTGCGTCATATCCTGTGTGCATCTAATTGGTTGATGCAGTCTGTCAACCACGCCCACCGGGAATTCGCTGAGATCAAGCTCGTTCCCAGACTATATGTCTTTGAAAAAGCATATCGTTTGGCAGGCCAGGCAAGTGTTAGACATGCCTCAGACGTCGACCAAAGTCCGCGGTTCAAAGGTTCAACTACATATTGATATCGAAGTGGGGTCCTGGTTAGACGTCCAGAAAGTGAACCTGATCTCGTTATTTAATGTTCCAGATCTGGGGCTGTCTGTCTGCTGTGTAGTGATAACCTACAGTATTTTAATGCACCTGTGTTCGGGATATTCAGCTTTTGGGTGAAATGCTCGACAACGTTCATGTTCGAAGGAGAAATGATGTGTCCTTCTCACAGTGTATCAATGCAAACGTTCATGTTTCTTAACCTTCGAACAAGGAGGGGAATGACCAAATGATTCACAAATTCAGTTGGAATTGGTCTTTAAACATTCCTTCTGGTCATACTTTGGACATATCTAACATCATTAGATCAAAACAACACCTAACGAGTGACCAACAGCACCCCGTCAGAACAGGAGGGATAAAGAGAATCAATAATCCCGTCATTGCACCTCTGTGTGAGCCGCACTGGCCTCCGCTGCTCATGGAGGTCATCGTTACAGAACAGTGGGAAAGGAGCCTCTGCATTTGAAAAGGCTTATTCATTTTATTGTTCAAAAATGTTCTTCTTATTTTACAAATTGAGGCATTTCTTGTTCCTATTGAGCTGGCTTTCTCAATTACTGTAACATCTGGTGAACACATGTCCCAGCTATTTGTTGTAAATAATAAATATGTTATAGATAATAGTCACAAGCAGCCCTTGCCTTTGCCAAACCCTGTCATCCATAAGACAGAGAGTGTTGGTTTGAGGCACTAGCGTTTATGAAACCTAAATGATGACAAGTATGGCGTGGGTCACATTTATGTTTTTCATTGGGCGGCCCAAACGGGGTTTCATAAATATTTTTAGATTGTAGATCATGTTTTCTCCTTTTACGAGAGCTGGATGGATGCATGACGAGCACAAAGCGTGTGCACATTCGCTTTGGGGTTTGAGGGTAATGTTCAATTTTGGAACCTCAAATTACCATCGGCAGTTTTTTGCGCTCAGGCCTTAATTCTAATAAACCGGGAAAATCAAATTTAGGTGATGACTTCTAAATCAGTGTATCCCAAGCTTTTTGTAGCCGTGGCACACCTTTTTGGTTGAAAACACTCACATGGCACACCACCGGCTGAAACTGATACAAACATGAAACTTTGCAGCTTTTAGTATGAAAGCAAAGTCATTCTAATCAAGGTAGATATATATAGAAAATTAAATGAGCTCAAAAAGTCTTTCTAATCTTCTCTCATAATTTTCTTTTCACATTATTTTGACCAATTATGTGATATTGGAATATTTCCCAAGGCACACCAAACAACATCTCAAGGCACACTAATGTCCCACGGCACACTGGTTGAAAAACACTGTTCTAAATAATGCAAGTATTTAAACAATGTCTGGTTATGCATACTCAATGTTGACTATAATAATGAATACAGATGCGTACTTAAGACATAAGTTAAAAGTTAGTGTAGGTAAGTTGGTAGGTACTGTATGTGTGGCTGTAACTTTTACTCATACTATTGAGCCACGTTATGGGCTAAATTCTGCTTCCAGGGTTTTCCAAATGTCCATTCTCGATTGTGTAATGTAGTGACATGTTCGCTCTCTTTGAACCACAGGTGTGATGTCAGGCCTGTCCGCTCCAGAGGGGGGGTTGCAGTTGTCCGCTCCAGAGGGGGGGTTGGAGTTGTCCGCTCCAGAGTCCGTCATCCTGCAGCAGCAGCAGCAGGACACGGTCCAGATCAGCAGCAGGTAGGGCAGGACTGTTCCTGTTAAAGAGAAAGTTTGTTTTGAGGAACAGGAATTGCAGGGACAGGGACATGTCTCCAAATCTGTGTCTCATCTTGTTCTATGTCTTCAGTGCTCCTCTGAATGAGACCGTGCTCCTGCTGCTCAACGTGACGTCCAGCTCCCACAGAAACTGGTCGACTGTGCTGTCCTTGCCCCAAGAGGTAACATGCACTACTGTCCCTGTCTTCTGTTCTACTCCTGTCTCACACCTGTCCCCTGCCCTGCCCCTGCCCCTGCCCTGCCCCTGCCCCTACCCTGCCCCTGCCCCTGCCTGGCCTCTGCCCCTGCCCTGACCTGCGCCGCTCCTACCCTACCCCTGCCCTGCCCCTGCCCTTGCCCTGCCCTGCCCCTGCCCTGCCCCTGCCCTGCCCTGCCCCTGCCTGGCCTCTGCCCCTGCCCTGACCTGCGCCGCCCCTACCCTATCCTGCCCTGCCCCTGCCCTTGCCCTGCCTGCCCTGCCCCTGCCCTGCCCCTGCCCCTGCCTCTGCCCTTGCCCTGCCCCTGCCCCTGCCCCTGCCCTGCCCCTGCCCCTGTCCTACCCCTGCCCCTGCCCTGCCCTGTCCTACCCCTGCCCCTGCCCTCCTGTCCTGCCCCTGCCCTCCTGTCCTACCCCTGCCCCTGCCCTTCCCCTGCCCCTGCCCTCCTGTCCTACCCCTGCCCTGCCCCTGCCCCTGCCCTTGCCCTGCCCCTGCCCTGCCCTGCCCCTGCCCCTGCCCTCCTGTCCTACCCCTGCCCTGCCCCTGCCCTCCTGTCCTACCCCTGCCCTGCCCCTGCCCTCCTGTCCTACCCCTGCCCCTGCCCTGCCCTCCTGTCCTACCCCTGCCCCTGCCCACCTGTCCTACCCCTGCCCCTGCCCTACCCCTGCCCCTGCCCCTGCCCTCCTGTCCTACCCCTGCCCTGCCCTGCCCTCCTGCCCTACCCCTGCCCCTGCCCTACCCCTGCCCCTGCCCCTGCCCTCCTGTCCTACCCCTGCCCTGCCCCTGCCCTCCTGTCCTACCCCTGCCCTGCCCTGCCCTCCTGTCCTACCCCTGCCCCTGCCCTCCTGTCCTACCCCTGCCCTCCTGTCCTACCCCTGCCCTCCTGTCCTACCCCTGCCCTTCCCCTGCCCCTGCTGAAATGCAGGACTGAAAATAAAGTGTAATTTAATAAAATAAATCCAAGGTAATGTCAAAATACAACAATCCAGAACTGAAACAAGACGGGACAAACGTGGTGGAGACAATAAATACACACAGAGACAAAGGTGAAGCACATTAGGGCGGGGCAACAATCAGGACAAGTCCACACTGTGACATAAAGATGAATATATATATATATATACAATTAAAACATGTGACCTCTAGGGCTGAGAGATGAGCCGATTAATTGCGTATTTTCAGCAATGAACAAGTATTTTCATGAATCATTAACCGCTGTAGACTCCACCACTATTTTTTCTTCAGCTTTATTTTACTCAAATGTGCACAAAATGTCATCCCAGAATTCGAAATAACTAATCTGTGTGTCTGTCCGCCTGTGTGTGTGTGTGTGTGTGTCCGCCTGTGTGTGTGTGTGTGTGTGTCCGCCTGTGTGTGTGTATCCGCCTGTGCCGGTGTGTGTGTGTCCGCCTGTGTGTGTGTATCCGCCTGTGCCTGTGTGTGTGTGCGTGTCCGCCTGTGCCTGTGTGTGTGTGTCCGCCTGTGCCTGTGTGTGTGTCCGCCTGTGTGTGTGTATCCGCCTGTGCCTGTGTGTGTGTCCGCCTGTGTGTGTGTATCCGCCTGTGCCTGTGTGTGTGTCCGCCTGTGTGTGTGTATCCGCCTGTGCCGGTGTGTGTGTGTGTGTCCGGCTGTGTGTGTGTGTATCCGCCTGTGCCTGTGTGTGTGTGTGTGTCCGGCTGTGTGTGTGTGTATCCGCCTGTGCCTGTGTGTGTGTGTGTGTGTGTGTGTGTGTCCGCCTGTGCCTGTGTGTGTGTGTGTCCGCCTGTGCCTGTGCGCGTGTGTGTGTCCGCCTGTGTGTGTGTGTGTGTCCGCCTGTGTGTGTGTGTGTGTGTCCGCCTGTGTGTGTGTGTGTGTCCGCCTGTGCCTGTGTGTGTGTCCGCCTGTGTGTGTGTGTGTGTGTCCAGGTGTGGCTGACCGCTGGCAGCACAGGAGGCTCCTTTAACGTGACTGCACTGGCCGTGGGACAGATCACTGCTTTCTTCACCTCCAACCACTCAGACCTGAGGTGGGTGTGTCTCTCTGACCGCACACACTGGTCAGCCTCTCTCTGACCGCACACACTGGTCACTCTCTCTGACCGCACACACTGGTCAGCCTCTCTCTGACCGCACACACTGGTCACTCTCTCTGACCGCACACACTGGTCAGCCTCTCTCTGACCGCACACACTGGTCACTCTCTCTGACCGCACACACTGGTCAGCCTCTCTCTGACCGCACACACTGGTCACTCTCTCTGACCGCACACACTGGTCAGCCTCTCTCTGACCGCACACACTGGTCTGCCTCTCTCTGGCCGCACACACTGGTCACTCTCTCTGACCGCACACACTGGTCAGCCTCTCTCTGACCGCACACACTGGTCACTCTCTCTGACCGCACACACTGGTCAGCCTCTCTCTGACCGCACACACTGGTCACTCTCTCTGACCGCACACACTGGTCACTCTCTCTGACCGCACACACTGGTCAGCCTCTCTCTGACCGCACACACTGGTCTGCCTCTCTCTGACCGCACACACTGGTCACTCTCTCTCTGACCGCACACACTGGTCACTCTCTCTGACCGCACACACTGGTGAGCCTCTCTCTGACCGCACACACTGGTCACTCTCTCTGACCGCACACACTGGTCAGCCTCTCTCTGACCGCACACACTGGTCACTCTCTCTGACCGCACACACTGGTCACTCTCTCTGACCGCACACACTGGTCAGCCTCTCTCTGACCGCACACACTGGTCTGCCTCTCTCTGACCGCACACACTGGTCACTCTCTCTCTGACCGCACACACTGGTCACTCTCTCTGACCGCACACACTGGTCAGCCTCTCTCTGACCGCACACACTGGTCACTCTCTCTGACCGCACACACTGGTCAGCCTCTCTCTGACCGCACACACTGGTCTGCCTCTCTCTGACCGCACACACTGGTCAGCCTCTCTGACCGCACACACTGGTCTGCCTCTCTCTGACCGCAACACTGGTCACTCTCTCTGACCGCACACACTGGTCACTCTCTCTGACCGCACACACTGGTCACTCTCTCTGACCGCACACACTGGTCTGCCTCTCTGACCGCACACACTGGTCTGCCTCTCTCTGACCGCACACACTGGTCACTCTCTCTGACCGCACACACTGGTCACTCTCTCTGACCGCACACACTGGTCACTCTCTCTCTGACCGCACACACTGGTCTGCCTCTCTCTGACCGCACACACTGGTCACTCTCTCTGACCGCACACACTGGTCTGCCTCTCTCTGACCGCACACACTGGTCTGCCTCTCTCTGACCGCACACACTGGTCACTCTCTCTGACCGCACACACTGGTCTGCCTCTCTGACCGCACACACTGGTCAGCCTCTCTCTGACCGCACACACTGGTCAGCCTCTCTCTGACCGCACACACTGGTCACTCTCTCTGACCGCACACACTGGTCTGCCTCTCTCTGACCGCACACACTGGTCAGCCTCTCTGACCGCACACACTGGTCTGCCTCTCTCTGACCGCAACACTGGTCACTCTCTCTGACCGCACACACTGGTCACTCTCTCTGACCGCACACACTGGTCTGCCTCTCTCTGACCGCACACACTGGTCTGCCTCTCTCTGACCGCACACACTGGTCACTCTCTCTGACCGCACACACTGGTCACTCTCTCTGACCGCACACACTGGTCACTCTCTCTCTGACCGCACACACTGGTCTGCCTCTCTCTGACCGCACACACTGGTCACTCTCTCTGACCGCACACACTGGTCTGCCTCTCTCTGACCGCACACACTGGTCTGCCTCTCTCTGACCGCACACACTGGTCACTCTCTCTGACCGCACACACTGGTCTGCCTCTCTGACCGCACACACTGGTCAGCCTCTCTCTGACCGCACACACTGGTCAGCCTCTCTCTGACCGCACACACTGGTCAGCCTCTCTCTGACCGCACACACTGGTCTGCCTCTCTCTGACCGCACACACTGGTCACTCTCTCTCTGACCGCACACACTGGTCACTCTCTCTGACCGCACACACTGGTCTGCCTCTCTCTGACCGCACACACTGGTCACTCTCTCTGACCGCACACACTGGTCTGCCTCTCTCTGACCGCACACACTGGTCAGCCTCTCTCTGACCGCACACACTGGTCTGCCTCTCTCTGACCGCACACACTGGTCACTCTCTCTCTGACCGCACACACTGGTCACTCTCTCTGACCGCACACACTGGTCTGCCTCTCTCTGACCGCACACACTGGTCACTCTCTCTGACCGCACACACTGGTCACTCTCTCTCTGACCGCACACACTGGTCTGCCTCTCTCTGACCGCACACACTGGTCAGCCTCTCTCTGACCGCACACACTGGTCACTCTCTCTCTGACCGCACACACTGGTCAGCCTCTCTCTGACCGCACACACTGGTCTGCCTCTCTCTGACCGCACACACTGGTCTGCCTCTCTCTGACCGCACACACTGGTCACTCTCTCTGACCGCACACACTGGTCAGCCTCTCTCTGACCGCACACACTGGTCTGCCTCTCTGACCGCACACACTGGTCACTCTCTCTCTGACCGCACACACTGGTCAGCCTCTCTCTGACCGCACACACTGGTCTGCCTCTCTCTGACCGCACACACTGGTCTGCCTCTCTCTGACCGCACACACTGGTCTGCCTCTCTCTGACCGCACACACTGGTCACTCTCTCTCTGACCGCACACACTGGTCACTCTCTCTGACCGCACACACTGGTCTGCCTCTCTCTGACCGCACACACTGGTCACTCTCTCTGACCGCACACACTGGTCACTCTCTCTGACCGCACACACTGGTCACTCTCTCTCTGACCGCACACACTGGTCACTCTCTCTCTGACCGCACACACTGGTCTGCCTCTCTGACCGCACACACTGGTCTGCCTCTCTCTGACCGCACACACTGGTCACTCTCTCTGACCGCACACACTGGTCTGCCTCTCTCTGACCGCACACACTGGTCTGCCTCTCTGACCGCACACACTGGTCACTCTCTCTGACCGCACACACTGGTCTGCCTCTCTGACCGCACACACTGGTCAGCCTCTCTCTGACCGCACACACTGGTCAGCCTCTCTCTGACCGCACACACTGGTCAGCCTCTCTCTGACCGCACACACTGGTCTGCCTCTCTCTGACCGCACACACTGGTCACTCTCTCTCTGACCGCACACACTGGTCACTCTCTCTGACCGCACACACTGGTCTGCCTCTCTCTGACCGCACACACTGGTCACTCTCTCTGACCGCACACACTGGTCACTCTCTCTGACCGCACACACTGGTCTGCCTCTCTGACCGCACACACTGGTCAGCCTCTCTCTGACCGCACACACTGGTCAGCCTCTCTCTGACCGCACACACTGGTCACTCTCTCTGACCGCACACACTGGTCTGCCTCTCTCTGACCGCACACACTGGTCACTCTCTCTGACCGCACACACTGGTCTGCCTCTCTCTGACCGCACACACTGGTCACTCTCTCTGACCGCACACACTGGTCAGCCTCTCTCTGACCGCACACACTGGTCACTCTCTCTGACCGCACACACTGGTCTGCCTCTCTCTGACCGCACACACTGGTCACTCTCTCTCTGACCGCACACACTGGTCACTCTCTCTGACCGCACACACTGGTCTGCCTCTCTCTGACCGCACACACTGGTCACTCTCTCTGACCGCACACACTGGTCACTCTCTCTCTGACCGCACACACTGGTCTGCCTCTCTCTGACCGCACACACTGGTCAGCCTCTCTCTGACCGCACACACTGGTCAGCCTCTCTCTGACCGCACACACTGGTCTGCCTCTCTCTGACCGCACACACTGGTCACTCTCTCTCTGACCGCACACACTGGTCACTCTCTCTGACCGCACACACTGGTCTGCCTCTCTCTGACCGCACACACTGGTCACTCTCTCTGACCGCACACACTGGTCACTCTCTCTGACCGCACACACTGGTCTGCCTCTCTGACCGCACACACTGGTCAGCCTCTCTCTGACCGCACACACTGGTCAGCCTCTCTCTGACCGCACACACTGGTCACTCTCTCTGACCGCACACACTGGTCTGCCTTTCTCTGACCGCACACACTGGTCACTCTCTCTGACCGCACACACTGGTCTGCCTCTCTCTGACCGCACACACTGGTCACTCTCTCTGACCGCACACACTGGTCAGCCTCTCTCTGACCGCACACACTGGTCACTCTCTCTGACCGCACACACTGGTCAGCCTCTCTCTGACCGCACACACTGGACTGTGGGTAAAGGTCAAGTGTCAGGGTGGGAATTATTCAACTTTGACAAGGAAGGAAGTTCAAGAATGATAAAATAATAATATATTGCCCTGTTACAGTAAATATAACAAAGAAGGCTTTTTCTCCCTCAGTCCAGTTTTTATCACATTTCATTAGATGAACATACAGGAGACCGTTGTTACGGTTTGTCAAGACAAACATGTACTCCGAGCTCATTTTGGTTGAAATGTACATAGTTACCATAGTAACAAACAGTTATCTTTCTACAAGAACCTAAACAGTTAAACATCTACAACTCCAACTCTCGGGTTGGTCTTTCTCTGCCTTTACTCAAATAAACAAAGAAAAGATGAAATGTTTGTAACTGGTGTGTGTGTCTGTGTGTTGCAGCGTGTCTCTGCGGATCCGCTTCCAGGTGATCCACAGCAGAGTGTTGGATATTCTCAGCGAGGTGATTGGCTGGATCTACTTCCTGGTCTGGTCGGTGTCCTTCTACCCACAGGCCTGGGAGAACTGGAGGAGGAAGAGGTGAGAGACAGAGAGAGACACACACACACACACAGAACATTGGTGTTAAGTCTTGACACCTGTTCCTCACAAGAATCAAATCTGATGTGGTGTTCCCCAGGGTTCAACTTTAGGCTCAGTTCTTTTTAACTTGTACATGCTCCCTGTCCCCGGCAGTATCATCAGGAGACATGGATTAGATTCTACAGTTTTGCTGCTGATTCACATCTCACCAGGCGTCCAAACAAAACATATATTTATTTATTTTACTTTTAGATTGTGCTATAGTTCTGTGCTCTAAAGTTTGCAGCAAAGCTTTTACAATTGAAAAAAATTAGAAATAAATAAGGGTTGTACACAAATGTTGCTCCACTCGTCATGCCTCTTTATCCATCTGTTTCCTACTTAGAAATAAACTTTTGCAAGTGTGTTTTGATGAGGGAACATTTGACGCTGGTCCAAAGCTTTGTTGTCATGTTTCAGTGTGGTGGGGTTCAACTTGGACTTCTTGGCCTTGAACCTGACTGGTTTCATCGCCTACAGCGTCTTCAACATCTGCCTCTTCTGGGTGTCCGCTGTGAAGGTACTGAAGCCTGACCCAGATTAGATTCACTGATCAGAGCCAAGCAGCGAAACAGATGTTAACTACAGTAAGCTTCTAATCTAATGATCCTTATGCACCTTCTGTTTATGTAGATTTTTGTTATCTTTAGATCAAATCGAGAACAAATTCTGGTATAAAGTCAAAAACAAATGTACTTTAAGATGGAGTCTCAATGTTGAAGATCTGCGCACTGCCAAGCACAATGTCTCTGAAATTGGATTAGGCAAAAATAAGTTAAACTTCAGCCTAATCCCTTCGGTCAAGATTGCGTTTGTAAATCTATGTTAAAGCACGTACATTACTGACATAAGCTGCATTGTTTTTGTAACCTCGTCCTTTTTTATGTCAAAAAATAATGTGTATGATCGAATAAACAAACTACTTCCTACTACTACTAAATGAGGCTGGACAAAATGATAAATCACACCCCAGGTCTGTTTTTTGTTGATCCCCAACATTGGTTTGAGAGGAAAGAACGCATCCCATTTGTTTCTTTATCAGTCCACTACAACATATTTATGATTATCTGTTCATTTCCAAACACATGACCACTTGGGGTTTAGGGACGTTTCTCCACAGTATTTTAAAACTTGTGTCTGGAATCATTAATCATAAATCATTTGCTGCATCTTTAATGGTTGTAGATCAGCAGCCACAGCAAAGCAACGAGCAAAGCACAGATGAACACTGCTGTCTGCTACGGTGAAGTGAAACTATGTCAATAAACCAATGCTCAAAGTCAATAAGACACGTTTTATTTCTGGTGGGCAAAGTGTGTCCTGTAAAAGAGATGTTTTAAAACTACAAAGTTACATTTCCAAAAAAAAAGTGTGTTTCGCTCCATCCATGCAAATACGAAGAACTCCCTAGAACAACGGACGGGATCAACTATCCGTTCATTGAGCCGAATAACCTCGCACCACCACTTTTGACACAATTTACTGTATGTGTTATGAAAAGTACATCTCGAGTCTTAACCAACATACTCACCATCACAAAGCCTACAATTGTGGATAGTAGGATAAAAGTAGGCTTAATCCAGGACCAAGATATTTATATTTTTATATTTAGGAGAATAGCCTTTCACCAGTAACAGACATTCATTTTAAATCCAAGCAAGGCAAGTTTGTGTGCCACAATTTGTACACAAGGGAACTTTACAAAACACAGGGAGAACATGCAAATTCCACTCAGAAAGGCCCTGTTCCGTCCGGGATTCGACCCCTGGACCTTCTTCCTGAGAAGCAGCCTCTGTGCCGCTTCTCAAACCTCAAGGTGTTTTTGTAGTGCATTGTCTTACAGTGTGTTGACTGTTGCAGGAGGAGTTCCTGAAGAAGAATCCAAACGGAGTGAACCCAGTGACGGCCAGTGACGTGTTCTTCAGCCTCCACGCGCTTCTCCTGTGCTGGGTTTACGTGTGCCAGGCCGTGCTGTACCCGGTGATCACAGCACACAGCTCACACTTCACACCTGTAGCTAGGAGGCTCTGAGCTACTGCACTGATGATGATGATAATAATAATAATAATAACAATAATAATCAGCATGAGTTGGTCCTCTCTTGGAGACCTCATGGTGAGATCAGAGTGGTTGTGTTGCAGAAGGGGGAGCAGAGCGTCTCGAGGCCTGCTCGAGGCCTCTTGCTTGTGGGCTGGACTTTTGCTTTGGTCAGCCTCTTCTTGGCTGTGGCGCGGGTCATCGGATGGCTCGAGTACATCTACTACTTCTCCTACATCAAACTGGGCGTGACGCTGGTCAAGTACGTGCCTCAGGTGAGAAGACTGCAGCACTGGACATCTACTCCACACCATACAGCAGTGTTCTGCAACCAGTGTGCCGTGGCACGTTAGTGTGGCGTGGCACGTTAGTGTGACGTGGCACGTTAGTGTGCCGTGGCACGTTAGTGTGGCGTGGCACGTTAGTGTGCCGTGGCACGTTAGTGTGGCGTGGCACGTTAGTGTGACGTGG
This sequence comes from Knipowitschia caucasica, assembly GCA_964034765.1. Taxonomy (NCBI): domain Eukaryota; kingdom Metazoa; phylum Chordata; class Actinopteri; order Gobiiformes; family Gobiidae; genus Knipowitschia; species Knipowitschia caucasica. The sequence goes on along the minus strand of OZ035824.1, from coordinate 53,032,217 downwards.
CACGTTAGTGTGCCGTGGCACGTTAGTGTGGCGTGGCACGTTAGTGTGCCGTGGCACGTTAGTGTGAGGTGGCACGTTAGTGTGGCGTGGCACGTTAGTGTGCCGTGGCACGTTAGTGTGGCGTGGCACGTTAGTGTGACGTGGCACGTTAGTGTGCCGTGGCACGTTAGTGTGGCGTGGCACGTTAGTGTGACGTGGCACGTTAGTGTGCCGTGGCACGTTAGTGTGGCGTGGCACGTTAGTGTGGCGTGGCACGTTAGTGTGCCGTGGCACGTTAGTGTGGCGTGGCACGTTAGTGTGACGTGGCACGTTAGTGTGACGTGGCACGTTAGTGTGACGTGGCACGTTAGTGTGCCGTGGCACGTTAGTGTGACGTGGCACGTTAGTGTGACGTGGCACGTTAGTGTGACGTGGCACGTTAGTGTGCCGTGGCACGTTAGTGTGCCGTGGCACGTTAGTGTGACGTGGCACGTTAGTGTGACGTGGCACGTTAGTGTGCCGTGGCACGTTAGTGTGCCGTGGCACGTTAGTGTGCCGTGGCACGTTAGTGTGGCGTGGCACGTTAGTGTGGCGTGGCACGTTAGTGTGCCGTGGCACGTTAGTGTGCCGTGGCACGTTAGTGTGGATCCAATAACACCTGGTTGGGCCAAATAATGTGAAAGACTTTTGTTTGATCAGTTTTATACACCGCTTTTTTGGACACTGAAAGTAGTAAAACAATAGTACTGTAGCCACAGCTGCCCTGGGGCACACTGATAATCAGTTGTTTTTCATGGAGCAACTCAGGTAGACTCCGGACACTTTGGTCTCACATGGTCTGGGAACACTTGGGATGTGCCTTGGATGAACTGGTGGAAGCCCCAGATAAGAGGCTGAATAGTTCAAAGAGCAGGAGAAAACATCATGCCCATGATCTGCTCCTAAGCTAACGAAGAAGCTAATAATGAAGCTAACGAAGAAGCTAATAATGAAGCTAACGAAGAAGCTAATGAAGAAGCTAATTATGAAGCTAACGAAGAAGCTAATGAAGCTACACTGTCCATCCCTGTGGTCACAACATTTAAAGAGACAGTAGACATATACATGGGTTTCATTTTAGAATTTGGAAATATTGTCCCTTTTTCATTGTGCCAGTCACTAATGCTTGACACACTGACCTCAAGATGTTGTAATGTGCGTCATGATTGGACGTGTATGTACAGTACAGCTTTCTGTGTTATCTGTGTGCGTGCATGCGTGCCTGCGTGTGTGTGTGTGTGTGTGTGTGTGTGTGTGTGCGTGTGTGTGTGTGCTGACTGTGCTGTTGTGCTCAGGCCTACATGAACTATGCACGCCGCAGCACGGTGGGCTGGAGCATCGGGAACGTTCTGCTGGACTTTACTGGAGGAATCCTCAGCATCCTGCAGATGGTGCTGCAGTCTTATAACAATGGTACATGTCTCACGATACACACAGAGCACTGGACGGCCTCCGCTTACAGAACCTGCGTGTGTTGCAGATCAGTGGATGCTGTTCTTCGGAAACCCCACAAAGTTTGGTCTGGGCCTGTTCTCTGTGCTGTTTGACCTGCTCTTCATCAGCCAACACTACTGTCTGTACAAGGCACTCCCAGAGGGGACAGAGAGGCTGGAGGAGTCAGAGGAGTCAGAGGAGTCAGAGGAGTCAGAGGAGCCAGAGGAGCCAGAGGAGCCAGTGGGGCCAGAGGAGCCAGTGGGGCCAGTGGGGCCAGTGGGGCCACCACTCCTTCCGTGACCACTGACCACTTCAGTAAAGAGGGCCAAAAGAGGGACTTTTTTATTTCAGACAACTGTATTTGTATTTTTATCACCAACAAATTAAACCTCACATTTGTAATTTAATATGTATTTTTCATTGAATTGTCAAAAAATAATGAACTTTTAATGTGACAGTTGTCCGCTTCTTTCTCAATAACTAGTTTAGACCAGTCTTCATTGTCCCCATAATGAACCCATGAATGTAGTGGGGGGACATTCCTCCAGCGTCCCACCGTCTCAACATGCTACCTGCCCACAGACACACACCATTGATGGGTCTGAATTATAAAATGGGGTTTTACATTCTTAGTTGGCAAGACAAAAGTAAAGGGTTTTACTAGAAAGAAAAATAAGTTATAGATAAGAAACTAGTTAGTAGTGAATGAGTTTACTTGGCTTGAAAGTAGATTGACAAGAAATGGAAAGATTGTAGAGAGAAGTAAAAAGGTCTTTGGTGAGTCCACAATTGGGGAGCGAGCCGGAGCCATGTGGCACTGATGAGTGTGTGGTGTTTCAACTGAATAATAATCTAAAACAGTTGGTTTGAAGTCAGGCCCTGTGCAGAACCAACACAATGGCATCCAAGGCAAATGTCAGGGCCTCAAGTTGGAAGGGACCTCGCAGAGCTATCTATAGACTTTTGGAGGTCCTAAAAAACGTGGCAAGCTCTTGACAGTTTCTATTTGGGATTTTAGGCAAATACACCTGAATATTTTATTTATATATTTTTTTATCCATGTTTGATTCAGCTCAGGGAGAGTAAAAATACATATCAGCCTTACTTCAGAGTGATGTCTTTTTTAAAAACTGTGAAGAGTTTACAAAGTTGCATTAAAGTGACCAAAAGACCAAGCCTATAATATGTCTTATATATAAATGTTTTGCACAAGACCTATATTGTAATTAATAACTTTTATAATCACTTTGTTGAATTGATTTCATGTTCAACAAGCCATGTATCGTTATATATACATATTTCATACTGTATAAACTATTAAATTATTATTAAAACAAAATGTACGTAAGTAATTTCCTTCTTTATTATAAAACGCATACATTACAAACATCCCAATACATTAAAATAAACAAAAGCTATGTACAGTTCATAAATACAGCGCGCAGCTTTGGGTGAAGTTCTTTGTTTTCTCCACACTACTTTCTTGTTCAAGCACATCCCAATAAGTTAAGAAAATAGGTAGATGTAAATACATGTAAAAGAGTAAAAAACATACATATAATAAATATAATAAAGCATAAAGGCTGAGGATAGTTCAGTCCATCCTGCGGGTCCACACAGAGCGCTCTGTTCTGTATCAGTTCATTTTAAAAACCCGCCTGTTATTAAGGTTTAACAGTTTTCATGCACCGGGATGGAGTATTGACTGAATATTGTTTTGGAGCAGGTATTGGGTCTAAATTATTGTTGAACCTTCACTTCTAACAAATGTTCAAGTGTTCTGTCCAAACTCTCCACTGGGTCGTAAACATGAGGACCGTGATTTGGATGTGTCTGTCAAAATGATTTATTGTGATGATTGTTTGAGGCATGAAAAGCTTTATCAGCGAATTCCCTGTCATAAATTCTATTATATAATTTTCTGTGGCACTTGTGGATCCTACTGTACTGTATGGACTGTATATTTAGAAATTTATAACATTGCCACCATTTTTCTGGAAACAATTGATTAAAGGGAAAACAGACCAATAATTCAACCGTTTGCTTCTACACAGGTAAAGAAAACCATTTTTAAGTGATGGGACCGGGGCCTGTTGAGTTCCATTTAATCTTGAATCGTCCCGTCTTGTCCAATTCTCCTGGAGCCGATCGGTCGTGCGCTCCCGCCTTGTGCTGTGTAAAGTGCTCTCAGTAGGGGTAGGCCGACACCGCGATGTAAACAATGAAGGTAGTCTGGTACTCGATGGCTCTGTCCGGGCTGTAGGACAGAGCTCGCACCTTCATGCGGTAAGTGTGTGGCTCTCGGAGGGGCCGCGTGGTGAACAGCACGCCCTTCATGCTCTCGTCGCGGAGGGCAAATGGCAGCGCAGTGTCCTCGTCCACGGCTAGGAAGGTGGTCCGCGGGTGCATCACTCCGTCTTGTGTGTAGGCCACCAGGCGGATTAGGTCCTGGTTAGCGGCAATCCCAAACGGCAGAGACAGCAGCTTATACTCCAGGGCGTAGGGGCTCAGTGCGCACTCCAGGTCGTTCGGAGGGCAGTTCTTCAGACAAAATCTACGCACAGGCAATGGAGAGACTTCACTTAGAAACATATGTGACATACAAATGAGAGCTGGACAGGGGCCTGGGGCAGGGGGACTGTCTTACCCTGTGGAAGAGGCTGGGGGACTGTCTTACCCTGTGGAAGAGGCTGGGGCAGGGGGACTGTCTTACCCTGTGGAAGAGGCTGGGGGACTGTCTTACCCTGTGGAAGAGGCTGGGGCAGGGGGACTGTCTTACCCTGTGGAAGAGGCTGGGGGACTGTCTTACCCTGTGGAAGAGGCTGGGGCAGGGGGACTGTCTTACCCTGTGGAAGAGGCTGGGGCAGGGGGACTGTCTTACCCTGTGGAAGAGGCTGGGGCAGGGGGACTATCTTACCCTGTGGAAGAGGCTGGGGGGACTGTCTTACCCTGTGGAAGAGGCTGGGGCAGGGGGACTGTCTTACCCTGTGGAAGAGGCTGGGGGGGACTGTCTTACCCTGTGGAAGAGGCTGGGGACTGGGGAGAGCTGGCAGGGGGGACTGTCTTACCCTGTGGAAGAGGCTGGGGGACTGTCTTACCCTGTGGAAGAGGCTGGGGCAGGGGGACTGTCTTACCCTGTGGAAGAGGCTGGGGCAGGGGGACTGTCTTACCCTGTGGAAGAGGCTGGGGCAGGGGGACTGTCTTACCCTGTGGAAGAGGCTGGGGCAGGGGGACTGTCTTACCCTGTGGAAGAGGCTGGGGCAGGGGGACTATCTTACCCTGTGGAAGAGGCTGGGGCAGGGGGACTGTCTTACCCTGTGGAAGAGGCTGGGGCAGGGGGACTGTCTTACCCTGTGGAAGAGGCTGGGGGACTGTCTTACCCTGTGGAAGAGGCTGGGGCAGGGGGACTGTCTTACCCTGTGGAAGAGGCTGGGGCAGGGGGACTGTCTTACCCTGTGGAAGAGGCTGGGGCAGGGGGACTATCTTACCCTGTGGAAGAGGCTGGGGCAGGGGGACTGTCTTACCCTGTGGAAGAGGCTGGGGGACTGTCTTACCCTGTGGAAGAGGCTGGGGCAGGGGGACTGTCTTACCCCGTGGAAGAGGCTGGGGCAGGGGGACTATCTTACCCTGTGGAAGAGGCTGGGGCAGGGGGACTGTCTTACCCTGTGGAAGAGGCTGGGGCAGGGGGACTGTCTTACCCTGTGGAAGAGGCTGGGGGACTGTCTTACCCTGTGGAAGAGGCTGGGGCAGGGGGACTATCTTACCCTGTGGCTGCATCCCGGAGGTAGTTGGGTGGGCAGGGCGTGTCTATGCACTGGTAGCTCCCTCTCATGTTGAAGCACATGCGGTTGGCTCCACACTGGATGTTCTGCTCCAGACACTCATCTATATCTGCAGAGAACGAAGCAATATAACAGGGGCAGTACTTTATCTACAGGTCTATGACTGGACAGATTCTAACCTTGACATGTTTTGCCGTTGGTCATGAGTCGGTAGCCAGCGGGACACAGACATCGGTGGCTCCCCGGTGTGTTCATACATTCATGCTGACAAGTGTCCCTCACCTCACACTCATTTACATCTGTGGAGTTTCACACACACTCAATGACACAAGCAGGAGAGGACAGTTTTACCAGACATTTGGTCACTTTGATGATTCCTCTCTCTCTAATATAATTACCTACACAGCGCCCCCTTGTGAGAACAAACCCTTGTTGACACATGATGGAGTTCTGAATACTCCTCTGAGAGCGGCTCCTGTAGCGCCCCGTAGCTGCTCCATAGGAGTGGTAGCTCTGAGAGGCCATGTTGTGGTAGAGCTGCCCATTGGAGCTTTGGGACGCGTGCTGGCCATGAGAGTACCTCTCGTAGCTGGGCCGCAGACGCTCCAGTCCCACACAGGACTTGGCGTCCCCCAGCAGCAGTTGGCCTGGTGGGCATGTGCACCTGAAGCTGCCCGGAGTGTTGACGCACAGGTGCGCACAGGGCGGAGAAGGCCGCTCACACTCATTTATATCTGCTCTCAGCACAGACAGGCCAGCACCAGGAAATGCAGCGCAAAGCAAGACAACATGAAGCAGCAGGAGTGTTACAGGAGGGAATTTAATGAAGAAGAAGAGGTGCAGGCCCAGACAAAGAGTGAAAGGAGAAAAAGGGCAATCATCAATGACCCCACTCTATAACAATACATTGTCACGTCCCTAAGCATTGGACAAATGTCTGATACTTCTCAATGGGAGATTCACTATTCTTTGTTACCAAATAAATGACCCTGAAAATGTCTCATTATGATTATATGATCATAAGAGAGATCATCATCTGAATAATGCCAATGGGAAGGCAAACACATGTTATATGTAAGATAGAGCCAGAACAAAGGGGACTAAAGCCTAGCGTACATCGGACTGGCAACTGATTATATCCGTCGCGTACGAGTTGCTGCCCCGCACACATCGACAATCTGACAAAAACTGGCCTCAACTACAGTGTGTTTTCTGACATAAACTGTTGCGGGCGCAATACACGCAATACACACACGTTGTCAGAGCGGCGCATGGAGCGCGCACATCGGGTCATATCTCCGAAACTGAGGACAACTAGTTGCCGAAAAGTAGAACACGGGCAACTGACTGAAACTGGAGGCCGACTGATCATCTCCAGTTGTAAGAGCGCGCACATCGACCGATTTCGGCAACTGATCATCTCCCACCATCTCCTCTCAGTTGCCAAAAGCCGCCTTGCAACTAGTTGTCCCCAGTTTCTCTGTCGATGTACGCTAGGCTTAAGGGAGTGGGGAAAGTGAAGAAAATAAACAGTGATATAAAAAAGCCAGGGGTCTCCGACCTTTTTGATTGGAGCTTCTTTTATAAAACAGAAATGGCAGAGAGCTACTCCTTTTAGCAGTTGTAATAACATTTTAGTCTATATAATATCTACAACCAATCATGTAGAACACACACAATATATACTATTATATCATACAATATCCTGGCATTAATGAAAAGATTTATAGTTAAGATAGACATGGAATGACCCAGAAGTGACTCATTCAGGATCATGTGTTATATTCTTGAATCCTTTGGGGAACTACCTGAAAGGGGGCAGTGAGCTACTGATAGCTCCAGAGCCACAGGTTGGAGCCCCTGGGTAGTTTCCAGCCTGCTGTAACGCTCAGTCAGTGACAGTTAGTCACTGACTAACACACAAAACAAAACGGTGTTGAGAAATGGCTTACCATCTTGAAAGAATGGAAGCAAGAGTTTAGGTGTGAACAGAAGGAACGCCAAGGCACTTACAACTATAATAATGTGCTTTTTAAATGTCAGTGTGTGTGTGTGTGTGTGTGTGTGTGTGTAGACTCACCGGCACAGGGCCGTCCCACTCCCTGAGACCTGTATCCTCGTGGACAGATGCAGAGGTGGCTCCCTCTGGTGTTCTCACAGATCTGGTTGTATCTGCATTGGTGAGTGCCGTCGCTGCACTCATTTATGTCTGAACAGAACAATGCCTTTGAGTAAACAGATACAAGTATTCAGTATAAAGGCATACGCACCAACACATGTGCCGTTTCCCCCTTTGGTCATCCCACGGGGACACAGGTCTATGCACGTGTAGCCGCCGCGTGTGTTCTTACACTGCTGATCTGTGCGACACACTCTCTGCCGACATTCATTTATATCTGCATTCAAACAAAGTGTGCGCATCAGTTAGAACAATATACTGAGGACAACAGCTGCTGATTGTGTTGGAAGGATGAGCAGAGAAAGTCATTTACAGAACACACATTCTCTTCTTTTACTGCATCGTTCATTCATAATGTCATATTTAAATTATTGTGTCAACTTTTGGGAAAACGGTTACAAATCCCACAACCTTTGGTTACTTTGCATAAAAAAGCCATTAGGATTGTATGGAATGTCCACTACAGGCATCATTCCCACTGTTCATTCAACTGTAAAAACCTGAGCTTCAGGACGTGATCAACTTTAAATCTGCTCAAACTGTGTTCAGGACATTTATCAAATCTCTGTTACTAAAGTTACAAAACTTTGAGTAGGGTTGAGTTTACCGATGCAGCGTCTGTTCCTGAGCTGGAACCCTGGCTCACACGCACAGCGGTAACTGCCCACGGTGTTCAGGCAGAGCTGCTGACAGGGATTGGAGTCCTCACATTCATTCATATCTGAGAAACACAAGTTTGGAACGTTACACATGACTTCACATGGATGAGACAAGAAGTGATGAGCACAGTACCAGTACAGCTGAGGCCGTCCATGGTCTTCCTGAAGCCACGCCCACACCTCATGACACAGCGATATGAGCCGATGGTGTTTTCGCACTCTTGTCCATCGTGGCAAACGTTAGTACCCAGCGAACATTCATCAATGTCTAAGAATATATAAGGCTTTTTTACACTGAAGAGCCGTGTTAATTGACCCGTTGCTCTGTCAAGATGGTCTGTTCATCGATCAGGTCTTGTGCATACGTCATTTTACAAATATTATGCTTTTTTTAATGTATATGCCCGTTTATTTATTTAGGCTTTGCATGATTTTTTACATACAGGAAAACCACCACATGTTAAATGTCTCTGTGTTCTGTTGGACACTGAATACAATCACAATCATCTGCATCGTGTAATACATACATCTTGCCGTTTCACTGTTGGCTGTCTTCTCAATAAGGTTAAAAAAAATATCTTGTGACATGTATTTTGTAGTTTTCCCATCGGTGAAGAGAAAACGAATCACATTTTGGACAAGCGGCTGTCGGGTTAATAAAATCACGCGCACCTGATAGATTGGCAGATCATCTCGACAGACCAAAGGGTTGAAATTCTGTGTCGACTATTATCAACAGTAAGAAAGAGAGGCGAGTTGTTTGAACCCATGTCAACTTTTCATCACTTGGAACATTGGAATATGCCAAAAGAAATGGGTCAACAAACTTCCGACATACAAAAATACTGACTAAATATCCCTGGACTTAGATTTACCCTGGCATGTTCTTCCGTCCGCGGAGATGGTCAAGCCTTGGGGACAGGAGCAGTAGTACGAGCCCATTGCATTGTGGCACGTGTGGGAGCAAGGGTTCCCCATCTCACACTCGTTCTCATCTTAAACATGAAAATACCACAAATGTCATATTTGAGTAACGCGGCCATGACCCCAGCTCAGCAAAAGCTTCCACAAATCACCTGTACAGTAGGGACCCGCTGACGCCAGAGAGAAGCCCGGTGGACACTGGTTACTGCGGTCACCTACATCCAGAAAAACACCAGTTTGAGTATGCAAAAAAGGCAAATAGAATTCCTTTTTCTATTTTAACAAAAAATATGTTTTTTGTCCTCCCCCACAAACGCACAAGAATCCTCCAATGAATAAAAGTTTTGCCTCCTAATTCTTCATAGTCTGCCAGGTTTGAGGCATTTGAGAACATTGAGATTAGTCTGACCCACGGGCCTTTGCGTCAGAGGGTCATGTGGCCCTCTCCCATTATCATCCAGCCAACCTAAGCTCCGTCAATGTATATAAATCTCAGTGCCTTTTGAATCCATTGACTTTGTTTGACTATACTGGAAATTTGTTTTGATTGTGGCACACAATTCTGTATATGAAGCCAATGTGTCATTCAGCCAACTTCTGAATCGTCAAATGTAAATCAAAATGAACAGCCAAAATCCAGGGCTGTTTGATTGCTTAACAATCCAGGTTGTCATTTCAACTCAATTTAATTCAATAAATTTTTTTTATAGCCCGAACAGCAGACGTCACGGAGGACTTTACAAATTGGTCGGTTTGTTCTTGTGTTCTTTCCAGTGGGGGCGGGCCCTGGCTCAAAAGTGGCCAAAATGATGTGCGCTGACATGCTGCAATACCACCCCGGACCTGTGGGGGTGGACCCAGAAGTAGAATTAGCCAATGCTAACATATAGCGTTGGCAGACCTCTCAAAAACGTCTTTACAGGATGGACCAAAAGTTGGCTCTAGGCCCAAAGCTCCGTTCCACATGTGTGTCACTGCTGAGGGGGGTGTTTTGGTCCACTCTAGTTTACTTGCTGTGAAGTTAGAACGGCGGAGATAGGCGTGACTCTGTCCATTAATATATACAGTCTATGTACCAGACCCATGTGGTTCAGCCAAACGCCTCTGGTGGAGCATGGTGGAACTACACGGGTCTGGCAGAGCCAGGCTAGTGGTGAACCAATGAGCAGTCCTTTCTGAAAGTTTTGGACACCCTTGATTTTGAAGTAATAATAAGAAGTATATAACTAAAAACAAGAAAGGTCTGCTTTTGTAGTTGTAACATGGTTAAAAACCTTGCATACTACTCCTTTAAACATCTCCAGTACCTTTATAGTCTATTGGGGTTTTCTAGTTTGGTCAGACCTTTGGCGATATGGGCCTGGACCCGGAAGACCAGCAGCTCCTCCAGGGGGTGGTAAAAGGCTCGGACGGCAGCAGCGTGTAGGGTTTCCACCAGGTACGGCATCTTTCCCCTGGACGTGTCGTAAGAGATGGAGTGGTTCCACGAGTACGGGACGCTCTCTCGGTCCAGGGTGAACATGCGAGTGGACTGAGCATACAGCTGCCCTGGCCCGGTCTGAATGTAGTCCTCACTGTAGTCCTGATGGGAACAAGAACACAACAGCTCTCTTTAGTGCCACCTGTTGGAGCGACTGTGCTGAAGGAGAAGAACAAACACAAGGGCCAGAAATATTGAATCATATTTAGGTTCATCATTTCTTTTTCTGGAGTGTGAAATAAATTCTTATGTGTGATACATATATGTCTAAAAACACAAATAAACATTATCTTAGCATGTGATTCCCCAATTCTACCACTAGAGAGAAGTGTTTTTCCCCAAAATCAAACGTTATATGGGTAAAATAAGGCCATTTAATCACACTGAAGAAAAGGCCAAAACTCATTTAGAGGAAGTACTTTTGTGTTAAAAACTAAAACAACTCTAGGTCTGTTATTGATGAGGAACAATGTTGTAACATAGTAACCACAGATATATTTTGCCAGATATAAGATTGTTTTATTTGATATAGAATTAGATTTATTGAACATTAAATGATGGTTATACAAAGTATAGTATTGTAACAATAGTAAAGTAACCACACATGTCAAAGTCGAGCTCAGGTCTTGCTCCGACAGAGAAGAGAAGAGAAGAGTGAATACCTTGATGCCCAAGTCAGTGTTTGGAGGCAGCTGGAGCATGTGTCCGTTTACAACAATGTCCAGCAGCAGAGCTCCGTCTGAGTCCAACCCTCTGGACACATGGGTCATCCTCAGGATCTCACCTGGAAGCACAGGACACTCCTGATCACTTTTGGAAATGACATTTCCATGAATAAGTTTGTGTAATCCCTCACTCGTACAGGGATTGGTCAAAGTAAAGGAAGGTTTCTCACCCATCATCTGTACTTCTTAGCAAGTTTTCCCAACGTTTTGTCCTCAAACTAGCGGACTTCTTCAGGGAATGAATTCTCGGACCGCGCGTTGGAGATTTATAACCTATGGGTGTGGTTAGCTACACCCTAATCCTGATACTAACTCATAAACAATCTAAGGTCTGATGTAGAAGGGAGCAGGTCTAACGACCCTGCTGAGGCTAACGACCCTAACTCCTTAGCATGTCACAGACCTATTGTCTGCTGGGATGCTCAAGTGGAGTGCAGGTCTCACCCCTCCTAACTCATTAGCATGTCACTGACCTTGTCCCAAGTTAGGGCGTTTTTTTAGGATGTCGTCATAGATGCGAGGCAAAACAAATCTTAACCCTCCTCCTCTGTTAAGAGAAGGTTTTTGTTTTGGGATAAGTTTACTCTGGCTACACCTAAGATTAAACCTAAGATGATTTCTGGCGTCGTCTACAGAGGCGGTGGAGGCTGTAAGAGAAAGCCTACAGAAAGACGCCACACTAGGGGAGAGAACGAAACTAACAGCTGACCACATCTGTGAAATACTTGAAATGTGTCTTAACACCACGTATTTCCAATTTAGAGGCACCTTCTTTAGACAGATTCATGGCTGTGCGATGGGCTCCCCAGTCTCTCCTATAGTGGCCAATCTGTATATGGAGAAACTGGAGGAACAAGCCCTGGGCTCTTACCAAGGGACAGCGCCAAGCCATTGGTTTCGATATGTAGACGATACATGGGTTAAGTTAAAGAAACAGGAAGTGGAACCATTTTCAGAACACATTCATTCGGTGGACCCTTTTATAAATTTCACTCGTGAGGATGCTAAGGAGAGTGAACTGGCCTTTCTAGATTGTAAGGTCATCATACTGGAGAACGGACAATTAGAGACTGAGGTCTTCAGAAAGTCCACTCACACTGACCAGTACCTGGCCTTTGACTCAAATCATCCGCTACAACACAAACTCGGGGTCATTAGAACGCTTCAACACCGAGCCCACCAGGTCCCCACGAGCTCGGAGGGAAAGAACAGAGAAACCAAACATGTTCAGAGAGCACTTTCCAGATGTGGCTACCCCAAGTGGTCTTTTACTAAAGCCCAAAGGACGAGAAAGGCCAGAGACACAGTCCAACAGACAGAAGAAAGTAGGAGGAGAGGGGTGTCCTTACCGTATGTGGCGGGAGTTTCAGAGAAACTACAAAGAATCTTTAGGCAACACAAAATCCCTGTGTATTTCAAACCTTTCAACACGTTAAGACAGAAATTAGTGCATCCCAAAGACAAAACACCCAGACACAAACAGAGCAATGTGGTGTATTCAATTAAATGTAGTGAAGAGGAGTGCACTGACCACTATATTGGAGAAACCAAACAAACTCTACAGAAACGACTTTACCAACATCGTAGAGAAAACTCTAGTGGGCCACAGTCGGCTGTTCATCTCCACCTCAAGGCCTCCAACCACACGGTGGATGACACAGAGGTTAAAATTCTGGCTCGGGAGAAGAATTGGTTTGAGAGAGGAGTGAAAGAAGCCATTTTTGTGAGGAAACAAAAATCTTCTCTTAACAGAGGAGGAGGGTTAAGATTTGTTTTGCCTCGCATCTATGACAACATCCTAAAAACAACGCCCTAACTTGGGACAAGGTCAGTGACATGCTAATGAGTTAGGAGGGGTGAGACCTGCACTCCACTTGAGCATCCCAGCAGACAATAGGTCTGTGACATGCTAATGAGTTAGGGTCGTTAGCCTCAGCAGGGTCGTTAGACCTGCTCCCTTCTACATCAAGCAGACCTTAGATTGTTTATGAGTTAGTATCAGGATTAGGGTGTGGCTAACCACACCCATAGGTTATAAATCTCCAACGCGCGGTCCGAGAATTCATTCCCTGAAGAAGTCCTTTGGATTGAGGACGAAACGTCGGGAAAACTTGCTAAGAAGTACAGATGATGGGTGAGAAACCTTCCTTTGCATTTCCATGAATGCACATTTGACATTTGAATCAACGCACAGTTGTCCGTTACCAACAAAACAATAGAAGTTTGGAACCATTCAATATGGCATCAAGCCGGTTTACGCATGCAAACCCACGAGCGAGGACGGTCAAAGTAGACAGCAGTAGGTGAGGTGTCAGCATTTCTGAGAAATAAAATGAGCCCTAAACAGTTATAAGAAAAGTACAGTACTTTTGTGTGTGTACTAAATGTTTGAAATGTTAAATAAAACCTAAAAGTACTTCTTTTTTGCTCTAAGTGTGGGAAACTGGAGCACCAGGAGGAAACCTACACAGACACAAGGAGAACATGCAAACACTACCCAGGAACACCTCTTGCATTGTATATATTGTGATTCAGGTTTTTAACCTGTAGCAAACTCGACTTGTGTCTCTCGCCTGAAGACGGCTCCGGTCAGAGAGTAGCCATTCACTGCCTCGCCGAGCTCCTGAGCCGTGGTCCAGGAGATGGGGCTGAGGATGGAGACCAGGATCCGCATGGCAGGCCCTTTCATTCAACACAAAACCATCAGTGATAGAGGAGAACGTGCATGTTGCAGCTGTACTCTGAAACTCACCTAATGTGCGAGGGATATTAGAGATAGTGGCATCGATCACTTTGCCTTGACCTTTGTGATCGGAGATGGAGGCGTTGAGTATCCCAATGCCAAATTCAATATTGTTGATGTTTCCTATGACGCTGCCCCGAGCCTTCTGTGGTCCACCTGCAAATAAGAGATTATAATGGATATATGATCGACCAGATAAAAATGAGATTATTTGGTGTATCAATAGCCGTGATTGTTGTCACCATAAGATGATTAGTTTAGGCATTTTTGTTTTAGCTTATTAATTGTTTAATTCTTTAAATTGTATGTTTTTTCTGTGGAATAATCGTTTTGCTATGTTATTTGAAAGTGACTATTTCTTCTCAATCCTACTAAAATGTTTTTAAAAAGAGAGAAACAGAATGCAATGTCCCACTTCTGCCCCTAGATGAATGTGATAATCTCTGAGTTCAGTCATTTCCAGGCTGGGGCTAGTCCACTTGGTCCCCAAAGGGCCCCGTGGCAGCAGGTTTCTTCACCTTCCTCAAGTGGGTCCAGTACTGACCTGAAGGGTGGAGGAAATGGGTGGAGTCTGGTGTGCTCCTGCTTGGTTGGAATGAAAAACCAGCAGCCATAAGGCCCTTTGAGGACTGTGTTGAGGACCACTGCTCTAAAGCATGTTTGAAAGGGGCAATATGGAAAAATTAAAGATTCAATACTTTAATTGCCATTTGCAGTAAAACAACATTGGAAAAACTGTGCACCAGATAAATATTCTTTAGGTATAAATGCAAGAGGAATGGGCTTGTCACCTGGGCAGGCCTGGGGGTTGCAGCGGGACAGCTGAGAGGAGTCTCCGGGACAGGCCCGTCCATTGTTTAAGGGAGAGGGCTCATTACAGAGGCGCTCCCTGCTCCTCTCTCCTCCTCCACAGGACACCGAGCAGTCAGACCAGGACTGCCACGCCCCCCAGTGGCCATGCACTGCAACACACAGGACAGTCTGGATAGAGGAGTGCACTTAAAGAGCGACTAAACACCTGTGACCAGCCTGACTCCGCCCACATGAACATTTGAATATTTTCTCTAAAAAGGGCGTTGCCCGAGGACCAAGGGACAAGAAGGGGGGCTTAGAGTTGGGCGTGGTCTGGGCTGTGATTGACAGCTCACTAGTCACACACAAAAAATAACCAGACAATAGTCATTGCTGCTTAAAGCCATAGTTTACACACCAGAAAGTCTCATTCCCTTGTTTACACACTAAGATAATTGTAGCTACACACCTGAACCTAAGCCACAGAATTATCTCAGCAGCAGTGGCGGTCCATTTATGTAATTTAATTTTAATCCACTAGATGTCGCCAGAATACTCCAACCTGCTGCTGGGGCGTGTGTAAGAGTTGAATGGGTTTATATCACTGGGCAGACAGACGCACGTCACACACACCAACTGACGACACACACACCAACTGACGACACACACACACCAACTGACGTCACACACACACCAACTGACGTCACACACATCAACTGACGTCACACACACCAACTGACGTCACACACATCAACTGACATCACACACACCAACTGACGTCACACACACCAACTGACATCACACACACCAACTGACATCACACACACCAACTGACGTCACACACACCAACTGACGACACACAGAATTACAGCCAATGGAGAGGCCAGGACCAAATTCAAATGTAGTACCACCAAAAAGGCAGAGAGGGCGCCACACACACGTTTTTAGGCTTAAAAGTGAGATTTAATCTAATTTGAACTAAAATGTCAAAAAAATGACCAGGATATGTAGAGAGCACTACAGTTAACACATTTATGCAGTTTATTATTAAAAAAGTGGATTTGGTGTTTAGTCGCTCTTTAAAAAGAATGGCCTTAAACTGGATACTTAGAAAGTCAAAATAATTCACAAGCAATGTTTATTTATTTATTTATTTTTAAATAGAAAAAGAGTAGAAAGCCCAGAAAACTCCTATCGATTTTGATTTACAGTCTAACTCTAAGTTAAATGTAGTTTGTTATTATTTTTATATATATACACTGTACCTGTACACAGAAGTACATATCATGTGTACGTTTCCAAAGCACTCACCGGGACAGTCCTGCGTGTTGCATTGTTGCGTCTGTGAGTCGGCCCCTGCACACGCTCGCCCTCCACTGGTGGGTCTGGGGCTGTCACATGACCTGTAGCGCCTGGCCTGGCCTCCGCTGCACGTCTTACTGCAGCCGCCCCAGGAGCTCCAGGCACCCCACTGACCGTTCACTGGGGCACAGCAAAACAAATCAGACTAGAACACTGTTGCTTCATCATTAACAGGCAGGTACAGTTGGAATTCTTCTTATAAGTCTGGAATGTAGGCCTGAGCGCTCTCTTTCCCAATGCGTTCTTTTCTCAGGTCACATATCTGTCTTTTGATGAGAGGTTTGCAAATTCCGGTCTTAGGTTCACTCCACACTGAACTGTATCAATGTGTTACATATTGGTCAATGACACGAAAAAGTCCCGAAATGTCTGAGGTCACTACCACTAAATGTTCACAGACCCACTCTTGTTTTGTCCCCAGGATCCAAGACGCCGTTTTGGACGTGACAAAAGTGGACACGATTGTTACGTCCTAAACGCCTTGTTTGTCTGCAGTTATTGAATAATATTCTTTTTGAATAGGGTAAAATCTATAATTACAGATTGATTATAGTTATATCTCCAACCACTACCCATTAAATAGTCTCCTGTGTCCTGTTCATTCTTCCGTTCACAAAGCCTCCAACACGACACGTCCTAAATGTAACAGTTATGTCCCAAAGTTCAATACCATTTTTCTTGAAATAGTTTTAGCTGCCCTTCTGAGATTAAACTATAAATATATATACTGTATATAGGCTACATGGTATTCAAAATGTTTAGGTACAAATATAATTAGTTCATACATTTATTTTATTGTTGCTTGACGTTAGATCGAGCAATGGTACAGTTTAGTTTTGAGTGAGCCCTGAACAGATCAGCCTAAGGTCTTATTTAGGCTTCCAATTCTTCTGTACAGAATGCACAGACACAACATAGCCTGACTGTGACACATGACTGCAACGTGGGCATTTTAATGTCATGTAACAGAAATGCAACTATAATAATGAATCCCTTATGTTCTAAGCTTGTCTACATCATTTTAATAACACAACAGATTTAATCAATGAAATTCAGTTAATTCCTTGTTCTCAGCACACTTTGCTTCTATGACTAACAGAATTTGTAGCCTCTGTCACATCTATATATCAGCTCGGTCAGACAGAAAAGGGAAAACAAAAGGTCTCAGCCCAAACACAGAGGTCTTTAAAACAAACACGCAAAAGGCTCTTGAGATGCAGATGTTTATTTGTAGTTTAGTCAAGTGATGGTAATTTCTCATCATTGTTGTAATTTGCTGATTTGTGTCAGAGCATGAATGTTATGTTGTCCCTGTGCTGAGTCCCTGTGCTGAGTCCCTGTGCTGAGTCCCTGTGCTGAGTCCCCTGTGCTGAGTCCCCTGTGCTGAGTCCCTGTGCTGAGTCCCTGTGCTGAGTCCCTGTGCTGAGTCCCTGTGCTGAGTCCCTGTGCTGAGTCTGTGCCCCTGTGCTGAGTCCCCTGTGCTGAGTCCCTGTGCTGAGTCCCTGTGCTGAGTCCCTGTGCTGAGTCCCTGTGCTGAGTCCCTGTGCTGAGTCCCTGTGCTGTGCTGCCCTGTGCTGAGTCCCTGTGCTGAGTCCCCTGTGCTGAGTCCCTGAGTGCTGAGTCCCTGTGCTGAGTCCCTGTGCTGAGTCCCCGATCCTGTGCTGAGTCCTGTGCTGAGTCCCTGTGCCCTGAGTCTGATCCCTGTGCTGAGTCCCTGTGCTGTGCCTGTGCTGAGTCCCTGTGCTGAGTCCCTGTGCTGAGTCCCTGTGTGAGTCCCTGTGCTGAGTCCCTGTGCTGAGTCCCTGTGCTGAGTCCCTGTGCTGAGTCCCTGTGCTGAGTCCCTGTGCTGAGTCGCCTGTGCTGAGTCCCTGTGCTGAGTCCCTGTGCTGAGTCCCTGTGCTGAGTCCTGTGCTGAGTCCCCTGTGCTGAGTCCCTGTGCTGAGTCCCTGGTCTGGTGAGTCCCTGTGCTGAGTCCCTGATCCTGTGCTGAGTCCCTGTGCTGAGTCCCTGTGCTGAGTCCCTGTGCTGAGTCCCTGTGCTGAGTCCCTGTGCTGAGTCCCTGTGCTGAGTCCCTGTGCTGAGTCCCTGTGCTGAGTCCCTGTGCTGAGTCCCTGTGCTGAGTCCCTGTGCTGAGTCCCTGTGCTGAGTCCCCCTGTGCTGAGTCCCTGCTGAGTCCGTGTGAGTCCCTGTGCTGAGTCCCTGTGTGAGTCCCTGTGCTGAGTCCCTGTGCTGAGTCCCTGTGCTGAGTCCCTGTGCTGAGTCCCTGTGCTGAGTCCCTGTGCTGAGTCCCTGTGCTGAGTCCCTGTGCTGAGTCCCTGTGCTGAGTCCCTGTGCTGAGTCCCTGTGCTGAGTCCCTGTGCTGTGTCCCTGTGCTGAGTCCCTGTGCTGAGTCCCTGTGCTGAGTCCCTGTGAGTCCCTGTGCTTCCCTGTGCTGAGTCCCTGTGCTGAGTCCCTGTGCTGAGTCCCTGTGCTGAGTCCCTGTGCTGAGCCTGTGGTCCCTGTGCTGAGTCCCTGTGCTGAGTCCTGTGCTGAGTCCCTGTGCTGAGTCCCCTGTGCTGTGTCCCTGTGCTGAGTCCCTGTGCTGAGTCCCTGTGCTGAGTCCTGTGCTGAGTCCCTGTGCTGAGTCCCTGTGCTGAGTCCCTGTGCTGAGTCCTGTGCTGTGTCCCTGTGCTGAGTCCCTGTGCTGAGTCCCTGTGCTGAGTCCCTGTGCCTGGCTGAGTCCCTGTGCTGAGTCCCTGTGCTGAGTCCCCTGTGCTGTGTCCCTGTGCTGAGTCCCTGTGCTGAGTCCCTGTGCTGAGTCCCCTGTGCCGAGTCCCTGTGCTGAGTCCCTGTGCTGTGTCCCTGTGCTGAGTCCCTGTGCTGAGTCCCTGTGCCTGTGTCCCTGTGCTGAGTCCCTGTGCCTGAGTCCCTGTGCTGAGTCCCTGTGCTGAGTCCCTGTGCTGAGTCCCTGTGCTGGTCCCTGTGCTGAGTCCCTGTGCTGAGTCCCTGTGCTGAGTCCCCTGTGCTGAGTCCCTGTGCTGAGTCCCTGTGCTGAGTCCCTGTGCTGGTCCCCTGTGCTGTGTGGTCCCTGTGCTGAGTCCCTGTGCTGAGTTCCCTGTGGCTGTGCTGAGTCCCTGTGCTGAGTCCCTGTGCTGAGTCCCTGTGCTGTGTCCTGTGCTGAGTCCCTGCTGAGTCCCTGTCCCTGTGCTGTGTCCCTGTGCTGAGTCCCTGTGCTGAGTCCCTGTGCTGTGTCCCTGTGCTGAGTCCCTGTGCTGTGTCCCTGTGCTGAGTCCCTGTGCTGAGTCCCTGTGCTGAGTCCCTGTGCTGAGTCCCTGTGCTGAGTCCCTGTGCTGAGTCCCTGTGCTGAGTCCCTGTGCTGTGTCCCACCTGGGCACGGGTTGCTGTTGCAGAAGTCCACTTGCACATCACTCCCTTCACACTGGCGCCCGCTGTGCAGAGGGGCGGGGCTTGCACAGAGGCGTGTCCTTTGTCTGGTCCCGCCTCCACACGATACGCTGCATGCGGCCCAGGTCACCCACGAGGACCACTTTCCATCCACTGACAAAAACAGCATTACAACAAATCCAACTATTATGGATTTTTTTTGCACAGCATTGTATATTATCCATGAAGTTCAGCATTAAACATAAAGGTAAATGGGGGAGAACCTTCATTTATCCTAGAGTGCGGAAGTGTAATTAAAATAAATAGCATGAGATTCTTCTTGATGCTTATACTGTGTTTACACGAGCACTCACAGTGGGGACTAGACCTAGAGATTTACTGAAGCAAGACCAAAGAACCAAATCAAAAGCAATTCAGGCTTAAAGTCAGTGCGGACTTTCACAGGTGGAAAGTAGCTTCAATCTTCAAACTAAAGCAGCGTCAACATTAGATTTGCCACTAGATGTTGGTCTCAGACTACAGCAACACAGAATAAAATTATCAAACAAAATCTGAAATGCTATTTTTTCACACTTTGACAAAAATGCTTTAATTTGAACATTTATGGGCCTTTTTTAAGACCATCCCAGACACAAACAAGCACCATTTATTTGTGGCTTTTTCTGATCAAAATGTTAATTTGCGACTTGGACAAATCCTATAATGCTGTTTAGTGTGGGGGGGGTCTCTCCCATAGAAGCTCTGCAGGTAACTGTTAAACGTGCAGTTGCAGAAGCATGTCCTGATGAGAAGGAACACATTACACTACTTTACTTTTTCACACTACAGCCTCAGTGTTGTCGATGCTCTAAATACAGAAGAAATTATCCCCGTCTGCCACAATTTAAGAGATACAGCACATGAGAACGTTTCAAAATCAACAAAAGGTTTGATGTCTAATTGTTCTGCTTATACAGAAAAGCAATTCTATTTTAAAGTTACTGTTCCTAAGTTTGAGTACTGAGGATAAATTATGAGATGTTTTTGGTCAGACCGGTTTGGAAATAATGCAGAATATACAATTTCTTTAGCCTACGTTGTATTCTAATTAGCGCTGTCCAAATCAATATTTAGCACAAATAGATATTAATGTTGTCATTTTTTTAATCGCATGATTATTTGGCTTTTTTGTTACCAATTATACATGTTATACAGCTGTTTATTGACAGCACTGAATTGTACGACGTTTTGCCTCAATGTGAGCGTGAAATATAACACTACACGTTTTCATTATAAAAACAATTGCACACTGAAACCCAGTCACTTTTCCACGTTGATGAGAGAATTAAAATGATCAAGGGGTATAAAGAATAGATGAAAGTTAGTGACTAATTTACGAGTTAAAGCTGCACTAACTGACTTTGGGATTTTGAAGCCGCGGACTCGCTGGCCTCTCTCTTCCTGCTCCCCTCCCCGCACCCACGAAGCTATCGCCCCCCACACACACCCACTGTTGGGACGGAGCTAGTGTC
Organism: Knipowitschia caucasica; assembly: GCA_964034765.1. Lineage (NCBI taxonomy): Eukaryota > Metazoa > Chordata > Actinopteri > Gobiiformes > Gobiidae > Knipowitschia > Knipowitschia caucasica. The sequence goes on along the minus strand of OZ035824.1, from coordinate 53,011,224 downwards.
TCCCAATATGGATAATACATGGATATGGATTTTCACGTGGATGGCGTGACCATAGAACGATAGAACCGGGAAGCGCGGAGGAACGAGACTTTCTTTTGGATGGCTGTTTCGCTGAGTAAGCAGTACCCGGTGACGAAGACACACGAAGCTTCAGGTTAGCTCCGCCGCTTGTTGTGTTAACTCAGCCGTCTATGCTAACGGACCTGTAGATTTCTCACGAAAGTGGGGGCTAGTGGTGCGCTGTGATTGGTCACAATCTGCGACCCGAAACACATTCTCTTCCTTGTTTCATCAAAACTCGATCTAAAATATAATGTCACGCCAGCACAAACCTGCGCTACTTTTTCTTCAAAAGGACGTTTATCCCAATGCACTGCATGGACATGGATAGCATTTTCGTAATTAATACAAAAATAAAGTCAGTTAGTGTGGCATTAACTATGACATTCAGGCAATTAATTGTGATTAAAAGATGTAATTGTTGGACAGCCCTAATTCAAATGTTTTGTAAATGTACTGCATGGTCTGCATGGGCAGCTCTGCGGGTCTCACTCACCAGGGCAGGGCCTCTCCTTGCACGCCTGTGTCTGTGTGTCGCTGCCTTCACACTGGGGCCCCTCAAACGCAGGAGGGGGGTTGTTGCACAGCTTTACCCTGGACTGCATGCCTTTACCACAGGTCTCACTGCAGGGGCTCCATGGAAGCCAGGGCCCCCAGTGACCTGCCACTTCAGAGATACAGAAGGAACAAATGTGCCAAAAGGTTTTCAACAAGGGAAAAATAATATGTCTATAAACAATTTAGATGAACAAACTAAAATGCAGTTTATTGGAAAATCAACTGCATCTGATGTGTGCAATGATGTGGACTCTAAACATTGTAGATTCTGGTGGACGACTAAAGTATGACAAGCTGTTTTTTTGTTTGTCATTTTCCTCTTGTGTTTCTGTTAAATGTTGCTGTACTTGACCTGTGTGACCCTGACCCTGGGACGACAGGTGGAAATTAGCCTTTGGCTATAATCTGACATGTTTACATTAATGTTTTTAATGTGTCTGTTCATTGACATGCACTGTCCCATTAAAATAAAAAAATAAATAATAATAAAAAAAAATCAATTCCTTTTTAAACAAAAACCCCGATTTGATTTTCAACATGCAAACAGCCCTAGAACGGCCCCGATGGTAATTACCAAAGGATATGTGATGATGCACACACACACCCGTGGGTCATTCGATTTGATCGCTCAACCAATTATGTTATGTCCGGCTTCAGCTCAGAAGACACACACTCTACCACTGGGGCTCCTTTTATTAACCACTATGTTGTCATTCTACTGTATTCAGTCATATGTAGAACACAGAAGAAAGCAGACAACACAGCGGTTAAAATGAGGTAGATAAGAGAAGACAAGGATACACCAACAATCCTATAGAGACATTCTTCTATGTTTACTTTATAGTTTTATATAGTTCAATCCAAGATGCAGTTATAAAGACTTTCATTCTCCAAATAAAAAATATCATGCTATGGTTTTGTCATAACGTGATGAGACATTTAGACATTAGCTGTGTTTGTGCCAGATGTTCTGATACTATGGATGAAGCTAAAAGCAAGTAGGACCGTGTTGAAAAAGACCTACTTTCATCAAAGAATAAGAAACAACAGATCTGGTTAAAAACTACCTGGACAAGGCCTGACGCTGCACATGATAACCTCTGCAGCCCTGCCTTCACACGGCCGGCCCCCGTGCAGCGCTGGCGGGTCACTACAGCTCCGGATCCGTGTCCTGTTGCCTTGCCCACAGGTCCGGGAACACTCCTCCCAAGCAGACCACTCAGACCAGCTGCCGTCCACTACAGCTCAAACACATGCTTTGTTAGTCCTTCCGCTAGTATATAGATTCATCTTTCTACATTTTATTTCAAACAATTGGCATGTTAATGTAAAACCATGACATGCATCGCTCTGCTTCATAATAGTCTCTTCATTATATATTTAGCACATCAAATAATTCATCCATACAAGAAACCCATTCAGTCCATATCTCATGAGTTCTCACCAGAACAAGGCTTCCCGTAGCAGCTGCGTGTCGCAGAGGAGAGCCCAGTACAGTCCTGCCCTCCGTTGGCTGGCGTCGGATTATTACATTGCCTCCGCCTTTTCTGACCTCCAGCTCCACAGGACACACTGCATGGACCCCACTCGGACCACTCTGAGTACCCTCCATGCACTAGAAGACAGGTTGTTCACTGTCATCACCGTGTGTGGAAGGATTGGAACAATATCTGACTCTGGACATTGTAAAGTGCTTTGGGTCTGTAACATGTGTTATATAAATGAACATTACTTATTTACTTATTTACTCAAGCCTAGCGTACATGGACAGAGTAACTGGAGACGACTAGTTTCAAGGCGGCTTTTGGCGACTGAGAGGAGATGATGGAGATGATCAGTTGAAATCGGTCGATGTGAGCGCTCTTACAACTGGAGATAAACAGTCGATCTCCGGATTCAGTCAGTTGCCCGTGTTCTACTTTTCGGCAACTAGTCGTCCTCAGATCCAGAGATATCACCCGATGTGCTCCAACAACATGTGTGTATTGTGTGTATAGCGCCCTCTACAGTTTATGTCAGAAAACACACTGTAGTTGAGGCCAGTTGCTGTTATTCCCCAGACTGGCCTGATACACGAGTTGCCCGTTTTAACCAGATTGTAGATGTGTGCGGGGCAGTAACTCATAGGCCACAGATATAATCAGATACAATCTTGTCTAATACAGTATTTTCAAGAAGTGAGCATCGTGCCATTGCTCATAACAACACCAATTTAGGCTAATTTGGGTTAGACGCATAATTTGTTATCATATGTTGGCACGAGGGCTGTGCCACATATCAAAATAGTTTTTGAGGGAACCACAAGTTTTATAGAAGTGCACAAACATTGCACATGTTACATGGTTTTAGCCGGCAGTGGTAATATTTTCACAAACAGGTTAAATGTGGATTTCTCTGGTTAATCTATGTAAAATGAAGGTTGTGGTGACCCTGACCCTGTGCTCTCTGGACCTGAAGCAGTGGTTCATAAATTGAACAAAGAGAAGCCCAAGAATTTGTCTTTCTGTTTACCACAAATATCAAATATTTACTGGTTCGCTCACGTATGGAGAATGTTGATAGAGTTCAGTGCAGTTCTCATGGTGAACATTTACATTCATTTGTGTTGGACGTAAAAACAATTACTTTCCCCATATGACCCAGCTGGTGTCCTTACCTCGCACAGTGAGCGTGACCCTGACCAGTATAGAGCCCAGAAGGTTCCTTGCCACACACTCGTACTCCGCGGTGTCTTCCCGCTGGGCCCCGCTGATGTGTAGAGAGCCGTTGGTCAGGGAGGAGAAGCGATCATTACCCAGGAGCGGACGCCCCTCTCTGGACCACTCTATCATCGGAACGGGCTCCCCTTCAGCCTGGCAGTTCAGCACCACTGAAGCACCAGCGTCCAGGACTGTGTCTACTGGCTCAAGGACAATCGAGGGGACACCTGGAAGAAGACAGATGGGTGAAGGTAGAAACAAAGTATGTTCAGAAATCTACTACTCGAGATGTACCAATCTGTTACATTTTTTGCAACAAATGTAATTGGTTAGGGATATACCAACTTGCATCTGTTATGCGCCACAATCATACTATTCACCTCTACAGTTGCAGCGATGACAACTGTGGCATGCAGGTGAAAGTCTGATCCTGACACACCTCAAAAGCTAAGCAGGTTAGGGTCAGGTTAGGCACAATGGGTTGATCATTTCTACTAATATTACAACCAAAAAACCAGTGAACATCTTTTCACACAGGAAGCAGCACAAGTCCTTTCATTTCCACGGCACAATTAAACACACCATGTTTCCTGCTTGGGTACTTGCAGAGGGTCTGTGTACTCACAATGATCAAAATGAGGAAGTGGCCAATGAGTGATGTCACACGCACATCCTCATGAACTCGCTTCCTGTCCTGGTCCTAGCGGGTTTTTTTTTTGATTAAGGTTAAAGATAAAACAGAATATTTCTCACTGCCCAGGAGGATATACCCAATTCTTAATGAACAAACAAGTATAGACAGTCAGCTACAACTATTTATGAAATGGTGGATTCTCATTTCTTACTCTGCAGCGTTAGTGTGACGCTTCTTTCCATAATGCCAGCATCATTTGTGGCCACACACATGTAATTACCGGCATCCTCAGCCTGTCAAAAAGAGAAAAAAACATGTGGGAATATTCTGAGGTATTGGATTATCAACAGTGAAATGATTGCATACCACTGTGCCGTAAATGGCCAAAGACCCGTTGTCCAGCAGCCGGATGCGATTATTGATTGGAATGTTTATACCATTTTTAACCCAGTGAATGGTGGGTAACGGGCTGCCCCTGACCTCACAGTTCAAGATGGCGTTTCCCCCCAGAGGCTCGATCCGGTTTGAGTTGAGGTCTCCATCAATGATTGGGGGCTCTACAAATAGACACACAATCTTCATACATCCTGCTTTTATGGCTGTGCTTGAAAGATGTCACTGTTTTGTCAATAGTTTGGAGAACATGAATGAACGTGGATACTTTTTCTCGATATTGTTAGTGGTTGTGTAAAGCCATATATTGCCAAATATATGGCAAATATCAGAGGTTGTGGCAGAGCTGCTCTGCCACAACCTCTGAGCCCCCATCTGTTCAGTTACTAGCCTCAGAGGCTAGTCAGATTGAAACTGTGTGTGCATGTGTGTGTGTGCCTGTGTGTGCTCAGTTACTAGCCTCAGAACCTAGTCAGATTGAAACTGTGTGTGTTCCCCGCTTGAAGTCTAAAGCACTATATGCGAGGAAATCTGACCTAGGTGTCAGACACAGTAACTTAATAAAAGTTCAGACAGACAGAAATAGTTCTAGCGGTAGGGTTGTTAAATGTGGTTTAATGAACGTCAGATCAATCTCGTCTAAATCGCTTCTCATAAACGAACTTATTATAGACAAGGGCTTGGATCTGTTTGCGCTCTCGGAGACTTGGCTCCAACAGGACGAGTACGTTAGATTGAATGAGTGCACTCCTCCGACGCATGTTAACTACCAGAAAGCCAGAGCTACAGGTCGCGGCGGTGGTGTTGCGATTATATCACACACCAACTTGGTTCTTAGTCCCAAAACCAACAACGCTTTTCACTCGTTTGAAAACTTAACACTTTCAATCACCTGTCCTGGGTGGAGAAAACAAAAAGCAGTACTATTTATAGTTTTATACCGACCTCCTGGTCCTTACAGCGAGTTCCTAACAGAATTCTCTGACTTCATTTCAAACCTAGTTTTGGAATGGGAAAACATAGTTATAGCTGGAGACTTCAATATACATGTGGACGACAGCACTGACAGCTTAAACAAAGCTTTCAGCGCCGTACTAGATGGTGTTGGTTTTACTCAGAATGTCGAGGAACCTACTCACATTCATAACCACACCTTGGACCTTGTCCTGACCTACGGCTGTGATGTCTCCAATGTTGACATCCAGCGTCAAAGCTCGTTGCTGTCTGACCATTTCTTGATCACGTTTGATCTCGCTTTGGAGGACTTTCCTGTCCCGCAAGATAAAACCATAATGAAAAGAACCTTAAATGATAAATCTATCACAAGGTTCAAAGAACTAATACAGCCTATGTTGAATACTGCTGCAGGTGAACCTGTTCACAGCAGCTGCAGTCCCTCAGTCATTGACCAAACGGTGGGCAACACTATGGAGTCTTTAAAATCTGCATTAAATGCAGCAGCTCCTTTAAAACAGAAAACCATTAGGATTAGATCATCGTCGCCCTGGTACAGTGTTCAACTCCACACTTTAAAACAGGACGTCAGAAAATTGGAGAGGCTATATCGCCACTCCCACTCGGAGCCTGTCCACAGGGAGTGGAAAGCAGGTCTCCGAAACTACAAGAAGGCCCTTCGCGGGGCTCGAACTCAATACTATTCAACTTTAATAGAAGCGAATAAAAACAACAGTAGATTTTTGTTTGGTACCGTCGCTAAACTCACAAACTGCCATAGCGCAATCGAGCCTAAAATTCCAAGCTCACTGAGCAGTGTCGACTTTCTCCACTTCTTTAATAATAAAATTACATCCATCCGTGACAAGCTGGAGGAGGTTGCTCCTGCTGTTAGTGGTGGACAGGTTGAAGCGGCATACGTGACTTCCCACTTAGACTCTTCAGTGGGCCTTAATAAATTCATGGCTGTGAGCCAAGCAGAGGTGATCTCTGTGGTCACATCCTCAAAAGCCTCAACTTGCATGTTAGACGCAGTCCCGACATGGCTCTTCAAAGACATACTTCCTTTGATAATTGAGCCTATCGTAAATATAATAAACGCATCCATACAATGTGGCTATGTCCCACAAGCTTTTAAAACCGCGGTAATCAAACCCCTTCTGAAGAAAACAAACCTGGACCCAGAAATACTTACAAACTACAGACCGATCTCAAACCTCACTTTTATATCTAAAATCCTGGAAAAACTTATAGCTGAGCAGCTCCGCTGCCACCTGCAGGAAAATGATATGTTTGAAGTCTTTCAATCAGGATTCAGAGCTCATCATAGCACTGAAACGGCACTAGTCAAAGTCACAAATGACTTACTACTAGCTGCCGATAATGGACAAGTGTCAGTGCTGGTCCTACTGGACCTTAGTGCTGCATTTGACACAATAGACCACAGCATTCTACTGCAGAGGCTAGAATGTGATATAGGTCTTAGAGGAACAGCCCTTGGCTGGTTTAAATCCTATTTATCAGATCGATATCACTTCGTCAATGTGAATCAGGACTCGTCGCCTTATTCTGGAGTGGAATTCGGTGTGCCGCAGGGTTCGGTACTCGGACCGATTCTTTTTACTCTCTACATGCTGCCACTGGGAAACATTATTAAAAAGCATGGAATTAATTTCCACTGCTATGCAGATGACACACAGCTTTATCTGTCGATGAAGCCTAATCAGACAGATCAGCTAGAAAAGCTCAGTGCCTGCATAAAGGACCTTAAAATGTGGATGACTCTTAACTTCCTACTTCTCAACCCGGAGAAGACAGAAGTGATCCTACTCGGTCCGAAGCGCCTGCGTGACTCCCTCACTAACCAGATGGTTACTCTCGATAATGTCAGTATTATACCCAGTAACACTGTGAGGAATCTTGGAGTCATTTTTGACCAAGAACTCTCCTTCAAGGCTTATATAAGCCAAGCAACTAAAACGGCGTACTTCCACTTACGGAACATCGCTAAAATTAGGAATTTCCTTCCTAAAAGTGACGCGGAAAAACTCATTCACGCGTTTGTCACCTCAAGGCTCGACTACTGTAACGCTTTACTGGCAGCGTGCCCTAAAGCCTCTTTGAAGAGCTTCCAGCTCGTTCAGAATACAGCAGCTAGGATCTTAACAGGTACCAAAAGGAGGGAGCACATAACTCCGGTGTTAAAATCACTCCACTGGCTCCCTGTGGAGTACAGAATAAAGTTTAAAATCCTTCTCTTAACATATAAAGCCATAAATGGCTTGGCTCCTTCTTATCTCCAAGACACGTTAGTGTCGTATCAACCAGGTCGAGCGTTGCGCTCACAAAACACCAGACGTCTGGTGGTCCCTAAGGTCTCAAAGGTCACTGTTGGTGGCAGAGCATTTAGCTCCAAGCTCCTTTACTGTGGAATCAGCTTCATTTATGTTAAGGAAGCAGATACGGTACCACATTCAAGGCCAGGCTTAAAGCACTTTACTTTAATTTAGCATATAATTAGGTAATATATAATATGTAGTGTATATATTATATATATATGCTGTATTATGTTATATATTATGTTATATATTATTCAATAATGTATTGTGTTATGTTGTATATTATGTTATATATTATGCTGTATGTTATTCTTTATTCAAGGCTAGGTTTAAAACAGTCCTCTTTAGTTTAGCATATGGCTAGGAAGGTAAGACTCGGAGAAGGTTAAACTCCTCAGAGTGTCAGTCAAGCTGCATAGGGAGCCCCCTGCTGGAGAAGTATGGTAACTTGAGCACTATCCTCTCCTCCTTCCTACTTTATCTGTTTAGCATTTTTAGGATTCTGACTGTAGTTTGTTCATTGCTATTCACCCGTTGTCCCATTGTCTGTTTCATGGTACGATGACGGGATCTCTGAGCCTGGCCTCTTCCATCTACACCTGCGGACTGCCCCGCCCGACCCGCCTGGGAGTGCTTCAGTCCTGCACCGGACCTGTCCACGTTCAGCGTCCACTGGTCCACGTTCTGTAGCTAGCTTAGGTCCTGGATCATTAGTCTGTCCGTCCGGAGGAGCGGATCCCTTTCTCATATGGGTCTCCCTCCCTGTGGGTTTCCCTAGTTCTCCTCCAAGGTTTCTCACGTTTTCCCACTGGGTTTTTTAAGAGTTTTTCCTTGTCGATGCAGGAGGGTCTTGTTGGACAGTTAGTGTCCAACAGAAAGGATTGGTGATGATCAGGACACTTTAGCATTCTACAACATGTATGGACATTTTCTTCTGTGTGTGCTTTATACTGTATTCTTCATGTGTTTTAACTGTTGATTCTCTGACCTGTGTTGGTGATTTCAATGGTTTTGTTAAGTCCTCTGAGATGACTTCTGTTGTGACCTAGGGCTATACAAGAATAAATTGTATTGTATTGTATTGTAAATAAACATGTTTTCCATGTTCAATTAATACATAAGTAAGCTTTCTGTGAAGAATGGGCAGCTTTAACTTCAGAGAGGATGAAGAACCTCAACCACAGCAACCACAAAAGACTGCAAGCTGTCATAGATGTTGAAGGAGCAAAACACTATTGAGAACTGGGGGATGGAGACTTTTGATCAGGGCTAGATGAGGAGTGTCTTACATCATATTTTAAACATAGAAAACATGTATCTTTGACAATAAATGGCTTCACACAACCACCAACAATGAATGAAAGAAGAAAAACTATTTGCGTTATCATTTATCGTCTCCAATATGGCCTAAACAATATGAAAATGTCTGCTTGCCAGTGTATAGTTTTGGCTTACCTTTAACATAAACAAAGCCCACAGACTTCACCACGCCCACACTGTTCTCTCCCGTGCAGGTGTAAGTGCCTGCTTCATGTTTGCTCACTCTGTCGATGACCAGCTCACTGTGGCCGCTTATGTGATTGTAGACAACTAAAACACAAGACACAAAAAAAAAAATCAGCATTAATAGTATTCATTTTGTTCTTAAACTTTGGCTCCTTGATCCTTGACAAAATGATGATACGTTGGTGGGTCAGGACCACATGAATGGGTCCATGGGAAAAGTGCCACTTCTTTAATTTTTGAACCCCTGCACCACCAAATGTCTAGGCACGTCCCTGGTTATTCACAAAGCATTTAAAATAGACTTGACCAGGAAGGAACAATGTCAAATGAAATGACTTTGTATAATATTCATCCTTTAAAGTAATGTTCTCATGTGCTCTGTGAGCCATACCTGGGATGATCTTGTTGTTGAAGGCCCATGTGATCCGAGGTGCAGGGACCCCAGTGGCACCACAGGCCAGTAGGAGGCGCTCTCCTTTGTTGAGGGACACGTCTCCGAGTAGTTGAGTAAAAACAGGATGTGTGTGGACGGCAACAGACATGGTGTGGGTGTCCTGACCCACAGTGTTGGTGGCCACACAGGTGTACGAGCCGCCGTCTGAAGCCTGCGGGACCACATCACAGAACAGACTATGACATCATTACAGATACTTTGATCAAAATATTATTCTACGATACAAATATGTACTTAACACAGACGGTAAAAAGCTATTTCTAAGTTTTGCGTTTGTTTGATAAATAAAAAATGTGGAATTTGAGCCAAATTAGAAGCATGGCAAGTAAAAAGTCATCAGAAAAGTGTGTGCGGATGTGCGTGCAAAGGAAATGTACATGAAATAATAAAAAATAAATAAATAAATAAATTAATAACATGGAGTTGAAATAAGGATAGGGCGGTCATTAAATATATTTCTTCATAATTTTGTTTTTATCTTTTATAGCAAGCATTCAAGTTTTTTTTTACTATGTTTTTCTGTTTATTAAAGGGCAGCTGTTATTGCACTTGGACTTGTTTTACAAAAATAAAGAACATGATTTATATATTGGGGCTGGGTTCAAATCCCGGTCGGAACAGGGCTTTTCTAAGTGGAGTTTGCATGTTCTCTCTGTGTCTGCGTAGGTTTCTTCCAGGTGCTCCGGTTTCCCCTACCACTAAAACACGCTCACTAGGTTTAATCCTCCAGCTCTGGTCCTGACCGAGCCGAGCATCAACATCTGGAGACGGGTTCCCGGGCGCTGTTACTACGGCGACCACTGCTCCTGACGTAAGCCTCAGGATGGGTCAAGTGCAGACACTAAAGTGGACATTTACATTTAAACATTTATGGAGGTTGTGGTGGACTAGAAATGTATTGTTTTTTATAGTTTGAAAATAAAGATGAATGCACAGAAATAAAAGTATTCAGAAAACAGTACCTACTTTTTCAGGTACAGGTCTACATGATTCTTGAGCGGAATAAGTTTTAAAAGTATTCTACCCAACACTGGAAGTGATCATTTTTCTCAATGACTGTCATTTATTTGATCCCTAAACAAGATAAAAAAGAATGTGCCTTTTCTCATGTAATTCTCATTGATTTGGCAGAAGAGCAGGAAACATTAAAGTTCTCTTCACCGTGTTGTCTTTTGGACAAAACGCAGCACAAAGGATCATGGACAATGTAGTTTGTTTTGACAATATCGAGGCACTTTTACTTCCGCAATATTGCGATAATGGGATTTTTTTTATATTATTGTTAGGTCAAGGTCAAGGTCAAGGTCAAGTTTATTTATAAAGCACATTTAAAACAACAATGCTGCCCAAAGTGCTGTACACAAAAATACATGTATATAAAATACACAATTTGAATATAATAAAATTAAAATACAGATGCGGAAAAACAAAATTCAACACCAGCAAAAAAAAAAAAAAAAAAAAAAAAAGTCCTGCTCAGTTTTAATTAAAGGACTTCGCAAACAAATGGGTCTTCAACATAGACTTAAAAATGCCTAAAGACTGGGCTGCTCTAATATTTAAGGGGAGACCATTCCATCTACAATATTGTTAGATCACTTCTAATCAGTAGCACAAGTAAGAGTTAATGTATGGCAGATAAGTGCCAAGTTGTAATTGTGTAATACTATTGAATTTCTAACCTGTGCGATGTCTATGAGCAGCTCTCCAGACGGCAGGACAGTATACTCCCCAGTGCTGTCGCTCACTGGCACCCCGTCCTTCTCCCAGCTCAGGATGGGCTGTGGGACCCCCTCAGCCACGCACACCAGCTGGGTCTGACTGCCCTCCACCACGGACACCTCTGACCTTCCTCTCACAATGGAGGGGGGAACTGCACACACAGAGTTAGACTGGTTCACTTTGGATTTGGTTTCTTGAACAACCAGAAGGAGAATTCTAGAAACATGTACGCAAATGACAGACAGAGCCAGATTGTATTTATGGCTTGATAGATAGATAGATAGATAGATACTTTAGGAGAAATACAGGTGTCCAGTAGCAGCAAAAATATGAAATAAAATTGATCATTCTAAAAAGCTAGCAATAGTAATAATCAGCCACAGCCCTTCAGGTCACAGCAGCAGAGGTGGAGTAGCCTCTTGGTTTTGGACCATTTTCTCTGCTCTAGTCCAAAGTAAAATGCTAAATGCTTCATTAGCATTTTTTAAAAGGTTAGCATTCCTCCAGTGGATTTTCACCTGATCCACTTGGTTCTGACCATAAATCCTCTCTGCTCTGGTCTGGACCAGTGTAAAACCACTAACACTGCACTGCAGTAACATCCCAAGCAGAAAAAGCAATAAAAATAAAAATTGTAGAGCACAAGAAACTCAGGACTTGCAGCCGTTTTCCAGCGCATTCAACAACAGAAGATCCTTATACACTGAAGACTTTTTGACAACAGTAGGAAAGGGAGGCATGGGAAACTTCAAACAACACAAACTTCTGACTTTAAAAAGAAGTCTTCTAAAGTCAAGGCGCAGTGCTATAGGACCAGAGGGAATCCTATTATAATGGGCTAGGGCACGGCTTTTATGCACATGGAGCAATTTAAAAATGTTCCATATTTGCAAAAAATATGCAAGGTGTTTGTTTCGCTGTCATTATGCAAAATATTGCACCTCGTGTGACCTCACCATGTAGAAAACAGTTTGGTTTTATTACTATCTAAATGACCTACACATTTGGTCGGAGTGGTCCCACTGAGCACGTCTCAACAGAAAGAGACTACATTGTGAGGCAGGTTAAATGCTTCTGACGTCCCAGCCTGTGTCCCTGAAGACTTACTCTGCACAGTGAGCTCCATGTCCACACTGGCGGTCCCTGCTGCATTAGCCGCTGTGCAGGTGTAGCGGCCTGTGTCCCCGGGCTGGAGGAAGGCCATCTGCAGAGAGCCCGAGCTGAGCACTCTCTGGCCAACGGACTCTGAGAGCAGCTGGCCGTCTTTACGCCAGGACAGGACTGGAGCAGGAGTGCCCTCTGCCAGACACGGCAGCATCACAGAGGAGTCCACAGGAGAAGCGTAGTTCTGAGAAACCGTCCTGATCACCGGGGGAACTGAAGCGGGCAAACACACACTTTTAATATGTGTCTGAATTAAATGTTTAATATAATAATAAATATAAAGGGAGGGGTAGTTAATCTTTTTGTTTCATGAAGAATACATTTGTTTAATGCAAAAGAAAAGCTAAAAGCTGCCTAGTTTTTCCTGAATCTGATTTTCCAACTTTTCACAAACCAGATAACCCAGCATTCAGATGTAAAAGTTTACCTTGGACTATGAGTTTGGTTTTTCCCAAAGCTGTGCCTGCGCTGTTCTGAGCCACACAGATGTATGTGCCTGAATCCAACACAGAGGACTTTGAGATCTGCAGACTTCCATCGGGCAGCACTGTGTAAACACCACCTATAACAGCAGGTACATACAATACACTGTCACTCTAAAGTAAAAGTACACAACAGTGAAGTACTATGAACAGTCACCGGCCGTCGGGAGGCTGATGCCCTCTTTCTGCCAGCTGATGGTCGGGGTGGGGGAGCCTGTTGCGCTGCAGGGCAGGGTCACAGGGTTGTTTAGAATCACATCCAAATCCACTCGGTGGTTCTGGATGACCGGGAGCTCTGGAGAGGTCAATGGAGAAAATCATTGGAGTCGTTAAATTAAAGTAGATTTAGGAATATATTTGTTGACTTGCAGAATAAAACATATTCAAAATGGATTTAACCTATTCATATTTATAATGACAGTAGCTCAGTTGGTAGAGCATTGGCCTTTGGGCCTGGAGGTCGTGAGTTCGAATCCCACCATGGGACCTACTCCAGCTGCTCCCACTGATGACTGCTGTCGTTGTGTCCTTGGGCAAGACACTTAACCCCACGTTGCCTGAAGCCCCCGCTGAAAGATCAAGGCTGTATCACAACTGATGGAGCAGCCATCTTCCTGTGGACTCACCCCCTGCAGAGGATCAGAGGGACTGGTGCTATGAGCATTGGGTGGCAGCTCTCATTGCCACCCCCCCGACCCAGAAATTGACTAATAAAGGGGTTGAAAATGAAATGAAATGAAAAAATATATATTTATAATGCTAATGATGCTAATTAGAGTCTGTATAAAACAAAAGTTGTACATTGTTTTTTTGGACAATGCTGTCAATAAAGTGGATTAGACGTGAATACATCTGATTTTTACCCAGACACAGTTTTCTGAGCGCAGAGACACCATTAGAAAAACAAGCTCAGAGGGAACATTGTGTGGTATGTTTCACCCTGAACAGTCAGCTGCACATGTCGCACAGTGGAGCCTGCAGCGTTTTGGGCTGTGCACTTGTAGCGTCCGGCATCACTAAGTTCGACTGACTCGATCTCAATTGGACCTAAACACAGGATAATAACACACATATTATTACACATGCACCCTTGAGGAGACTGTTTATATTCAAGTAAACATATGAATTGGTTCTCTATGAGAAACAGTCAGGAGTGTGTTTGCAGACGGACCTGTCGGCAGGAGGCTGTACCCCTGCCCTTCATGCGACAGCCTGGTCCCATCCCTGCTCCAGTGGATGGTGGGCTCTGGGACCCCAGATGCAGTACAAGGTATGATCACTGAGGACAGTCTCATCACAACCAGCTCAGTGAGCTCATCAGCGATGGATGGAGGCACTGAAGAACACACATGTATTCAGTGACAGTGTCGGTGCTGGTCTAGTGCTGTGTTCAAACTCACCATGGACGCTGAGGATGACCTGTCTGGAGTCCTCTCCGGCTTCATTAGAGACCACACACTCGTACACAGCTGTGTCCTCCACTGTGGCCGCGATGACCACCAGAGATCCAGACGACAATAACCTGTTAGCATAAGATGTCACATGCTGCTGTATGCTACACAGAAGAGGCAAGTATCTACATTTTTAGGTACTGTACTCATTTTGTCTGATGTTGGTACTTGAATACTTGAATATTTGTTTACCTTTTACTTTTTACTCCTTTGTTTTCAAACACAGATATCTGTACTTTCTACTCTTTACTTAAACATGCTTCAAAGATGAGAGTCTGTGCCAGTCTGAAGCACTTTCACAACAGTATAACAATTGTCCACAAGCCAATGTGAAAGTATAAGTAAGTAAGTAATGTTTATTTATATAGCACATGTTACAGACCAAGGTACAGACCCAAAGCACTTTCCAATGTTCAGAGTCAGATATTGTTCCAGTCCTTCCACACACGGTGATGACAGAAGCGAGTCCAGAACACACTGGACCATCAAAGCCTCTGACCCAACACCATCATTCACTCTCTCATTCACATTCAGACCTATCATACCTATATAATACTAATATATGATCGAGTGATACCTTTAAGTCCCACACTGGGGAAATGTCAAATTACAAATAATTGACAAATTGAAAAAATGGTCAATTATTATTATTTTCATGCGGCAAGTGAAAGAGAAAGTGAACATGGCGACTGCTTCGGGGAAAGGCAGGTGAAGGACTTTTGCAGATTGTGTGGTCCTCATTCCTTTTGGACAGCTCCTCATGTGGTTGAACTAAAACTGAGCATCGCAGAAAGTAATATAACCTTTAGAATGTTCATTGTAATTGGATCAGCTCCAACACAACCATAAGAAATCTGTGGATCTGCCCAGACATGGAAAATTAAATACCACAATGCAGAATAGAAAAGTGTAAGTAAAAAGAGCGGGGTTGTTTTGTGGCTGTGGTCAGGGGAGCCAGGGAGACGCAATGGGTTAAGTGTGAAAAGGAAAAGTCAAGCAAGTCATGTCCCCTTTAATCTTCTCAAAAGCAAGCATCTAAAAAAGTTCCACACCTATACATATTCTGGTTCTGGTCGGTGTTAATGAGGCGTCCGTTCTTCCTCCAGCTGACTGTGGGTTTAGGAATCCCCGCGGCCTCACAGGACAGCGTGGTCTGGACATTGACTGTCACCGTCACGTTGTTGTGGCCCTCAGTGATAGAAGGAGGAACTGGAAAACAAAAAAAGAGAATAGTACATGGAACCACTCTTGTTGCTCTTCCATCCCCACACACACCGTGGACTTGCAGGTCCACTCTCTTGCGCTGTGTCCCGGCTGGATTCGTGGCCATGCACAGGTAGCGGCCCGTGTCTGTGACCTGAGCAGAGTGAATGTGCAGCGACCCATCTTCGGCAATTGCGTATCTGTAAATGGCATTTTTACACGATTTAAAACTTAAAACAAATGACATACTTAAAGAGCGACTAAACACCTGTGCCCAGCCTTACTCCGCCCACATGAAGATTT
Organism: Knipowitschia caucasica; assembly: GCA_964034765.1. Taxonomy (NCBI): domain Eukaryota; kingdom Metazoa; phylum Chordata; class Actinopteri; order Gobiiformes; family Gobiidae; genus Knipowitschia; species Knipowitschia caucasica. The sequence goes on along the minus strand of OZ035824.1, from coordinate 52,995,302 downwards.
GAAAATTTTCTCTAAAAAGGGCGTTGCCTGGAGGACTAAGGGACAAGAAGGGGGGCTTAGAGTTGGGCGTGGTCTGGGCTGTGATTGACAGCTCACTTGTCACACACAAAAAAAACAGACAGTTGTCATTGCTGCTTAAAGCAATAGTTTACAGACCAGAAAGTCTCATTCCACCCTTGTTTACACACTAAGATAATTGTAAAGCTACACACCTGAACCTAATCACACTCAATAATCTCAGAATGACTCGTGTAATTTAATTTTAATCCACTAGATGGCGCCAGAATACTCCAAACTGCAGCTGGGGCGTGTGTGAGAGTTGAATGGGTTCACATCACTGGCTCTGACAGACTGACGTCACACAAAACAACTGATGTCATAGAGAACTTCAGAGTCAATGGAGAGGCCAGAACCAAATTCAAATGCAGTACCACCAAAAAGGTTGAGATGGCGCCACACAGACGTTTTTTGGCTCAAAAGTGATATTTTATCTAATTTGAACTAAAATGTCAAAAAAAATGACCAGGATATGTAGACAGCACTACAATAAACATACTTATGCAGTTTATGAGTTCAAAAAAGTTGATTTGGTGTTTAGTCGCTCTTTAACCACAGGAGTCGTCATTCACCTGGGGCTGTTAGTGGAGAGTATTGCCCCGTGCTTTCTCCAGGTTACCCGCGGGGGTGGCACTCCCTCCACCACACACTCCAGCACCACAGGCTGCTCTATTGGTACAGACAGTGCGACTGGACTCTGTCTGATCGAAGGGGCCACTGCAGAGACAATCGAACAAATGTTGCTCCCGTTAAATGTGTTCAAATAGAAATGTTAAAGTTGAAGCCACGCACTTGGACAAACAGCAGCGCATGGAGGACATGTGTTAAAAAATAAAAATAAAAAAAGTGCAAAAAGCCACATACACAAAATACAAATACACAGCTTCACTTGCAACTTACAATTGTTAATTTTTGTTCAATTGGTTGATATATTGTATTGGGCCTATATTTGAACTTTTTGCCAATCAGCCATTACTTACTCCATGCTATCATATCAATGGTTTGCTATCATTGCATGTTATACCTCATTTTAAAGCTAATTCTCACCCACAACATTGATTTTACTCCAAACAAAACACTATCAGTAAAACATCCTCAAATCTATCAGTAAATCAGACGACAGCTTTGGTCCAGTGATGTCTTACGTAAAACTGTACTAATTTTGTTCTGAATATAACATAACATACAACAACATATTTAATGAAAGTAAATACTATACTGTAAAATAAGGTATGTATTGAACTACCATTTTTTTTAACGAAACAAAAAATTATGACTTGGAATGAGAGAAAGACAGAAAGAATCCAACAGTGTGTGGAAAAGGCATCAGTTCCTTGCTCCATTTGGTAAATCTTGCTTTATGACAGTCAGGTAGGGTTTTTTTAAATTATTTTAATTGTAGATATCAAAATTGCATGACAGTCAATCAATTAATGTCGATCTGAAATAGATTCTGGCCAAACAAAATCCTTGATGTTATAAAAATAATGTGTTTTTAATGAATTTTCGTTTCGTCTTCGCCTAAAACCTGTGTGTGATGTCATAGCGGGTAAGAAGCCATGGATCTATGCCACTACTGCTATCCTCTCTTCTCTCCGCTGATGTCTGATGCAATACTGCCCTCTACAGGTGTCCACAGCTCATCACACATATATTATATTGCCGTTTTGTGAGCGAAAATGTTGATGTACTCAGATTCGAACCCCAGTCACTACGGTGCAGGAGCTGTGACATAGCGCCTTGTCATCTTGAATATCCGAGAAAAAAAAGACTACCAAATACCAAGTTGTAAACTAACAGTCGGTTGAAACGTCCTCGCTCCGACGTCACCAAGGGAGAAGAGGCTGCGCATTTTTTTCCTTTCTGAGGACGTTGTTATGGACATTTCTCAATTTGAGGGGATCAGACAAAAAAAACAATTGATTTTTAAACCTTTAGTGGTTCTCTTCCAATATAAAATGGTATTAAAACTGTATTTCTTTATCAATCCAACCCTGCATAAGGTCTTTAAATTAAGTTCAGGCTAATTTAAAAAAATGTTGGACTTTGTGTAGCATTTAGTTTGCACTGCAGCCTATAAGGAGTTAGATAACCATACGACAGGCACGGTGGCTGAGTGGATAGCACTCTCGCCTCTCAGCAAGAAGGTCCTGGGTTCGAATCCCGGTCGGACCAGGGCCTTTCTGAGTGGAGTTTGCATGTTCTCCCCGTGTCTGCGTAGGTTTCCTCCGGGTACTCCGCTTTCCCCTACCACTAAAAATATGTCCAATAGTTCTGGCATGTGCCTCCTGTACTGGCCCAGCTCCCATCTCTGTGTGGAGTGAGAGACAAATGCCCAAAAATTAACAATTGTAAACCGCTTTGAGACTCAGATCTGCAGTAAAAACTTACTTACTTACTTACGACCAGTACTCATATAATTGGAGGCATTGATACAATATTAGAGCAAATACCATTGACAGTCAAGTTGAAGTTCCTTGTGGTTTTTCCGGCGACGTTGCTGGCGACGCAGGTGTAATGCGCTCTGTCGGTCAGCTCTGCCATGTTGATCTGGAGGTATCGGCCGCTGGACAGGACACGGACTCGAGGAGAAGCCTGTGAAAGACATTCTAACATGAGACTGTTTCAATCTCCCACGACAAGTCTGTGGGGGCCTGATCTGACCTGAAGCGGGTTCCCGTCTTTGAGCCAGGTCAAGGTGGGAGGGGGAACAGCGTCTGATTTGCACTCCAGAGTAATCTGTCTGTTCAGGAGGACAGATGTGTCCTGTGGCGTGGTCTCCCCGATGATATTAGGTGGAACTAGGAGACAAAAGGGACCGTCTTTGAGTAATCTTCCTTTTCCTGTCTCCACCAACTTGGTTTGTTGATTAAGTTATTTTTCTTAACTTGCGGTACCGAGAGAGTTATGTTAAACAGGCATTTTGGCACATATGCAAACAAAATACAAATTTAAATCTCCATCAAGGAGACGAGTGTCCAATACAAACAATTCCCAAAGAAAAACAGATAAAATGATCAGAAACCGGATATAAATCAAACAACAATATAAAAATAAACATAAAATTGATGAATAAAAATACTAAAACACCAATAAAATATATTAAGTCACTGAAAAGCAGCGGACCACACAACTCACGTGGCTCAAAACTCACGTGGCTCAAAACTCACGTGGCTCAAAACTCACGTGGCTCAAAACTCACGTGGCTCAAAAAGACAGAATAATAGTGGGTCTTAAGACAAGACTAAAATAGGTGTAAGTCCAGAGAGAAGCTCCTCCTGGATGTTAAGTCTTGTTAGGCACCACGAGCTGGAGCCTCAACTGTATAATGCAGTTGGGGCTCTTGAGTATTCACTTTTGTATTCAGTCCTGCCACAACAGATCAAGATAACGGTCAGTGGATATTTTTTTCTTCCAGCAAAAAGGCCTGCAATCCTACTCGTATTACAGATTCAGAAAGGAATATCAGCAAACAAAGGGAGTAAACCAATGGGCATCTAAACTGTGTGAAAGGCAAGAAAAATTACTTGATGAATGAAAAGTACATTTTATATGTGATACATAAATGTGTGGACGGACCGTGCACGTGGACCAGGAACTCCTTGTTGTCATCGCCAGCTGGGCTGTTGGCCAAGCAGCTGTATCGGCCTGTGTCTTCCAGCTAAAGCAACAGTGAGTACACATATTTCACACTAATATTTCACAAATTATTATTCAAACATACAATTAAAACATCCAAAAAACCTGGGCTGTAGATACACGTAGCACCTCTCCTCCACTCAGGAGGCGCAGGCTGTTAGTCTGGGGCAGGGGGCGGCCATCTTTGAGCCAGGTCAGGGATGGCGTTGGGATGCCGGAGGCGTTACAGTGAAGCTCCATCACATTATTGACCACCACGGACACTTCATCCAGGACCCCCGAGCCCTCAATGTGTGGAGGCTCTGATGGGACAGAGAAGGAGCAACACAAATGTTTCTTACAGATGAATTACAAAGTTGGTCTCTAAAGTTCACACATCCAAGCACAAAAGTCACTTTCTTTGGCTGTATTTTGGAGATTGACGAATGATAACAACGCAGCTATAGTTCACTGCATGACCAGTAGGAACCAGAAGTGAAACCTACCCAGTACTTTGAGATTGAAATGGCGGCTGGTGTGTCCCGCACTGTTGTTGGCTACACATGTGTACGTCCCTGTGTGGTTCACTGTGACTCTAGACAGTTGTAGAGTGGTGTTGAGGTTCAGCAGCAGCAGCTGGCCCTCAGACTGAAGCAGCTCTCCATCTTTGAACCAGCTCATGAGCGGAGCAGGGGTCCCATCAGCCACACACCGCAGAGACGCCATGTTTCCCCTGACCGCCGTGAGGTCCTCCACACTCCCAGCACCGTCCAGACTAGGGGGCACTGAAGACCACAACAGACACCAAGCATGAGATCTTCTAAGAATGTATGCATATTTACAATCACATCAACAAAGAGGCTGTACATATTTGCTACGGAAATGCTCCTGTAGCAAAGTTAAAAAGTGTGTTACAACTAAGAAGACGCTGCTAATGTCCTTGGGCAAGACACTTAATCCCACTTTGCCTGAAGCCCCCGCTGAAAGACCAAGGCTATGCCACAGAGCAGCCGTCCTCTGTTATCTGCCACTGTTTAACAATCTGCAGAATCAATGCCAGAGTTTTTCTATTTGTACACTCCAATGATAATGTTTTTTACTAATAATAATAGCATTAATCTCTGTAAATAATAATACACAATATAATCAAAACAGTAAATGTGTGTGTGTGAGTGTGTTTTGTCTTATGTTTGTGTCTTTCTCTAGGAATTATGTTATTATTTATTTTCTGCTTTACAACTGTCTGCCTGTATCTGTCATTTGGTGCAATTTTGAGGACCCCCTAGAAAAAGATATGTTTCATGTCTAAATAATGACTCCCTAAATAACCCCCCAAATAAAAGGAACTATACTTTTTACACTGTTGCACACTTGTATACTTGCCATGCACTTGCAGGTTGTAATGCTTGTTGTCCACTCCTGCTCTGTTGGATGCCACACATGTGTAGGTGCCACCGTCAGACACTTGAGTGCGTGTTATTCTAAAAGAAATACAAACAGACATGAGATTTACTTAACTACTATCAGTAAAGCACTACTTTGACAGACCTGAGTGATCGAGTGTACGGTTCTGTTCTCACCGTATCCTGCATTAGGGAAATGCTTTATTAAATCTTTGATGCTCTTGATCAAGACCCTCACTGGAGGATTTTACCTACGGAGCATGTTCTGGGGGATGGGGAAAACCGGAGCACCAGGAGGAAACCCATCCAGACATGGGGGGAACATGCATATTTATATTGTAACTATAGCACAGATAAGTAGAGAAATGGATAAGCATAATTATAATTTACTGTAAGCACTTTTCTAACAACAATGTTTAGGAATAGTGTTAAATGAGAATAAAAACACAGTCACAGCTTCAGGAAGAGAAGTTGATGAAAAGAGAACATTTTTCCCAAAATGTCCTCTCAGTTCTAGAGCAACACAGCAGTCACGTCGTACGATGTAGACCAGGGGTGCTCACACTTTTTCAGAATATAAAATAATCAAGTCAGAATGATCTACCTACTACAAAAATATATTGAGGATTCTTTATATCTACAATGTATGTTGATGTAAATGCAAAACCACATGATTTATGAAATAATTTGCATCCACACATAACCGAACATCTGCGTTTTCAATGACATTCATAACATTCAAACATGTGCGTCTCTGACGTCCTGCGTTGGGGAAAAAACACAGAAGTGGGCGGAGCTTTGATGCAGACGCCGGTGCTTCCCTGTGCTCCTCAGAGTCCCAGCAGATCCATGATGAAGACATGTGTACAAGCACTGACCCTCAGTCCTGGTTTGATCCTGGTTTAGCTCCTGTTTTGGTTGTTTTGGAGCGTGAGTCTGATGTGGATGTGGAGGATGTTCTCTGCTGCGAACCGCTCGCAGCAGAGAACAGTTTTTAAGGCAGTAAGATCCATGCTTCAGTGATCGCACGTTTTGTTTGTTGTTGTTTTGGAGCATACTGTGACGTGCGAAAACACAAAACTCCGGTTATCTCTGTCTACAGCAAATGCATAAACGGACAATTTTTTTAATGTAATACGATCTACCAATACTACCTTTGCGATCGACTGGTAGATTGCGATCGACGTATTGAGCACCCCTGATGTAGAGTAAAACAATCTTATATAATGGCTTTTTAAAAATGTTTTGATATCTGGAGACAAACACAAGCAGAGCACCCTGAAAACCCCATTAATCACTACCCATTATTAATATATCAATGAATTACAGACAGAAAACACCAAGGACTGCAATTATTCAAGTTCTTTACCTACAAAATAGGGACTAAAACAATTCTCTTGAATTGAGAATATTTTGAAGATTTGTCAATAAAACATAAGTATTTTTGGTCTTGTTGTCAGCAGAAACATTATTTCAATACTTAAATTATTATTATCATTATCATTATTATCTAAACTTTTTCATAATTTATACAAACTGTTAAAATGTGGACCCACCATCTGCTGGAGGATCAGAGGGACTGGTGCTGTGAGCGTTGAGCAGCTCTGATTGTGTTTACTTCAACAAAACACTTTTTAAGACAATTGTAAAGGGGATCGCTAAATTGTTTTATGCCATTTTTGGGGGGTCCCAATCTGAAAAGTTTAGGAACCCCTGGGTCAGCACTCTATACATTTTTTTAAAAACGTGTGGAAATTGTGTCTGAGGTATTAGCTTGAAATAAACACTTTTCAAATGGATTTCTCTTCAAGCATTTTCTATTTAAACATCGAGTAAAATCATATAATAACTATGTTGGTCCGAAACAGCACAGTCATGATTTGGGAGCAGGGAAAAGGATTCAGTGACTCTGTGCATGAACCTACCGGAGCATCTGTCCAGCAGAGAGCAGCCTGATGTGGGCGGAGACGGGCAGAGGAAGGCCGTTCCTGAGCCAGTTCATCTGAGGAGGCGGCGAGCCGGTGGCCGAGCACGCCATGTTCACTGAGCTGTCCAACACACTGACCACCTCCTCCGCCGCCTCTGTGCTGAGCTCAATCCTGGGAGGCACTGGGGAATAACAGCAAAAGAAATGGCTTTCACTTTTGTACAAAAAGCCACTATACAAATAAAAATCTCTAATTCGACAGGTAGACCTCGTACCATATACATTGAGGTTATAAATACGGTCCTCTTCCCCAGCAGAGTTAGTGGCCACACATGTGTATTTCCCACTAGCGGCGATGTCTGCTGCATCCACGGTCAGAATGCTTCCATCTGGACTGATGCTAAAAACATATGAGTGATTCAAAATCCTTTAGGAGCTTTAATGATGCTTGCAGAAATATTACATCTTAATATTGATCTTTACATTGAAGGCTACATCCGTGGTTTCTCCTTCCTTTTACCTGAGTGAGTAGTTTGAGAAGCTCTCCTCGATGACATGGCCGTCCTTCAGCCACTGAATGGTCGGACTTGGGTTTCCTTGTACTTGACACTCCAGCTTAATGCTTTCATTGAACAACACTCCCATCTCAGTCGGCATTTCTGATCCGTAGATGCTCGGAGGAACTTAGAGAACAGCTGCGTTAATATACTATATGAATATTTACCATTTACAGGTAGAGTGTAGAAGTGATGAGCATGCACCTTGTATGGTCAGATGGTAGTGTTTGGAGGCTCTTCCTTCCACGTTTGAAGCCACACAAGTGAAGGTGCCACTGTCAGAAACTTGTGATCGAGAAATCTGAAGCTTACTGCCTCCAGAGAAGATGTGCATCTCAAAAGACTCAGAGTTCTCTAAACAAACATGATTATCATTGATAAATCCTGTCTGTGATGTTTTTCTTAAAGATAAAGGTATCTAGACTCACCAATGGGGTGTCCATTCTTGAGCCAGGTCAGCCTGGGCGGAGGGATCCCTGTGGCGTCACAGGCAAAGGTGACCGGGTTACCGACGGTTTCAACAAAGGTCTCTTCTGATTGGCCGTCAATACTTGGAGGAACTTGGCCCCAGCAAAATAGAAAATAAACACAGTTAGATGAACAACATCTACATAATGTCATCTAAACCAATGACTCCGTACTGTATATGTTGAGGTGGAAGTTCTTGTCAACTTGTCCTGCCACATTTGTGGCCTTGCAGACATATTGTCCAGTATCAGAGACCTAAATGAGGGATGTGAACATAGATTGAAGCTGTGATTGTAATGTTTATACTTCTACTGTCATCGACCCCCGGAGTCACCTCAGAGCCTTTGATCAGCAGCCTCTGTCCCCTGGCCTGGATCTGCACGTGGGGCGACTCCGTCACCACTCGACCGTTCTTGTACCATGTCAGGGTGGGAGGAGGGACAGCGTTCGACTCACACTCCAGAGCCACATCTTTATCCATCAGCACATTCACCACCACAGGAGTGTTCCCCCTGCTGCCCTGGATACTGGGGGGGACTGCAACAAAGCCAGTTGGATTGGGAGGAGTGGGTTTGGCTCTTTTTCAAATGAATAGTATTACACAAGTGTAAAGCAGTCAAAAACTGACCATAAACTGTCAGCTGGATAACCTTTTGGGCTTCTCCTGCTGGATTTATGGCCACACATTTATATTTCCCACCATCTGAAACCTTTGCTTTGAGAATCTGTAAAGTACGCCCACCTGTAGACAAAAATAAAATGCAAAATATACTATATACATATATATATATATATATATATATACACACACACTACTGTATATATTCTATAAGTATTTAACAGGGATAAACTTATCTGATACCTGGCGTAATGATTGCATTGCTACCGGCCTGAACCGGGCCTTTTTCATTTAACCAGCTCAGTGCTGGCGGTGGGATTCCCGTTGCTTCACATGACAAAGACACAAAGTTGTTCACTACGACTGTGAGAGTCTCCGAGTTCATTCCAAGAAAAGAAGGAGGCACTACAAAGAAGACACACAATGTCAATACTTTATCAACAGAGATCTGTGTTACTTCTTAGGCTTCTATCATAAAGTCACATACAATGAACATTGAGGTTAAATGACTTTTCGGTGCTGCCGGCAACGTTTTCAGCCACACACACGTAGCGTCCAGTGTCGGCCAGTTGGGGGGTCAACACCTGGGACCAAGAGAAAATGAAAGTAATAATGTCAAATGAACTCCCCACAGCTTTGGACCCTGTTGCAGTTCACTCCGTTGTTGTATCGTGGGTACCTGAAGGATGCGTCCGCTGGACAGTACACGGTGCGTGGCGTCCGTGCTGAGGCGCTGGCTGTCCTTGTACCATGTGACGTTGGGGGCGGGGCTTCCATCCACTTGACATTTGAGTTGAGTGGTTTTGTTTGCCAATACGGTGACTTCCTCTGGAAATTCTGTGTCCGAGTCACGAATTGTTGGAGGTACTAATAAAAAACATTGTATAAAGTAAAAAATACAAGAGTAATTATTCAACAGTAACTCCTTTGCCATAAGTAAGTGTGGGTTGTTCTAAGGTGAAATAACAGAAGGAAAAATATCTCATTGTGATATATTTAGCCTATTGATATTGGTTGGAAAAAAAAAAATTGGTTGGTGCACAAGAAAGAGTAATTAAAAGGACAAAATAACATCAAATCTGGTATCGACAAAAGACGTATATATGAAAAAAGGAAGTAAATCTAAATAAAGCAGCAGTGTGAGCAATAACTTGTGATAAGTGCATAAAGCTATTGCAATGTGGAACTCCAAGTATATTTGCATTAAAATGTAGTTCCTGTAAATGTACCGACCCATCAATGACAATGTTCATGAAAATAATAACTGTCCCAAAGCATACATTAAAGGTCTGATGACTCACTTAACACTCTGACGTCGTACTGAATGGAGTCCTGTCCCGCCTCGTTCACAGCCACACATGTGTATCGCCCTGAGTCCTCCACCCGAGCTCGAGGAATCTGTAAAACTCGACCACCTGGGGGGAAAAACAACACTGGACTTGAAGCTTGAGCGAATGTATAATTGTAAATATGTTGTTTTTTCTCTTTTTGTTTCTGTGTGCATTGTATTTTTTTTTCTGTGTGCATTAAGATGTAAATACACCACTGCATGTTTAGAGGAGGGCCTAATGAAGCCCCTCCCTATATAAATCACATGGGCACTGATTCCACCATTTGCACCCTGAAGAAGGCCAAGCTAGGCTGAATCGCGTATTTTAATCCACAGCCATGAGAAAATAAAGGCTTTTAAAACTTTTGAAACTATTGACCACGAGTGCCTTGGATTTTTTGATTTTCTAAGATCTTCACCATTTGCCTTTTACCTGGAAAGTCAAAACTCAATTTTTTGTTATTAACACTGGACGTGAAGCTTGAGTACCTCCCTTGCAAGACACTTAACCTCTGGGAACACCAGCCACAGTGGGGCGGCTGCGGCTGTAAAGTGCCAAACTGCCGTTGTGTCCTTAGGCAAGACACTTCACCCCCATTGCCTAGAATGAGTCTGGTGTGTGTGAATGGTTGGTGGTGGTGGGAGGGGCCGATGGCACAGACTGGTTGCCTCGCTTCTGTCAGTGTGCCCCAGGGCAGCTGTGGCTACAGTAGTAGTTTATCACCACCGTGTTTGGAGTGAATTAATAATGACACATGTGAAGCGTCTTTGAGTGTCCAGAAAAGCGCTTTATAAAACGGATGCATTATTATTATTATTATTATTATTATTAATAAAATCCATGTAGCTTGAATTAGGACAGTGCATATTAATCAATATGTCAGCAACGGCTTCAACATAAATATGTTGGAAATAGCACATTAGTGAAACTGCATCCATCGCTGCAAGGCAGGTAGTGGAATCAAACAAACAGCTCAAAACAATTTAGACCATAAACAAACAATTATAGGTACAAACTGTTTAAAAAGAGAGTCCAAAGTAAAAGCGTAAAGTTTTGCATGTGCTTTGATGCGGTGCGAGTCCATTTAGAATTTTAATAGAAAGCTCTGATAGCTCCAAAATCTAAAAGGATAATGCAAAGGCTTCTTGTCTAAAGTGTAGAGGCTCGGGTGCATTTGCTGATGCTGCTGTCTCTTTGTTTTCACGAGCCCTATTTTGGCTTCTGTCACATCTTTGGAGCAGCTCTTTAAATAAGACAGCAATAGTAAGATTATCCAGATGTTCTGATGGCTCCACACTCACCGGGCAGCACCAGGACTCTGCTGGTGGACTGCAGCGGGCGGCCGTCCCTGTACCAGGTGAGAGTGGGCGGAGGCACTGCGTTGGTCTCACAGAACAAGGACACAGGATTATTCAGGATCACATCCCGCACATCTCCATCAGCACCAGGCAAAGGGCTCGTCTCGCCATGGTGGAAGTGTGGAGGGACTGAAAGAACACACTCGTTCAGAAAGCATTTGAACTATGAACTAAACTTCTTTATTAGCATTTGAATACACTTTAAAAGTACAGTGTTACTGATCCAGGGGAGGGTCCGCTGCTCGTCTCTGTATTAGTTATATCTCAAAGAAGGTACTTTATAACACTGTGTCTTCATTTAGATCAAGTGTTACTTTGAAAAAGTATTTAGTTGTCAAATTATACTATGTAGTTACAGTCTCCTGAAGGAACTTAGTTACTTTAGTCATAATATATTATAAACTAAAACAATGTGTTGATTATTAAATATGCTTCAGAAGTGGTAAACAATACGTTCTCTATAGACACAAATGTATTCCAATATAGTGTTCAAGTGACATGCAGATATTTGTAACTCCAGTTGAACAGTGAGCAGCGGACCTTCTCCCTGTAGTCACAGAACGTTTAGATGTATTTGTGTCCTCTCATTGATGATGATTATCCAAGTTCACCTTGTATATTTACATCAAAGTCCTTCTCGTCCTCTCCTGCTATGTTAGTGGCCACGCAGGTGTAGCGCCCAGTGTCCGACACCTGAGCATGCTTGATCTGCACAATGCGACCACTGGCTGTAATAGACACATGGTCATCTGCCAACAAGGTCTAAATAGACAGAAAACAAGCCATTGTAGTCACGTATGGAAATAACTGGAACATGTATAAAGAATGCAAACAGGGAGTACTGACAAAAATGCAAGCCACATTCATGAAATCTGATTCCATTACTTTGTGTGATATGTTCTTTGTTGTATTTGTTTTTTATTTTCAGTCTTTATCACTACTTTCACTTGAACCACTGCTTCTACCATCGCAGAAGGCAGTGGTTAAAGTGAACAACAGGTAACATGGGTGGGGCAACCAATCAGGAGCGCGCTGCTCTGCCAAAGCCACATTTGGGAGGGAGGGCATCTGATTGTTCAGTTATTGGAAGTCATATCTGGATTTAGAAAGATGATATTAAAATGAAAATAACCCAGGAACAAACAGAGTGGAAAACCGCCAATTTTTAAGCCCAAAAATGTGACACAAACGTTCACAGAGGAACAGGAGTTTCCCTGTTGGGCTTGACAGAGCTTGTGTCCCTCCATACAGTAAATACTGTCTTTGGTCTGAGTGGAGTCTGCAGGACCTTTACTGAGTGACACGGTGGACTCAATACGGTTTATATATATAATAATGAGGGACGGCTGTGGTGGATTATCACTGTACAAGGCAACAGCATTTTATGTCTGCTTTAAAAATCACTCAGTACAAATGAGGTGAAAACTTTGTTTTATATGAAGATATGTGTTTTGTGGAAACTTATGCTTACTGAAATAAATACAACATTATTAACACATTAAAAAATGTTATTTTTTGTTGTTCTTGTAGTTAATACAGAACTGGGGCCAACAGTGAGGTTACAGTGTGTTATTAGCCTGCTCTTGTGCATGAAACTCACTTAAAGCTGGGGTACCTAATGTTTGAACCAAAAAAGATAAACTGCAATCAAATCCATCTATGCCGCTCTAGATCAGTTTTTCACATGCCCCCTTCACATCTTTAAATCAGTGAAAGAGAGGGAACCTGCTCAGTCATGACTCACACTTGAGAGTATTCAGTATGAGATGTTTTCTATTCATGCAACACTCTTTCTTGTTGTATTATTATTATGATTAATATTTTAGAAACATTGGGTATCCCAGCTTTAATACTGTAATTTTTCACACTCCCCAGACAACAATAGTATAATATCATATCTTCTCTATACCTGTCCGTCCTTGAACCACTGCAGGGCTGGGGCCGGAGAGGCCTGAGCTGCACACTCCAGTGTCAATGTGCTGTTCACTTTGATTTTAACCTCCTTCGGAAACAGTCCTTCTCCTGGGAGGTCGTTCTTATTGATCTGTGGGGGAACTGGAGTCAAATATGTGTTTAAGGAGGGTTAGTGATTCTTGTTTATCATAAAAACATATCACATAAAGAAAATGGATAATAACTGAAAGTCTCACCGTGGACTTTGACTTGGTAGTGCTTGAGAGTCTCTCCGGCCTCATTGGTGGCCACACAGGTGTATCTCCCAGCATCTTCTTCTTTAGCATGGAGAATCTGCAGCGTGCGTCCACCTGTAATATAATGTCAGCAATAATGTTACATGAAATGGTCAAATATGACTTTCCACAGTCAAACAACATTCTGCCGTTCTGCCCTGACTTCAGTTTGATTGCGCCATATTCAAAATCGATCTAAATATAACAGAATGCAATTACACACTTCGTCCAGTAGATGTAAGTGTTGAGCTTAATAGTTTTAAGTTTTTGTCTTAACTCACTGACTGCCAGGCATTTTCAGATTTGAGAAGTGCGTTCTGCCAGCAATTTCAGGTGATTTGACCCAACTTTGAAGTGCCACACAATATTCATTTTTTAGACGATGTAAACACAAAAGGGCACCAAATTAAAGATTAACCTCTCTGCTTTACGCTGAAAAAAAAACAGTTTGTTTCTACCTCTTACCGTTCTTGAGCTATTCGCCATAGAACAAAGCATACTTTCACCCATAACACCTGGTCTGAGCAAGAAAACAGAGAAAACGAGCTGTATGTAAACAGGAACATATCAAGCAGAAAAGAGACTTTTAGATGCATTTTTGCTGCTTTAGTGACAACTCAAAACATCTTCACACTTGTTCCATAACAAAAATTATAAAAACATGACTCTGAAATAATACTTTTGATGGCAAATTGTTGGCAATTTATTCACAGATAGAAAATTTAACTTTCTTCTATTCCATCAACCAAAACGTCAAACAACAACAACACAAAGATCAATAAAACTATAGCTGTATAAAATAGAATGAAGCGTGTGAATTTGAGTGTGTGTGTGTGTCTGTGTGTGAATGTCAGTGTGCGAGTGAGTGTCTGTGTGAGTGAGTGTCTGTGTGTGTGAGTGTGTGTGTGTGAATGTCAGTGTGTGTGAATGTCAGTGTGCGAGTGAGTGTCTGTGTGAGTGAGTGTCTGTGTGTGTGAGTGTGTGTGTGTGAATGTCAGTGTGTGTGAATGTCAGTGTGCGAGTGAGTGTCTGTGTGAGTGAGTGTCTGTGTGTGTGTGTGTGTGTGTGTGAATGTCAGTGTGCGAGTGAGTGTCTGTGTGAGTGAGTGTCTGTGTGCGTGAGTGTCTGTGTGAGTGAGTGTCTGTGTGAGTGAGTGTCTGTGTGTGTGTGTGTGTGTGTGTGTGTGAATGTCAGTGTGCGAGTGAGTGTCTGTGTGAGTGAGTGTCTGTGTGAGTGAGTGTGTGTGTGTGTGTGTGAATGTCAGTGTGCGAGTGAGTGTCTGTGTGCGTGAGTGTCTGTGTGAGTGAGTGTCTGTGTGAGTGAGTGTCTGTGTGAGTGAGTGTCTGTGTGTGTGAATGTCAGTGTGCGAGTGAGTGTCTGTGTGAGTGAGTGTCTGTGTGAGTGAGTGTCTGTGTGTGTGAATGTCAGTGTGCGAGTGAGTGTCTGTGTGAGTGAGTGTCTGTGTGAGTGAGTGTCTGTGTGAGTGAGTGTCTGTGTGTGTGAATGTCAGTGTGAGTGAGTGTCTGTGTGAGTGAGTGTCTGTGTGAGTGAGTGTCTGTGTGTGAATGTCAGTGTGCGAGTGAGTGTCTGTGTGAGTGAGTGTCTGTGTGCGTGAGTGTCTGTGCGAGTGAGTGTCTGTGTGAGTGAGTGTCTGTGGCGAGTGAGTGTCTGTGTGAGTGAGTGTCTGTGTGTGAATGTCAGTGTGCGAGTGAGTGTCTGTGTGAGTGAGTGTCTGTGTGAGTGAGTGTCTGTGTGTGTGAATGTCAGTGTGAGTGAGTGTCTGTGTGAGTGAGTGTCTGTGTGAGTGAGTGTCTGTGTGTGTGAATGTCAGTGTGCGAGTGAGTGTCTGTGTGAGTGAGTGTCTGTGTGAGTGAGTGTCTGTGTGAGTGAGTGTCTGTGTGTGTGAATGTCAGTGTGAGTGAGTGTCTGTGTGAGTGAGTGTCTGTGTGAGTGAGTGTCTGTGTGTGAATGTCAGTGTGCGAGTGAGTGTCTGTGTGAGTGAGTGTCTGTGTGCGTGAGTGTCTGTGCGAGTGAGTGTCTGTGTGAGTGAGTGTCTGTGTGTGAATGTCAGTGTGCGAGTGAGTGTCTGTGCGAGTGAGTGTCTGTGTGCGTGAGTGTCTGTGCGAGTGAGTGTCTGTGTGAGTGAGTGTCTGTGTGTGAATGTCAGTGTGCGAGTGAGTGTCTGTGTGAGTGAGTGTCTGTGTGAGTGAGTGTCTGTGTGTGTGAATGTCAGTGTGAGTGAGTGTCTGTGTGAGTGAGTGTCTGTGTGAGTGAGTGTCTGTGTGTGTGAATGTCAGTGTGCGAGTGAGTGTCTGTGTGAGTGAGTGTCTGTGTGAGTGAGTGTCTGTGTGAGTGAGTGTCTGTGTGAGTGAGTGTCTGTGTGAGTGAGTGTCTGTGTGAGTGAGTGTCTGTGTGAGTGAGTGTCTGTGTGAGTGAGTGTCTGTGTGAGTGAGTGTCTGTGTGAGTGAGTGTCTGTGTGAGTGAGTGTCTGTGTGAGTGAGTGTCTGTGTGTGTGAATGTCAGTGTGCGAGTGAGTGTCTGTGTGCGTGAGTGAGTGCGTGTGTGTCTGTGTGTGCGTGAGTGAGTGAGTGTGTGTGAGTGTTTGTGAGTGTGTGTATGAGTGAGTTTATCTGCTTTTTCAGTCCTCCCAGTAGTTCAGCTTTGAGTTGTAGAGGTTGAAACACTGTGTGCAACGGAACACGACACGCTGTGTACCATTTGTAGTTCTCCCTCCGTGAAGAAGAGCTCCAGAAAGTCTGGATCAGATGAACCCAGCTCCAGAAAGTCTGGATCAGATGAATCCAGCTTCGCAGCCTCTGTCCGCAGTCTCTGAGGTCCAGGAGCTCCTGTGAAGGGACTGACTCGGCTCCCACTGATCCTCCTGTCAGCCATCTTCCCCAGAGCTTCTGGGTGACGAACGTGCTGGATATTGGATACACACAATAACTATATTATACAGTGAATTTGTTACAATAAATCAATACATAAAATACAATGAAGGCCTTCCTCCCACATTATCGACTGACTATTTTTGGACCAAACACAGTATACTATATTATTATTATATTATATTGCCATGGGATGTACAAGAATAGAAATAGTAGTCCTTTTACCTTTTTTGTGCACAGCAACTGCCTCTTGATGCACCACCTGTAAATAATATAAATTTGTAAATCACTATACCAGGAGAATATATACAAAAGTACAATGGTATGAGGAGGCATTATCTTTACCTCTGCTCCATGCCCTGTCAACCCCAATGGGGGAGGGTTCTTTTATCAGAATCTGTGAATGAACACATTTCATTTAGTCAGAGCTATGGCACTACAACAAGATGTTCAAGTATGAAATAACTAAACATAAAAATAATAAATACAACAATGATAAAACGCATAACTGGCATTTACTAAAGAAACAGTAGGATTTGAGCGCTGTGTTACTTTGCAGATCAGAGCAAGTTTCCGCGCCTTTCCCTCCTCTCAAGTTAGCATATTCTTGGCAATTTAGCAAGTTCTTACCTTCGACTTTTTGTGGAGCTTCTGGAGAGGATGCTCTGCTGGATTGAGACTGCAACCACTCATCCGATAAATCATGATCAGGTTTGCTGAACGAATCCGAGGCATCAGTAACAGCAGCAGCTGATACGCTGCGAGAGGCGGAAGGTGTGTCTCTGCTCCGGGCTCTGGGCTGCAGAGACGGACCTCCACCGGGGTCTCCACTCTCTCCCCTCTCGACCTCACTCACTGATCCGCGAGTCAATCTCTGAAGCAGTGTCAGCTGCTTATAACTATTCTTTTTCGCCATCACTCTTGCTATACTATCGCTAAACTAGATCGCTGATCCGTCTCAATGCTACGCTATCATCGCTCTGCTACAGCAGCTCGCTCTCCAAACACTCCCACACTCCTCCTCCTTCTCTCCACTGACTTATTGATTTTTACACACTGCTCCTTTAACTTCCCAAGCAAACACCAGTGTTGGTCAGTACAGTAATAAAAGTAACCTGTTACTGTAATCCAATTACTTTTTCTGAGTAATGAGTAAAGTAAGGGTCACATCCGCAAAAAAGTGATGTGATAACATTTACTTTTTCAAAGCAAGCAGCGTTACAATGCATTACCAAACTTTGTGTTGTGACTTGTCGCGTTGACTCCTGATGAATGAATGATGTCTGAGAGATGCAACCACTGTGACGTGATGAACTGTGGCCACATGAAGCATGATAGCGACGAAGACCACAGAACATTTCATTCACGGAAACTCATAGCGAAGGACTCCACATCAAACCCCAAACAAGGAATACTGGGAAGAACCATAGACTGTGCTGCCTGGTGCTTATGTCAGCTGAGCACTGGAGCCAGTTTTGTTGTTGTTCAGGTGGAAAAGACATTCACCATTGAACTATATGTAAGCCAACTCATCCTCAAACCTTTTAGAACACGTGCAGAGTCAAAACTATCTGGAGAAGTGCTAAAGCAATCATCCTGGCTACATTTACTTCCATGTTGATGTTCTGCCATTTGGATTTTTTTCTGTGAAAGTGAAATGCTTAAGACCTCACCTGGACGGACTCGAACGCTGCGGGTGGATTCAAAGGGAGAACCATCTTTGAGCCATGTAATCAGAGCTGGAGGGTAAGACTGCACTTCACACACCAGAGACGTGGGACTGCTCAGGGTCACGGTCACCTCCTCTGCGGAGCCTTCAGGGCCGGGCTGAGCGATGGTAGGAGCCACTGGGAAAGGCAAAGGCAACAAGTGAAGGGCATGGGACAGTATGCCATTGACTGCCATTGACGTATTTATCCGAGACACTCTATTCGACTGGGGATTACAGGACAATGAAAATAGATAAAAACAAACTTATTTTTGCTAATCCAAGTAGACAATCCAGTCTTTCAGAATCTGGTTTGACATTTCACATAGTCTTAGGAAATAGTATTCTGTGGGTCTTGAGAATCAGTGAAATCATCCAAAACGGCTGGCAGTCAATGAGTTAACGGCTTATTAAACGAGCGCGAGGTCTGTACAGAGAAATATCAGTCCGCGGCCTTTTTGTACGGACCGAGGCGTGGCGAGGTCTGTGCAAAAAGACCAAAGTACAGACTGAGCAAGTGAGGTTAATAAATGTTTTATTTTAGGAATATTTTTAATTTGTGCAAATATGGATGGGTTTGAACTAAAAACACATTTGACCAAAGTGTCAAACTGTGACATGAAGAACAGAGGATTGAGGCGCCCGCTGTAAGTTCTCAGTCTGTGTTTTTACCAATGCTTTTTACATATCTGTGATGTTCATGTCCCACTTGGTTTTCCTGGTCCTGGTTTTACCTTTCTGGTCTGTAACCAAGTTGTCGATCTCTTCTTGACTGTTGGAGTTGTGTTTTTGTCGTTATTTGCTGTTATTACTTCCTCTGGCTCTTCCAACTCGTCCTGATGATAGAATTCACTGAGAATGCTCCCAGTCGCTCATTATTTCTGTTTTACCGAGGAAAGATATCAAATCTGATACGCACTGCGGACCGATTGTCATGGTAACGGTAAATTATCAGACCGCAAATCAGCCAATCAGAGTGCGCGTACAATCCAAGTCATGTAATAATAAATGTTACTAGATTCCAACAGTGCAGATAAGCACATTCCATACATGGTTGAGAGTAAATATCTAACATGTATGTATACAGTATTTGTACCTAGAATATTGAGGTTGAAATGACGACTGCGGTCTCCAGCGCTGTTAGAAGCATGACAGCTGTATCTGCCAGTGTCCACAAGCTGAGCCCCGGTAATGTGGAGAAAGCGACCGTGTGAAACAATCTGATGGTTCATACTGGGCACCAGCGGCTGTCCGTCCTTCTGCCATCTGACTTCTGGAACGGGATTACCTAAACATACAGAAGTGTTATTCAAGTTATCAGACTGGAAGATCTAAGCTCACACTGCTCGAAGTCCTCCTACTGTTGCTTCACGGCAATAGCAATCAGTCGATCAAGGCAAGGCAAGCCATGTTTATCTGTGTAGCCCAAGGCAACTCAAAGTGCTGAACAAAACAAGATACATACACTCACACAGGCATTCAAATCATAAATAATCACAGTACATTAAAAATAAAATGTAAAGCATGTATTTGTTCTCTGGCTCGTACTCTCCTTCACACTCCTCCATAGACTACGCAGAGACAGCATCAGCAGCAGAGTTCCTACACGCTCTGCCCGGAGTATACACACCCCTCTCCTACGCATGTGGCGTGTACAAGCAGTCAGCCAGGCTCAAGTGATGGGCTTGGCGGGCTCCCCCTTACCCCCCGACTCCACCGGGCGCGTCTCCGTTGACGCGCGTTGGCTGCTGTCCGTCAGCCGTCCGTAAAACGGACCAGTGGTCAAACCGGCTGCAGCAGCATGCAACTCTGGCTGTGCGTTTATCAGCCTGCTTTATTTTTGTAGGAGACATGTTTGGGCATTGTGTGAATGAATGAATGTTTGGCTGATGGAGGAGTTATGTATTGTCGGCGTGCATGTGTGCGTGAGCGTGTGCGTGAGAGCGCCCGTGTGTGTGTGTGTGTGTGTGGTGGGAGGCGTGTGCGTGCATGTGTGTTTGGGTCTGTGACTGCAGCGTTTATTATGATCCAGCCTCTTCGTTTGTTTTCTACTTATTTAGCGCATGATACACTTTTATCGGAGCCAACTCGCCTCTCTGCGGCTTTAGGCAACAGGCAGAGCTATAGTTTTAAATAGAAGAAGCGGTGTGTGATTTGAATGAGCTGTGGCTATGATCAGTGCAAAGCACAGCATATTGAAGCATTGAGGACGTCGCGATGGATGAGGCAAAACTTATTGAAAGCAATTGGAAAAAGGGGAGAGAGAAAAGAACTCCAACATATCCAGTGTTGTGAGATCTGTCTCTCATAAGTGCAGCTCTGTGTGTGTGTGCGTGTCTGTCTGTCTGTCTGTCTGTCTGTCTGTCTGGGAGCGCGCGGCGGTGAGGAGAGAGCGCCTCGGAGGTAGACGGGACAGAAGAGCGAGGTGTATGTAAAGATTAACATTACGCGAAAAATAAATGGTAGATTTACGATCAGGAAACAATTATTTAAATTAATACATGAAAAACATTACACACGTTTGTTAATAATCATTGTCATTAACAAATACTTATAACCAAGGACTACAGCATATATCAATACATGTTTAACAATGTTGTAAATATATTATTCCATTGCATTTTCAATGGAAAACGGACCCGACACGCGTCGACGGACGGAACAAATAGGATTGTTTCTATTTCGTCCGTCCACGTCTTTTGCACCCTCCGTTGACGGAATAGGTCCGACGTGCGTTGGACGGACGCATGCGGAGGCAGTGGAGCCACTTCCATTCACTCTCATGGAGATAACGGAGACGGAGATGAAACGGACATGTTTGGACGGATCCGTCGTCCGTTTTACGCGCCCGGTGGAGTCGGGGCCTGAGTCGAGGTGGAGGGCATTTCTTGTAGCTTGCCCTCACTGTTCAAGGACTTTCCCCATAAATGGCAGATTTGAGATAGTTGCTAAGTACAGTTGCATCCAGACTGATCTTTGCCTGCCTGACTGCAGTTTTCAGAGCCAATCACACTCAGCTGCAGCACCACACGCAAATCCTCACCCGGCAGCATTAAGCTTCATATTGCGAGGAAGCTCCATCCAGGCAGCAGCTTCATTCACGCCACAACCCTCCTCCTCCCCAGCTCCGCCTCGTTCCGAACCAGCTCCTTCATTCTTCTCCTAGCTCCCACCACCAGGGTCTAGGCCCCGGGGGATTTCATTGCATAATCTTCCTTCCCTTCTGCAATCGTGCAGTGCTCTGCCGGGATCTACTTGCCAAATCCTACCCACATTTTTGTACAGCAACAATAAATGTAATCTTCAAAATAAAGTCCTCAGAGTCATAAGTGTAATTTATGTAGTGTCAGATTACTTGCCAACCAATATACGGTACAATTTTAATAATACCAATGTTTAGTCTGTTTGAGTCTCTCCAGATTGAATTACATGTAGTAATAATAACTCACCAGTCCTACTACTATGATTAAATGAATAATTCAATGTTTTTTATATTGACTGATTGTGGGAGATTGCATTGGTATTGGTATTCAACTTTTCATTAATTAACTGATGTTTTCACCACGCTGAACTAAATGTTTACAGTTTAGCTAAATGTTTATATGCCATTTCTGCTGCTGTCATTTGCTCATTGACAATAAATTATACATCAGTCAAGACGATCACCTCCCAAAATTAAATCAGAAACTCAATTCGGACACTTTGGCACCTAAAGGGACCTGTCCATTGTATTTTTATTACATTTAGTTTTTTTCACATTTGATCAGAAAAGTAATTTACAATGTTATGTTTTGCTGGAGTAAGTAAGTAAGTAATCTTTATTTATATACCGCCTTTTCACTGCAGATCTGAGTCTCAAAGCGGTTTACAATTGTTAATTTTGGGCATTTGTCTCTCACTCCACACAGAGATGGGAGCGGGGCCAGTACAGGAGGCACATGCCAGAACTATTGGATATATTTTTAGTGGTAGGGGAAACCGGAGCACCCGGAGGAAACCTACGCAGACACGGGGAGAACATGCAAACTCCACTCAGAAAGGCCCTGGTCCGACCGGGATTCAAACCCAGGACCTTCTTGCTGAGAGGCGAGAGTGCTATCCACTCAGCCACCGTGCCGCCCTGTAATGACTGAGGCGTAGGACTTTCTTCTTCAAGTCATGATATACAGTACAATGTTGTTATGTTAAAATGAAACCAGCATTGTATTTTCGGACTTTCATTTAACCAGGAAAGTTATCATCGACTGTTGAAATATCCCGGGATTGAGATTGTTCTAAAATATTGATGTGATGTCTCTGACTGAGGCTGAGTGCCATAAAATAAGATACACTTTGATGTCTTTGATGTGACGACAGACGCTCACCTGTGGCCGCACAACTCAGCGTGATGTTGTGTTTCTCCTTCACCTTAGTGTCCTGAACAGTTCCTTCATCTACAATACTGGGCGGAACTGAAAAGAACATGTGTCTAATGTAAAACACAGTACATAATAACTAATTTAAATCACTTTTGGGGTAAAATAATAGTAATATAAAATACCCAATATGTTCAGATCGAAGTCTTTCCTTTCCTCCCCAGCAGTATTTGACACAATGCAGGTGTATCTCCCAGAATCCTCCAGGGCAGAATGCATAAGCCGCAAGCTCCGCCCTCCTGTTGTTAAAAAATGAACAATTAAGACGCACAAAACATTAAATTGATACAAATCTCAAGCCACATACCGGACAGGATGCGCACAGAGCTGCTTGTGGTGATTGGCTGTCCATCTTTGAGCCAGGTGATATCAGGAAGTGGAATGCCATGGCCTTCACAGCCCAAAACCACTGGATTCTTCAGCACAACACTGATATTGTCTGGGAACTGCACCTCTCCAAGTATAGTGGGTGGAACTGTACACAAGAAGAGCAACAAATTAAGTTATAAAAATCATATCGGTCCTACAGTGGAACATATATCTATTGCTATTTGCTCTGATTTATAGTTGATTGTTTTAGAAGTCAGGTTGATGGAATGCTGCACGAGTCTATTTAGAGGTATCAGAAATATTATCAATGTGCTTTTGGATCAGTTATTTAGGAAAGGATAAAGGTACTCATGGGATTGATTTTAATTTATTTTTGATTAGGCTTTATTAAATCATGGTTTGCAGCATTGGAAAAACACAGTAAAATAGTTTGGACACCCCCAACTTATATGGATCATGAACCCGAGCTGTCACGATCAGGAAAGTATCACAAAACACCTCATCCATGACCTCATACCGTGCACGCTGACGTCCTGCCTGCTGTCCGCCTGGCCCGCCACGTTCACAGCGATGCACGTGTATCTTCCCGTGTCCGTGACCTGGGCGTCTTTGATCTGCAGCAGCCGGCCTTCGTTCAGGACCCGGGCTCCGTGGTGCCCCGCGATCGGACGTCCATCTTTGAACCATGTGACTGCAGGGCGGGGAACTCCCTCTGGCGCGCACTGAAGAGAGAGGGTGCCCCCTTTGATCACGGTGATATCCTCAGAGTAGCCGTCGCTGAGTTGGATGTATGGCCGCACTGTGCAATGGGAGAACAACATGAGTGGCATTTTACTGTAGGAAGTCAGTTTTTATCTTCTGCACAGTTGCGTAATACAGTTTTTATATCAGCTTTGGCCTGAGATTCACTTTTCTGTCTGAAAAAGCTCGTTAGATTGATTTTTACCCAAACATCTGTACTTTATCTTCTTTCTAAGGCTATATCCACACGAAGACAAAACGCTTATAATTTCAGAAACTTTTTCTGTAAACACGGAGTTAGCTCAGTAAATGTGTGCGTCCATATGAATGTAGTCAATACGCCTGAAAACGCTGTGAAACTATGCCAGACCTGTTGGTGGCGCTGTGACGCAATGACGGGATCAAGCCCAAACTTCCGTGACGGGAACTGGGCATGCGCAGAATTTTGTAAACAGACAACATGGCGAGTGTGCGAGCTGGTACTACATTAGTATGGACGGACGATGAGGTTGAACTGTTGCTTCGGGTCGCACTGGATTACAAAACAACAAGCTACATTGTTGTTGTCATTATTTTCTGAGTGCGGCGCATGCGTGCTTTAACAAGAGGCGGGGCGATGACGCGTCTCAGATACATTGCGGAGAGGCAGTAACCACGGAGCGGCATATACGGAGTTTTGAAATCTTTCCACTCTGGGACCTACTTTCAAAAATGTTTGTTTACACCCCCCCAAAACGCCGGCCTCGTATGGACGATACACTGGATTGATAAAGTATTTTTTGCGTTTAGGCCTGAGCTTGACTTCGTGTGGACAGGGCCTAAATTGTATAATAAATAGTTAGCTTTGCAGATGGTAATGAGGCCTAAAAACTGTTCTGAAGTTGATTCAGAGCTCAAGTGAATCAGTTGTTCTGTTCGCTGACCTCCTAAGTTCAGATAACCATTCAGCAGTGCTACATGTATCGTTTATTGCTGTATTCTTTGCTGGTGTGAAATTTAGTATATATATGTCTGTAAAAAAAATACATTTTACTATTTAACTTTATGCAAAAGTCTTCTCCATTTCATGTTTCTGCTGATCTAAAGATGTTACAGAGGGTAAATAATACACACACTAGCGATAAAACGACTTTTGACAACGAAGAGTAATTTTTTGTTTGTTTGAAATAGGTACTCAAATGGATTTCAAAATACAGTAAAAGAAAAACAACTCTGCATAATATTTCTGTCCTTCAAAGTTTACCGTAGACCTGCAGGCTGTACTCCTTGGCGCTGGTCCCTGAGGCGCTGGAGGCACTGCAGGTGTACGAGGCGGAGTCCGTACGGTTTGCGCTGGAGATCTGAAGCTGACGGCCCCCAGACAGAACCTTCACCCTCGCACTGGATCTCAGCTCTTTGCCTGCAACATGCCCGAGCCTTAACCAAAGTGTCATGTGTAAAAATAACACGGCATTTTTCACACGCTCACCGTTTCTCCTCCAGGTCAGGCTTGGAGGAGGGATGCCGCTGGACTCACACACCAAACTGATGAGTCCTCCCTCAGTAACAGTCAGCGCAGAAACCTCCTCTGATCCTCGAATACTGGGGGAAACTGTAATGTGGAGCAAACCCATGGATCTATTATATTAACTGGATAGGATATTACCAGCTTGGAGCTGAAGAACCATGTGCTCGGGGGATTCTCGCGGTACTGCAGACTGAACCAGACTAAATTCACGTGGGCTACCCGGAAATTTTCCCCATAGAACTCAATGTAAATTAAAACAGCTCGACCTCAGCTGACAGAGAACCTGACAGAGAACCTGACAAAGAACCTGACAGAGAACCTGACAGAGAACCTAGAGCTTTCATAAAGTTCGGATTTTGTGGTGATTTTAGTGTCCCTTGTCATCCTGAACTTTTTTTCTTCTTAAATCCTTCGGTTTTCTTTAAATCCACACTTTACTGCCACAACCTCTGCCCGTCTGACTCCCGCTCTAACTCCTGCTCTGATCAGCAGCTCCGATTGGTCAGAGCACGGCCGAGCTCCTCTGTGCACGTGAGAGAGCCACACACATGTATTTCGCGCAACGCATCATGGGAGATCCAACAATGCCCAAATACAGGCGAGTTTCCCATGGATCTTTGCAAGTTCCAGGCAAAGTTCCGCTAATCTTTCAGCCCCCATGCCGGCACAAAGCGCCCCTGAGTGCACACCATTCATTTGAATACGGCGCCATCTTGGATCGCCGGGCTTGAGCAAACCCCAGATGGGGACTCAAGGGTCACTACAGGGAATAGTGATGTATGCTCTAGACTATATCCACAGACTGTGAATAGATGGACAATGCTAAGCCGCTAACTCTATGAACCCCAACAGGAAAGTGCTCAACTCCCTCTGGCTCCTGTAAACTCCTCTCGCTCACTCACCGTTTGTGTCTCAATCACCCTTTTGGGCTTCAAAAGTCTGTGGTTTAGAACTATGATCCTGGTGTTTATACTTTGATATTGTTTGAATAGATTGTAAATCCAAATATGAACCTGTCTATGCTTTTACCAGAGTAGGATTTAGTGTCTATTCTTGTACCAAAGACTATGAGTACTTTAGTCACCTCTGGCAATATGAAAGCCCTAACAGACTTGAAGGAGTTTAAAATTAAAGTCAAACTATGGCTCAAAAGGACCCAAACTTGTGAGCATAATGCAAGACTGTAATCATTTATAGTATTTTTTTTATTTTTTATTTCATTATCTTTGTATTTTGTATTGTATTCTTGTTTATTATTTAGTATAACTTATTACTTTTTTTTTTTTTTATATAATGATGTACTGTTTGTATAATGTGATGTATTTATAGGTTTTAGGGACCAGGTCTGCAAACTAGCTGTTAGCTATACGGCCTATGAACACAGCATCGGTTCCTGTAACAATGCTTCTTGTTCTGTCCCTACCCGATAAACAAATAATAATAATAATAGTATATGTATATTTGAGTCGCTCTGCACAGCCTGAATCCAGCTGACCAGTCGTTTTATCACACATTTCATCTAAAAAGCCCTCACCCCACACATGAAGGTTGTAGTTCTTGTCGGTCTTTCCTGCCACATTGGTTGCTTCACATGTGTATCGTCCTGAGTCCTGCAGTTGGGCTCTGGCAACCTGGGAAAGCAGACCGAGAAAGCAACGTGTTACAAAAAAACACACCAAAAACTACTAATGACGTCATCTTAAGACGTTCAAAAGTTCATTTATTTATTTAGTTCAAGTTAAAATGTGAATCCAATTTATGATACAGACTCATTTCATTCAAAGTGTCAACTCAGTGTTTGAGAAAATGTTTTATTTGGGGTTGTTACAAACTCTGAACAAACTCATGCTGAGATATATCTGACTTAATGTGTACTGAGTCTTTCATGTATCAGTTTTGCATGTTAAGTTGAATTATTAAATACATTTTCCGATGAGTATACTCAAGTGGAGTTGAAATAGTTTCGGTTTTGGGCATGTTCGAAATGAAATGTGAGTTACGCAGCTCAAATAAACGATTGACAGAGCAGCCCTTTTTCTATCTGCTCCTGGAGGTCAAACACATGCATCGTGTTAAAGCAAATGTCAGTAACTTTTCAAGCTGAAGAGAGTGAAACTTTTGAAGACAGTGGAAGTGACGTTCGGGGACTTATGTAGCATGAACCGTATGTCTCACTGTAGCAGCAGACGCTGTGTTGCGTCTTGTATCGGTGTTATAGAATAGTAATGATAAAGCCGTATCCATGGCTTACCTTGAGCTGGCTTCCGTCCTCAGACAGCGTGAGCCCGAGCTTCCTGAAGAGAGGGCGGCCATCTTTGCGCCAGGACAGGACCGGAGGGGGCACAGCATCGCTCTGGCAGTGCAGCTCCACTGGGTCGCCCAGCATCACTGTGGCGTTCACCTCCTCTCCCTTTATGTTGGGAGGCACTGGGAACAACATCAGCCTTCAGCAGAGGCCGTGTGCAGACTGGAAGGCAATCTGCATTTGAAATGTTTTCTAACTAATTTAGAGAAGAAGAAGAATTTTCTTGTGACTTTGCATAAATCTGTTGGTCCTTAGGCTTCACAGATATTAACTGGACTGTTGAACTGAAAGATTACACATCATCACTTTTACATAATGCAGTCATTTTAAGCAGATTGTTTATTTTTCTAACACATTAGTGCCTTTTCAAATCATAATTACCCTTTCCTTGTTAACAGGAAAGGTCTCCCATCACAGTATTAATCAGGCCCTGACCTGCTTTGCCTCTGAAAGATCACATGCTGGTGGCACCACAATTAAAGCTGGGGTACCTATATCACCTGTTTTAGATTAATTTTGTGTGATTGTTTATGTGTATGAATTGTTGTGCTATAAAACTTTCTTGCCTTAATTATTTGGGTTTGGTTTTGAACATGTTCTCCCTCAAGCCTTTTTCAAAAGCATTTTTATTTGACTTTTGTGGATCTGCTGCGGTTGGGAGCAGCCTCTTAATGATTAAAATGAGTGACTTCATGAAGGAAGAATGCACTCGGTGGTAGTCTGCACGATGCCGGCTCTGAGGCCGTTACTCACAGGAAGCTCCACTCACCAAACACCCGCAGGTCATAGTGCTTCTGTTGTTCTCCTCCTGCGTTGACAGCCACGCAGGTGTAGCGGCCGGTGTCTGTGACCTGTGCACTGCTCATAGACAGGAGTCGGCCCCCAGACTCCACCTGAGGGTAAACAGACGGGTTAGAGGGTGGGGCCCTCCGTATGCATCATGTATAAAGTTGCCGTCTATCACACAACAAGTTCTTTGGTGTGTGTATTTTTGGCGTGATTAAGATGCTTATTAATGAGGAGCGCATTTTTATTTTCCAGTAGGTACCAAAGTTTAATGTGAGACAAAGGGAAAAGGCAGAAACGGCAGCTTTCAGATTTCAAACACAGATAATACATACTTTGTTTTACTGTTCAAACCTCGCACATGTCCCAGATGTACACTGATAAACAACATATTGTTTAGAGAATCACACAATTACAAAACAGGAAATGCAAAGAGAACAAACACAGGAAGCAGGGTGACCACTGTTCATAAATATGTTCTGTTTTTCTCTGAAAATTCAACCCTCAAATGTTGACAATGTCTTATTCAACACACAAACTAAAATACTGACAGGTTTGTGAGATAACAATGTGAATGTATTACATGATGTCATTTGAGTTTCTGATATTATCAAGACATTACTTTTTCCTCACTTTAACTGCATGATTCTGTGTTTTCACTTGTATTTGAAAGGGCCGGTGTGCACTGATGAATGCTGTGGGTGGTCGTGTAAAGCCCAGACTGACCTGTATTCCATGGGACAGACTGGCCACAGGGCTGCCGTCCTGGAGCCAGGTGAGGCTGGGCAGGGGGACCCCAGTGGCCTCACACTCCAGTCTGACCGCTTCATTGACCACCACCGTGACAGTGCCCCCACGGCTGGAGATCACTGGAGGGACTGTAGCAAGAGATGGGTTAAAACCACTCATAAAGCACTATACCTCTACTGAAGTCCAAGTAACTAGTTTGTCTACATCTGAGCATTCATTAAAAACCCTGGTCCATGACAAACCCTAAAAGATACAGTACATGCTAAACTACTATATTTGGATTAAAAGAAACCAATTCACACACTTCCGGATTCAGTCTGGTTGTATCGCTCTGCACTCTGCCCCTTTATAACTGTAAACATAGCCAAATCCAAAGCCCCGCAGGCTCTTCTCAAACCACAGATTGCCTGCTCAACACTAACTCTAATCATCTGCGTATCACGGGATAAGAAAAGTATACAGAGGTTTTCACTTTTATTAGTATTAGTTTCACTTATTGTCTATTTGGTGCCCTTTTGTTTTTGGAAATGATTGAATGTTTGCTTATCTCGCTATCTTATGTGTATGTGTACAGTTTATTTTGAAACATGAGTGCATACTTCCTACATAAGCCACAAAACAAAACCAAAAATGTCTAATCCATTCACATGTTCAAAAGAAGAAGTAGGAAGAAGAGTAGGAAGAAGCAAAAGCTTATATAATATATACATATATATTCTAGATGTATGTGTTCATGTTTGGTGTGTGTACATGTACATATCTTGTTCTATTGTGCAAGGGTTCTGAAAAAAAAAAAATATATATATATATATATATATATATATATATATAGCAAACACGTAATCTGTAAAATTGTATGACCAAAATGACACTCTTCAATAAACATTTTTTTATTTTTTATTTTTATTAAAAGTCTATTTCAAACCACAACCTCGATACATGTTTAAATGAATAAAACTTCATAAATTGATGTTTATTTTTGTAAAACAAGTCCAGAATATATGTTTTATTTTACCTTAAAAAAAAAGACAAGAAAAAAAAAAGAAAAAAAAAGTATATAGAGGTTTGTACAGAGGAGGGGGCGGTATATAAACAGTATATATTCAAGACACAGTATATGACTCACTCTTAACTGTGTACATGACTATCATTCTGAATTCTATGTCCTTTAATCCTAACATTCCACTCACCAATAGGGCTGGCTGTCTTTTAGAGTTTGCTGATACAGGGCTTAATACAGTTTAGTAATAAAAAAGCCTTTCGGTTAATTTTCATGAGCTCCACCATTTTTAACAAACTCTGAATGTTATTGTTGCTTTTCTCTTCCCTTTATAGAAGATGAATTGTAACTCACCGAGCACGTGTAGGCTGTGGAACATCTCAGCCACTCCAGCCAGGTTCACGGCCACACATTTGTACTCTCCAGCGTCTGAGAGTTGAGCCTGTTCAATCTCCAACAGCTGCCCTCGCCTCGCCACGGTCACCCCCGCGGCGCCCGTGACCGGACGGCCATCTTTGTACCACGTGATTGCTGAGGAGACAGAGGGTGGAGGTCAGGAGACAGAGGGTGGAGGTCAGGCGACAGAGGGTGGAGGTCAGGAGACAGAGGGTGGAGGTCAGGCGACAGAGGGTGGAGTCAGGAGACAGAGGGTGGAGGTCAGGAGACAGAGGGTGGAGGTCAGGCGACAGAGGGTGGAGGTCAGGAGACAGAGGGTGGAGGTCAGGCGACAGAGGGTGGAGGTCAGGCGACAGAGGGTGGAGGTCAGGAGACAGAGGGTGGAGGTCAGGCAACAGAGGGTGGAGGTCAGGAGACAGAGGGTGGAGGTCAGGAGACAGAGGGTGGAGGTCAGGCGACAGAGGGTGGAGGTCAGGAGACAGAGGGTGGAGGTCAGGAAACAGAGGGTGGAGGTCAGGAGACAGAGGGTGGAGGTCAGGCGACAGAGGGTGGAGGTCAGGAGACAGAGGGTGGAGGTCAGGCGACAGAGGGTGGAGGTCAGGCGACAGAGGGTGGAGGTCAGGCGACAGAGGGTGGAGGTCAGGAGACAGAGGGTGGAGGTCAAGAGACAGAGGGTGGAGGTCAGGAGACAGAGGGTGGAGGTCAGGCGACAGAGGGTGGAGGTCAGGAGACAGAGGGTGGAGGTCATGAGACAGAGGGTGGAGGTCAGGAGACAGAGGGTGGAGGTCAGGAGACAGAGGGTGGAGGTCAGGTGACAGAGGGTGGAGGTCAGGAGACAGAGGGTGGAGGTCAGGAGACAGAGGGTGGAGGTCAGGCGACAGAGGGTGGAGGTCAGGAGACAGAGGGTGGAGGTCAGGAGACAGAGGGTGGAGGTCAGGAGACAGAGGGTGGAGGTCAGGCGACAGAGGGTGGAGGTCAGGAGACAGAGGGTGGAGGTCAGGAGACAGAGGGTGGAGGTCAGGAGACAGAGGGTGGAAGTCAAGAGACAGAGGGTGGAGGTCAGGAGACAGAGGGTGGAGGTCAGGAGACAGAGGGTGGAGGTCAGGCGACAGAGGGTGGAGGTCAGGAGACAGAGGGTGGAGGTCATGAGACAGAGGGTGGAGGTCAGGAGACAGAGGGTGGAGGTCAGGAGACAGAGGGTGGAGGTCAGGTGACAGAGGGTGGAGGTCAGGAGACAGAGGGTGGAGGTCAGGAGACAGAGGGTGGAGGTCAGGCGACAGAGGGTGGAGGTCAGGAGACAGAGGGTGGAGGTCAGGAGACAGAGGGTGGAGGTCAGGAGACAGAGGGTGGAGGTCAGGAGACAGAGGGTGGAGGTCAGGCGACAGAGGGTGGAGGTCAGGAGACAGAGGGTGGAGGTCAGGAGACAGAGGGTGGAGGTCAGGAGACAGAGGGTGGAGGTCAAGAGACAGAGGGTGGAGGTCAGGAGACAGAGGGTGGAGGTCAGGCGACAGAGGGTGGAGGTCAGGCGACAGAGGGTGGAGGTCAGGAGACAGAGGGTGGAGGTCATGAGACAGAGGGTGGAGGTCAGGAGACAGAGGGTGGAGGTCAGGAGACAGAGGGTGGAGGTCAGGTGACAGAGGGTGGAGGTCAGGAGACAGAGGGTGGAGGTCAGGAGACAGAGGGTGGAGGTCAGGCGACAGAGGGTGGAGGTCAGGAGACAGAGGGTGGAGGTCAGGTGACAGAGGGTGGAGGTCAGGAGACAGAGGGTGGAGGTCAGGAGACAGAGGGTGGAGGTCATGTGACAGAGGGTGGAGGTCAGGAGACAGAGGGTGGAGGTCAGGCGACAGAGGGTGGAGGTCAGGAGACAGAGGGTGGAGGTCAGGTGACAGAGGGTGGAGGTCAGGAGACAGAGGGTGGAGGTCAGGAGACAGAGGGTGGAGGTCAGGAGACAGAGGGTGGAGGTCAGGCGACAGAGGGTGGAGGTCAGGAGACAGAGGGTGGAGGTCAGGAGACAGAGGGTGGAGGTCAGGAGACAGAGGGTGGAGGTCAGGAGACAGAGGGTGTCAGAAATGCACATTTTATTTTATTTTATTTTAAGTATTAACGTTTTTGACCTTATTATTTAAATAAGATTTGAAGAGAACAGTTAAACCAATGATGAGGGGCGTAAAGGATTTAAATGAATTTGAACCAATCAGCAGGTTATGGGGAGAATGGTAGGGTCAAGGTCAAGTTTATTTATATAGAACATTTTAAAAACAGACAGGGCTGTCACAAAGTGCCCACCAGACATTATATAATACACACAAATAACACACAGGACATTATATAATACACACAAATAACACACAGGACATTATATAATACACACAAATAACACACAGGACATTATATAATACACACAAATAACACACAGGACATTATATAATACACACAAATAACACACAGGACACGATCATAAATGTTTCAACATTGCTTGTGTTAAAAAGCCAAAGCAAAGAAATGTGTCTTTAGCTGTGATTTAAAGACCTTATGACGGGTTTTAAAAAAAAAAATAGTGGATATCAAAATTGCATGACAATGTCAATTTGAAAGAGATTCCGGCAAAAAAATCCTATATTTTATAAAAAGAACGTGTTTTTCATGAATTTAAGCTGTCTATGCTCTAACCTGTGTGTGACGTCATAGCGGGTTACGCCCATGCATTGAAAACCATGGATCTATGCCACAGGACTGCCTTTTCTCTCTTCTCTCCACTGATGCCCAACACAATACTGCCCTCTACAGGCGACAACTACTCACTACACATAAATTGCCGTTTTGAGAATGAAAATGTGTCTGAGGTGGGATTTGAACCCAAGTATCTGGATTGACAGTCCATCGACACAACCACTGGACTATCTCAGTGACAACGAAATGTGACATTCTAGTACTTATCTTAGACTCGCTGTACACGGCCTTGTCCTCTTGAATATCCGCGAAAAAAGAACAAATACCAAATTGTAAACAACTTACAGCGTTGAAACGTACCCACTCTGACGTCACCAAGGGCTGTGAAGTTTTTTCGTTTCTAAGGGCGTTGCTATGGGGTTATTTTGATTTGGGGGAATCAGACAAAAAAAACAACAACTGATTTTGAAACCTTTAGTAGTTCTCTTCTAATATAAAATGGTATTAAAACTGTATTTCTAAATAAATCAAACCCGTCATAAGGTCTTTAAAGCTCTCCACAGAGGGTTAGCTCTCTACAGAGGGTTAGCTCGCCACAGAGAGTTAGCTCTCTACAGAGGGTTAGCACTCCACAGAGGGTTAGCTCTCCACAGAGGGTTAGCTCTCTACAGAGGGTTACCACTCCACAGAGGGTTAGCTCACTACAGAGGGTTACCACTCCACAGAGGGTTACCACTCCACAGAGGGTTAGCTCTCTACAGAGGGTTAGCTCTCTACAGAGGGTTAGCTCTCTACAGAGGGCTAGTTCTCCACAGAGGGTTACCACTCCACAGAGGGTTACCACTCCACAGAGGGTTACCACTCCACAGAGGGTTACCACTCCACAGAGGGTTAGCTCTTTACAGAGGGTTAGCTCTCCACAGAGGGTTAGCTCTTTACAGAGGGTTAGCACTCCACAGAGAGTTAGCTCTCTACAGAGGGTTAGCACTCCACAGAGGGTTACCACTCCACAGAGGGTTACCACTCCACAGAGGGTTACCACTCCACAGAGGGTTACCACTCCACAGAGGGTTAGCTCTTTACAGAGGGTTAGCTCTCCACAGAGGGTTAGCTCTTTACAGAGGGTTAGCACTCCACAGAGAGTTAGCTCTCTACAGAGGGTTAGCACTCCACAGAGGGTTAGCTCTCCACAGAGGGTTAGCTCTCTACAGAGGGTTAGCACTCCACAGAGGGTTAGCTCTCTACAGAGGGTTAGCTCTCTACAGAGGGTTACCACTCCACAGAGGGTTACCACTCCACAGAGGGTTACCACTCCACAGAGGGTTAGCTCTCTACAGAGGGTTAGCTCTCTACAGAGGGTTAGCTCTCTACAGAGGGTTAGCTCTTTACAGAGGGTTAGCACTCCACAGAGGGTTAGCTCACTACAGAGGGTTTGCTCTTTACAGAGGGTTAGCACTCCACAGAGGGTTAGCTCACTACAGAGGGTTAGCACTCCACAGAGGGTTAGCTCACTACAGAGGGTTAGCTCTCCACAGAGGGTTAGCTCTCCACAGAGGGTTAGCTCACTACAGAGGGTTAGCTCTCTACAGAGGGGGCAGCTCTGATACAATAAGGGAGAGCGTTCCAGAGTTTGGGCCCTGCCACAGCAAAGGCTCAGTCTCCTCTGGTCTTTAGTCTAGACCTGGGACTGGCCTCCTCTGGTCTTTAGTCTAGACCTGGGACTGGCCTCCTCTGGTCTTTAGTCTAGACCTGGGACTGGCCTCCTCTGGTCTTTAGTCTAGACCTGGGACTGGTCTCCTCTGGTCTTTAGTCTAGACCTGGGACTGGCCTCCTCTGGTCTTTAGTCTAGACCTGGGACTGGTCTCCTCTGGTCTTTAGTCTAGACCTGGGACTGGTCTCCTCTGGTCTTTAGTCTAGACCTGGGACTGGTCTCCTCTGGTCTTTAGTCTAGACCTGGGACTGGTCTCCTCTGGTCTTTAGTCTAGCCCTGGGACTGGCCTCCTCTGGTCTTTAGTCTAGACCTGGGACTGGTCTCCTCTGGTCTTTAGTCTAGACCTGGGACTGGTCTCCTCTGGTCTTTAGTCTAGACCTGGGACTGGTCTCCTCTGGTCTTTAGTCTAGACCTGGGACTGGTCTCCTCTGGTCTTTAGTCTAGACCTGGGACTGGCCTCCTCTGGTCTTTAGTCTAGACCTGGGACTGGTCTCCTCTGGTCTTTAGTCTAGACCTGGGACTGGTCTCCTCTGGTCTTTAGTCTAGACCTGGGACTGGCCTCCTCTGGTCTTTAGTCTAGACCTGGGACTGGTCTCCTCTGGTCTTTAGTCTAGACCTGGGACTGGTCTCCTCTGGTCTTTAGTCTAGACCTGGGACTGGTCTCCTCTGGTCTTTAGTCTAGACCTGGGACTGTCTCCTCTGGTCTTTAGTCTAGACCTGGGACTGGTCTCCTCTGGTCTTTAGTCTAGACCTGGGACTGGCCTCCTCTGGTCTTTAGTCTAGACCTGGGACTGGTCTCCTCTGGTCTTTAGTCTAGACCTGGGACTGGTCTCCTCTGGTCTTTAGTCTAGACCTGGGACTGGTCTCCTCTGGTCTTTAGTCTAGACCTGGGACTGGTCTCCTCTGGTCTTTAGTCTAGACCTGGGACTGGTCTCCTCTGGTCTTTAGTCTAGACCTGGGACTGGTCTCCTCTGGTCTTTAGTCTAGACCTGGGACTGGTCTCCTCTGGTCTTTAGTCTAGACCTGGGACTGGTCTCCTCTGGTCTTTAGTCTAGACCTGGGACTGTCTCCTCTGGTCTTTAGTCTAGACCTGGGACTGGTCTCCTCTGGTCTTTAGTCTAGACCTGGGACTGGCCTCCTCTGGTCTTTAGTCTAGACCTGGGACTGGTCTCCTCTGGTCTTTAGTCTAGACCTGGGACTGGCCTCCTCTGGTCTTTAGTCTAGACCTGGGACAGTGCAGAAGAGGACCTCAGTGCTCTTCCCGGAGTGTGCAAAGTAAGAAAGTCAGTCTGATATGACGGAGCCAGGTCGTGCAGAGATTTAAATACTAACAGTACAATTTTAAACTTAATTCTAAAAGCGACAGGAGCCAATGTAGAGACGACAGCACAGGAGTGATGTGCTCGTCTGGTGCCAGCCTCCGAGCTGCTGCATTCTACCAAACCAGTGCTTTTCTCCTAAAAGTTTCTTTCTTTCTTCCCACTTTCCAAAAGTTTTGTACTTTTCTCTCCTTACAATTAAAAGGACAAAACACAATGTGTCAGTTTTTTCATGTTTGAATTCAGGTTTTTTGCCATGCTTTTAAGTTCTGCTTCCTTAAAACGATCCATGACAGTAATGTGATGAGTACATTTGCTCTTTCTCACCTGGTAAAGGGCTTCCCGAGGCCTTGCACTCGAGCGCAGTGGAAAAACCTGACAGGATGGTCTGGTTCATCATGTCTCCTGCGTTGGGGAAACTGGGAGGCTCTGGGGAACACATGAACAGCAGATATTGGATCATCTCCTCCCTCTCCCTGAAAATAAGTGCATGTTTTTGGCCGTTACCGTGGACACTGAGCCGGATGTGCTGCTGGGCCTCTCCGGCTGCATTCGTGGCCAAACATGTGTATTTTCCCGAATCGTCCAGTCTCGCTTCTGTGATCCTCAACAAGCGGCCCGCAGAGTCCAGCTGCAAAACAGGCCCAAAGCAGATGAAGCAGTCCAAGAGCACGAATCCAAGAGCATAAAGCAAATACAAGCTGTACATCTCTGAGGGGATAAACTCATCTGTCGTGTCCTCAGTTACAGTAAGATAGTTGGCTGTGCAGACTATAAACAACACATCAAACTTCAAATTTTGACAGGAAGATTCTATAACTATTTCAGTGGAAACACAGAACACAGCTCTGCCCATGACATCATATGCCCTTCACAAACACACAGAGCATGGATTTAACTACTGAATCTGAACACGGAATCTACAGAATCTGGATCTTCTCTGGTTATGTGCTGTACATACATGCAGACAAGTGTTAAGATCACGTTCAGAGCAGATACTGAGGGCGACAAGAGAGAGCACCCATCAGACTCTCAACTCAAAGCGAATGAGAGAACCTATTGTATTTCTTCACACATGCAGCAGTGAAAACGCTAAATACTATTGTCACTATATGTTCATGAGAAGAAAACCACAAAGGAGGCAACTGTACAAACAGGTCCAAAGTTAACATAGGCACCTGGAAGGATCCTCCATTTTTTTCCATCCATCCATTTTCTACCCTTTAATCCATTTCTGGGTCAGGGGGGTGGCAGTCAGAGATGCCACCCAAGTCTCATAGCACCAGCCCCTCACTGACCCTCTGCAGGTGGTGAGTCCACAGGAGGACGGCTGCTCTCTGAGTGTGAGCATAGCCTTGATCTTTCAGTGGGGGCTTTGGGCGAAGTGGGGTTAAGTGTCTTGCCCAAGGACACAACGACAGCAGTCATCAGTGGGAGTCGATGGAGAAGGTGCAGAGGTGGGGATTGAACCCACGACCTTCTGGGCTCAAGGCCAATGCTCTACCAACTGAGCTACTGTCGCCCCTGGAAGGATCCTCTCTGGGTCAATACTAACGGCTTATTAAGTGAAAAAAAAGACCAAAGTACAGACTGAGCAAGCGAGGTTAATAAATGTTTTATTATATGACTATTTTAATTTGTGCAAATATGGATGGGTTTGAAGTAAAAACACATTTGACCAAAGTGTCAAACTGTGACATGAAGAACAGAGGATTGAGGCGCCCGCTGTAAGTTCTCAGTCTGTGTCTTTACCAATGCTTTTTACATATCTGTGATGTTCATGTCCCACTTGGTTTTCCTGGTCCTGGTTTTACCTTTCTGGTCTGTAACCAAGTTGTCGATCTCTTCTTGACTGTTGGAGTTGTGTTTTTGTCGTTATTTGCTGTTATTACTTCCTCTGGCTCTTCCAACTCGTCCTGATGATAGAATTCACTGAGAATGCTCCCAGTCGCTCATTATTTCTTTTTTACCGAGGAAACATATCAAATCTGATACTCGCTGCGGACCAGTTGTCATGGTAACGGTCCGAGATGGGACAATGTCAGACCGCAAATCAGCCAATCAGAGCGCGTGAACGATCCAAGTCTAATAAAAGGAGTTACTTGGATACAGTACTACAGTTGGAAGCATCACAGTGTAACAAGATTGAAAACAGAAAAGAACAAACTCCTAATGCTCTTATTATTACTTTATAAAATTAAGCTAAAAACAACTCCAGGTGTGTTTTTGGTTGAGGATTGATTTTGCACCACGATTAAAAGCTCAAAAAGACCATTGGGCAGAATATGTGTCTTTTGAATCCAACCTTCAGGTGCTCTTTGGTTGTGTCCAGAGGTCGGCCATTTTTGAGCCAGGTGATGCTGGGAGGGGGAACGCCGCTGGAGATGCATTCCAGACTGAGAGACTTCTGCAGGACTACGGAGCGCTCAGCAGCCCCAGCCGAGCGGATGGAGGGAGGAACTACACAATGAGAATTACTCCAATATTCATTTTCAACATTAATACACAGACCTAGGATTATGTAAGGAGAGGTGGGAGATATTGTAATGTGCTAAAAAGTATTGCACATATTGCTACACTTCTTGCTTGGCCTAATTCAGATCTTTGAAAATCCATAATCTTGACATACACTGAAATGCTTTTGAATCAAGCCGTGTATCTCGACTGTCTTGCAATGAGCCAAAATGTTTTTTTTCAAGGCCAGCAATGGGATTTTCTCCTTCCAAGTGAGAATTTGTTTGTCTCTTACCAATTGTGAAGTTTTTTGCTGTTTGAAATTAGACTATTCTTGTTTAAGACTGAGAAAATGCACTAAAATCAAGATTAATGTAGCTTAATTCAACACATTTTCTACTTTAAGTTTTTTCAGTGTACTTGTTTTTTTGGTGTTCTGTGTGTAATACATCATTCATGGCCATACAGGGGTGTAGTACCATGCACGAGCACATTGAAGTCCCTCTCATGGTCTCCCGCCTCATTCGTGGCCACACACTGGAACCAAGCCGTGTCTGAGAGCTGGGCCCGGGACACGACCAAGCGCCTCCCACTGGCTGCCACTCGAAGCCCTTCGCCCTGCAGTACGGCCTGCCCGCCTTTGTACCACCTTTGAAGCACATGGCACAGGTTACAGTGGTCATACAGAACAGTGCTGTGTGTGAAGCATGCTGGGAACTCACGTTATGGTCGGAGGAGGGGTCCCTGTGACCTCACACTCCAGCTCCAGAGGACTGTTGATGATCACTGTGCTGTCTGTAGCTACATCTGCATTCAAGATGAAGGGAGGGACTGGAAGACACAGTTCAATATGTGAGCATTCTGGGATTATGTAATCTTATGTTTATGTGGATGTTTCAAGCATTATACAGATGACAATGATCTTTACTTCTTCCTTCTAGTACAATAATTTCACTGTACATAACTTACACCCCTGTAGAGAAGGTAGCAATTATTCTTTTCAAAATACCGGTTATGTTTTAAAATGCTTTGTATAATGAGATTCAATTCATTGTAATTGTTGCAGAAAGCAGATAAATAAAGGTTAGAGCAACACTGCATAATGTTGTTACTCTGTGGTATTCTAATACATTGTTGAATACAATGTTGTTAGTCCTGAAATTTGCCGTGTCATGGCTTCGTGTATCAGGTGTCCTTTTCCCAGAATGTGTACACAGGGCTCTAGAGAGTAAATAGAACGCTCTGAGCTCATGTTGCATGTTGTCGTGGCCGAGTGGTTAAGGCGATGGACTAGAAATCCATTGGGGTCTCCCCGCGCAGGTTCGAATCCTGCCGACAACGACAATGTTTTTCCATCTGTCCTTTTAGCACAAACTAAACAGGCACATGTGAGTATAGAGAGTAGCACGAGAGGCAGTGAGTGTGCTCTTTACACGACTGAACATCTGCTTCTCATGTAAGCCTTTATTTCACATGTAGCATGCTGCATTCTTGTATTTGTAAATGTATTTTCAGTAGTAATACTACAGGACATGTGAGTTACCCAATACTCTGACATCATATTTGATCTCCTTTTCTCCGGCGATGCTTGTGGCCACACAGGTGTAGCGCCCGGAGTCGGACACAGCAACAGAGCTGATCTGGATCCTCCTCCCCTGGTCCAGAACATGCAGACTCTCACTTTGCTGGACCGGCACACTGTCCTTCAGCCAGGTCAGAGAGGGGGGAGGGTGACCCCCAGCCTCACATAACAGCACCAGCGTCTGACTCAGCACCACTTTCCTCACAGAGGGACCGTCCACTGCTCCTTCTATGGTCGGGGGTACTAAATAAGAAACCACATCAGAGGAATGGCATAAATATGTCAATTATTTACACGTGTTTGAGCCTTTATGTGAAAGGCGCTCTTACGATACACATCCAGTTTGTATGTCTTGTCAGCACTGCCGGCCACACTGGTCACTCTGCACATGTAGAGGCCTGCGTCAGACGCCTGAGCGCGGGGGATCTTCAGGTAGCGGCCTTTCTCCACGTACTGGGCCTGGCGGTGGGATAGGATAGGCTCTTGGTTCCGGTACCAGGTGATGGAGGGTACGGGGACTCCTCGTGCCTCACACTCCAGCGTCACTGCAGTGTCCAAGAGGGCAGTCACTTCTGACGTAAGGTCCCCTGTTTTTATGGAGGGCGGCACTAAAACCAAAACATTATAATTCAGTTTGATGCTGTCATGAATCATTTGCAGACAGTGAAGCAGTACATACCAAACACACTGAGGTTGAAATCTTTGGACTGTTTGCCCGCCGTGTTTGTGACACTGCACTGATAGCGAGCTTGGTCTCCCAAACGAGCACTTTTTATTTTCAAAACCTGTCCTTTATGTTTGACTTCTATATTTGGATCACCAAGAAAAACAAGCCTAGAATGAAAAGAAAAATATATAAATGATTTGCTGTTTGTAGTAATGGAAAAGTATCACATTGAATCGTTGCTCTCACTTCCGGTCTTTGTACCAGTGTATGGAGGGAAAGGGCAGGCCTTGCACCTTGCACTCCAGCAGCACCTCCTGTTTGAGGACAGCGGTGACGTCCAGAGCAGAGGCCGACCCTATGATGCTCGGTGGCACTGACACACACAACAGTTTCATATAACAACATCTGAATAAAGGGTTCAGTCTGTGAGCGATCAGATCCTCTACATTTCCTTTATATGTTCGAGTCTTCTGCTGCTGGACACCTGAATTTCTCATACGGGGATTAATAAAGTATCTATCCATCTATACTTTGCTGAAGTTGTGCTTTACCTTACTGTTCTGTAACACTGTGGAACATATGCCTGATGTTTTACAGACCCCACTATTCTTTAAGTCGATTTTAGAAAATTGACTTAAAGCTGGGGTACATGTAATTGCTTCACCAATGTGAGCAAAATTCAGACCACAACATGTCTGAAAAATCTGATCTAAAGATGTGACCAAGGTTCAATTCATGTGAAACTAATAATGAACTGATAATGAAATGTAACTTAAGTTATCATTTAGCTAAATCATATGCGGCTGAATTCTATACTGTCTGTATTGTAATCCACTGTTGACTTCAGAGTGCTTGGGGGTTGTATGCAGATGCCAGGAGGAAGCAGGTTTTGAGGATGCTAATGTGTCACTGTCCTTTTGTTGTGTTGGCTCTTCCGCTCCTGTACATATGAAGGTGTCTTGTTCTTTAAAAAGGAGTTTGTCGCCTGATCTGAGGAAGATCTGATTTTGGAACCAAAGAGAGAGCAGCACTTTCTGCTCTGTCTCTGGTTTGGAAATCACTTCTCCTTGGAAGGCAACCAAGTATTAAAAATGCCGAACTATTTCTTTTGTGTTTGTGATTTTGTCAGGATTGACTGTAAATTACAGCAATAACATGAACCAAACTATTTTGAGAGTGCAATAAACTGTTATACTTATTTTAGAAAAGTAGTGTCTGTAAGTCAACATTCCAGAGACAAGCACGAGACAGAATTATAAATCTAAACATCATGTCAAGACACCAACATGCTTCTAGCTGAGCTGGTCTGGTTGATTTTAAAAATAGATTTACATGTCAAGTTAAATGAAAAGGAAATGGATAGAACAAATAGAAAGAACATTAGTATTGGAAGTCTGAGGTTCATAGCCAGCTCCTTTGAGTTTTTTGAATGGAATATTTGTGGTTGGAATACTCACCCAGCACGTCCAGGAAGAAGTCTCTCTCTGAGCTGCCAGCGATGTTTACGGCTTTACAGCTGTAGCTCCCTGCATCTGCTCTGGCAGCGTGCAACAGTTTAAGACTCTTTCCTGAATCCACTATTTCAACTCGGTCACTAGAAACAATCTGTCAACAGAACAAACAAGCAGTTAGCAGAGGAAATGAGTAACGTAATGCTTCCTGAAGGATCCAGCAAACATCACCTGCTGAGCCAGAGTTAGGTCTGTGTGATTCTTTTAGTGATCATAATGTCATCTGCTCAGTGCCAAAAGCAGTTACATACCACTGACTTTTTGAGTTAGATTTCTCTTAATTAGGAAGAAATGTTGTCACATTTAGAGCAGAGAAAGTGCAGACGTAGAAAAAGTAAAAACATATATGACATGACTGTGCATCTGAGAAGAAAATAAAAAAGTCTATATACTGTATATATACAGTGCCTTGCGAAAGTATTCGGCCCCCTTGAACCTTTCAACATTTCGCTACATTTCAGGCTTCAAACATAAAGATATAAAAATTCAATTTTCTGTGAAGAATCAACAACAAGTGGGACACAATCGTGAAGTGGAACGAAATTTATTGGATGATTTAAAGTTTTTTAACAAATAAAAAACTGAAAAGTGGGGCGTGCAATATTATTCGGCCCCTTGCGCTAATACTTTGTAGCGCCACCTTTTGCTGCAATTACAGCTGCAAGTCGCTTGGGGTATGTCTCTATCAGTTTTGCACATCGAGAGACTGGAATTCTTGCCCATTTTTCCTTGCAAAACAGCTGGAGCTCAGTGAGGTTGGATGGAGAGCGTTTGTGAACAGCAGTCTTCAGCTCTTTCCACAGATTCTGGATTGGATTCAGGTCTGGACTTTGACTTGGCCATTCTAACACCTGGATACGTCTATTTGTGAACCATTCCATTGTAGATTTGGCTTTATGTTTTGGATCATTGTCCTGTTGGAAGATAAATCTCCGTCCCAGTCTCAGGTCTTTTGCAGACTCCAACAGGTTTTCTTCCAGAATGGTCCTGTATTTGGCTCCATCCATCTTCCCATCAATTTTAGCCATCTTCCCTGTCCCTGCTGAAGAAAAGCAGGCCCAAAGCATGATGCTGCCACCACCATGTTTGACAGTGGGGATGGTGTGTTCAGGGTGATGAGCTGTGTTGCTTTTACGGCAAACATATCGTTTTGCATTGTGGCCAAAAAGTTCGATTTTGGTTTCATCTGACCAGAGCACCTTCTTCCACATGTTTGGTGTGTCTCCCAGGTGGCTTGTGGCAAACTTTAACCAAGACTTTTTATGGATATCTTTGAGAAATGGCTTTCTTTTTGCCACTCTTCCATAAAGGCCAGATTTGTGCAGTGCACGACTGATTGTTGTCCTATGGACAGACTCTCCCACCTCAGCTGTAGTTATCTGCAGTTCATCCAGAGGGATCATGGGCCTCTTGGCTGCATCTCTGATCAGTCTTCTCCTTGTTTGAGATGAAAGTTTGGAGGGACGGCCGGGTCTTGGTAGATTTGCAGTGGTCTGATACTCCTATAATGAGATTCAATTCATTGTAATTGTTGCAGAAAGC
Organism: Knipowitschia caucasica; assembly: GCA_964034765.1. NCBI lineage: Eukaryota > Metazoa > Chordata > Actinopteri > Gobiiformes > Gobiidae > Knipowitschia > Knipowitschia caucasica. Next base: position 52,951,493 of record OZ035824.1, on the reverse strand, counting down.
AGATAAATAACGGTTAGAGTAACACTGCATAATGTTGTTACTCTGTGGTATTCTAATACATTGTTGAATACAATGTTGTTAGTCCTGAAATTTGCCGTGTCATGGCTTCGTGTATCAGGTGTCCTTTTCCCAGAATGTGTACACAGGGCTCTAGAGAGTAAATAGAACGCTCTGGGCTTGTGTTGCATGTTGTCGTGGCCGAGTGGTTAAGGCGATGGACTAGAAATCCATTGGGGTCTCCCCGCGCAGGTTCGAATCCTGCCGACAACGGCATTGTTTTTCCATCTGTCCTTTTAGCACAAACTAAACAGGCACATGTGAGTATAGAGAGTAGCATGAGAGGCAGTGAGTGTGCTCTTTACACGACTGAACATCTGCTTCTCATGTAAGCCTTTATTTCACATGTAGCATGCTGCATTCTTGTATTTGTAAATGTATTTTCAGTAGTAATACTACAGGACGTGTGAGTTACCCAATACTCTGACATCATATTTGATCTCCTTTTCTCCGGCGATGCTTGTGGCCACACAGGTGTAGCGCCCGGAGTCGGACACAGCAACAGAGCTGATCTGGATCCTCCTCCCCTGGTCCAGAACATGCAGACTCTCACTTTGCTGGACCGGCACACTGTCCTTCAGCCAGGTCAGAGAGGGGGGAGGGTGACCCCCAGCCTCACATAACAGCACCAGCGTCTGACTCAGCACCACTTTCCTCACAGAGGGACCGTCCACTGCTCCTTCTATGGTCGGGGGTACTAAATAAGAAACCACATCAGAGGAATGGCATAAATATGTCAATTATTTACAAATCTCCGTCCCAGTCTCAGGTCTTTTGCAGACTCCAACAGGTTTTCTTCCAGAATGGTCCTGTATTTGGCTCCATCCATCTTCCCATCAATTTTAGCCATCTTCCCTGTCCCTGCTGAAGAAAAGCAGGCCCAAAGCATGATGCTGCCACCACCATGTTTGACAGTGGGGATGGTGTGTTCAGGGTGATGAGCTGTGTTGCTTTTACGCCAAACATATCGTTTTGCATTGTGGCCAAAAAGTTCGATTTTGGTTTCATCTGACCAGAGCACCTTCTGCCACATGTTTGGTGTGTCTCCCAGGTGGCTTGTGGCAAACTTTAAACGAGACTTTTTATGGATATCTTTGAGAAATGGCTTTCTTTTTGCCACTCTTCCATAAAGGCCAGATTTGTGCAGTGCACGACTGATTGTTGTCCTATGGACAGACTCTCCCACCTCAGCTGTGGTTATCTGCAGTTCATCCAGAGTGATCATGGGCCTCTTGGCTGCATCTCTGATCAGTCTTCTCCTTGTTTGAGATGAAAGTTTGGAGGGACGGCCGGGTCTTGGTAGATTTGCAGTGGTCTGATACTCCTTCCATTTCAATATAATTGCTTGCACAGTGCTCCTTGAGATGTTTAAAGCTTGGGAAATCTTTTTGTATCCAAATCCGGCTTTAAACTTCTCCACAACAGTATCTCGGACCTGCCTGGTGTGTTCCTTTGTCTTCATGGTTCTCTCTGCGCTTTAAACAGAACCCTGAGACTATCAAAGAGCAGGTGCATTTATACGGAGACTTGATTACACACAGGTGCATTCTATTTATCATCATCAGTCATTTAGGACAACATTGGATCATTCAAAGATCCTCACTGAACTTCTGGACTGAGTTTGCTGCACTGAAAGTAAAGGGGCCGAATAATATTGCACGCCCCACTTTTCAGTTTTTTATTTGTTAAAAAAGTTTAAATTATCCAATACATTTCGTTCCACTTCACGATTGTGTCCCACTTGTTGTTGTTTCATGACAAAATGTTTTTATTTTTATATTTTTATGTTTGAAGCCTGAAATGTGGCGAAATGTTGAAAGGTTCAAGGGGGCCCAATACTTTCGCAAGGCACTGTACATACAGTATATATATACATACACAGTTATAACGAGATCACAGAAAGCCATTTCATTGTAGAAAGATTTATAGTGGTCAAACAGACTTGAAATGAAATAAAATGTTGTTTTAATGTATCATTTGTGCTATTTATTTAACATAAGGTAAAGGTGCACTTTATTCATCCTCTGCATTTGACCCATCCTGATGCTGCTAAGGCCTCGGTCAGGAGCAGTGGTCGCCGAATCAGGGCTACCGGAGTTGAAGAATTTTAGCTTTTTGTACATGTTTTTAGTGGTATCGGAAACCGGAGCACCCAGAGGAAAACCTACGAAGGCATGGGGAGAACATGCAACATCCATTCAGAAACACCCTGCTCCAACCGGTATTTGAATCCAGAATCTTCTTGTTGAGAAGCAAGAGTGCTAACCACTCAGCCACCGTGCCAAGCCACTATGAAAACATTTTTATCTTTCTAAAGTGTCTGAACATACTTCATGTTTAACATGTTTAACATATGAGTGTGCTTCCATTGGTAGATATTGTTAGTGATAATAATAGTAATATAATAGTAGTAGTAATAATTTTACCTTCGATATTGTTTTTTTTGAAGGGTGTAAAGGGTACTTCAGTTTGCCATATGAAAAAGCTGTTCTAAAGCTGTCTGATACTAATAGTAAAGTATCAAAGTATATCAAACTGTTTAAAGAAGAGACCGCCCAGTATTTGGAGCCATACGTACAGCGAGGCCGTCTTTGAACCAGCTGATGACCGGGGGGGGGCTGCCCGTCACGTCACACCGGAGGGAGGTGGGCTGGTTTAGCACCACTGACATGTTGCCTGGAGTCTCACCGCTCAAGAAATCCGGGCGAACTGAACATTGCATAAATATTAGTCACATTTAAGGATGCTTTTAAGATGTGTTTCCTTTGGTTAATCTTCTCATTTACACAGATGAAGTTGTTTGGTAACACATGTTTTTCTTAACAGTACTTTGTGTCATTTCTACAGTTGCTCCAAATGAAAAAACATGTTAATCAAAAACAAATGTGACCTTTTTAAGAATATTTACCACCACTATGTTTTTTATTTCTGACATTGTTTTCCACAGTTCTAACATAACCACCCTAAACCTCTGGATTTACTTTATAATGCAGTCTGTAGATTTGTTTTAAGATGTCCTTTCACGACACACCACTGTATTCTTTATGACCAACTGAACTGGCTGCAGGCAAAGGAAAGGAGACTTTACCATTGGTACATTTTTATCTTTAAATGTGTCAATGGTTCTAGTCAATGCCCCTTATCTCCAAAAACATCTGGTGAGAGCTGCCTCTTCATATGCACTGAGACATCTACAGCATGTCACTCTCATTACTCCCAGAGTACATAAGGAGATTGGGAGACACGCTTTCTGCTGCAGAGCCCCTGAGGACTGGAACAATCTCCCAGTTTTGATAAAAACTATTTCCTCACTTACCAGTGTTAAAACTGCTTTAGTTACACACCTTAAGTCGCCATGTGATTGCTTTAAGTTTGCGTTCAAGGCATAAATAAATAAAAGTAATAACTGTACCCAAAGTTACTGAAGGAGTGGATGTGGACTAGGTTTTGAGATGGGCATGGTGTGGAAGAGCAAAATCAATTTTTTTATTTTTTTATTTATTTATTTTTATTATTGTTATTATTATTATTATGATTATTATTATAGTTGGTGTGTGTGTGACGTCAGTTGGTGTGTGTGACGTCAGTTGGTGTGTGTGACGTCAGTCGGTGTGTGTGACGTCAGTTGGTGTGTGTGTCGTCAGTTGGTGTGTGTGACGTCAGTTGGTGTGTGTGACGTCAGTTGGTGTGTGTGACGTCAGTCGGTGTGTGTGACGTCAGTTGGTGTGTGTGTGTGTCGTCAGTTGGTGTGTGTGACGTCAGTTGGTGTGTGTGTCGTCAGTTGGTGTGTGTGACGTCAGTGTGTGTGACGTCAGTTGGTGTGTGTCGTCAGTTGGTGTGTGTGACGTCAGTTGGTGTGTGTGTCGTCAGTTGGTGTGTGTGACGTCAGTTGGTGTGTGTGACGTCAGTTGGTGTGTGTGACGTCAGTTGGTGTGTGTGACGTCAGTTGGTGTGTGTGTGTGTGTCCTCAGTTGGTGTGTGTGACGTCAGTTGGTGTGTGTGTGTGTCGTCAGTTGGTGTGTGTGACGTCAGTTGGTGTGTGTGACGTCAGTCGGTGTGTGTGATGTCAGTTGGTATGTGTGACGTCAGTTGGTGTGTGACGTCAGTTGGTGTGTGTGACGTCAGTTGGTGTGTGTGACGTCAGTTGGTGTGTGTGACGTCAGTTGGTTTGTGTGACGTCAGTTGGTGTGTGTGACGTCAGTTGGTGTGTGTGACGTCAGTGTGTGTGACGTCAGTTGGTGTGTGTCGTCAGTTGGTGTGTGTGACGTCAGTTGGTGTGTGTGTCGTCAGTTGGTGTGTGTGACGTCAGGAGGTGTGTGTGACGTCAGTTGGTGTGTGTGACGTCAGTTGGTGTGTGTGACGTCAGTTGGTGTGTGTGTGTGTGTCCTCAGTTGGTGTGTGTGACGTCAGTTGGTGTGTGTGTGTGTCGTCAGTTGGTGTGTGTGACGTCAGTTGGTGTGTGTGACGTCAGTCGGTGTGTGTGATGTCAGTTGGTATGTGTGACGTCAGTTGGTGTGTGACGTCAGTTGGTGTGTGTGACGTCAGTTGGTGTGTGTGACGTCAGTTGGTGTGTGTGACGTCAGTTGGTTTGTGTGACGTCAGTTGGTGTGTGTGACGTCAGTTGGTGTGTGTGACGTCAGTTGGTGTGTGTGACGTCAGTTGGTTTGTGTGACGTCAGTTGGTGTGTGTGACGTCAGCTGGTGTGTGTGACGTCAGTTGGTGTGTGTGTCGTCAGTTGGTGTGTGTGTCGTCAGTTGGTGTGTGTGACGTCAGTTGGTGTGTGTGACGTCAGTTGGTGTGTGTGACGTCAGTTGGTGTGTGTGACGTCAGTTGGTGTGTGTAACGTCAGTTGGTGTGTGTGACGTCAGTTGGTGTGTGTGTCGTCAGTTGGTGTGTGTGACGTCAGTTGGTGTGTGTGACGTCAGTTGGTGTGTGTGTGACGTCAGTTGGTGTGTGTGACGTCAGTTGGTGTGTGTGACGTCAGTTGGTGTGTGTGTGACGTCAGTTGGTGTGTGTGTGACGTCAGTTGGTGTGTGTGTGTCGTCAGTTGGTGTGTGTGTCGTCAGTTGGTGTGTGTGACGTGCGTCTGTCTGCCCAGTGATATAAACCCATTCAACTCTTACACACGCCCCAGCAGCAGGTTGGAGTATTCTGGCGACATCTAGTGGATTAAAATTAAATTACATAAATGGACCGCCACTGCTGCTGAGATAATTCTGTGGCTTAGGTTCAGGTGTGTAGCTACAATAATCTTAGAGTGTAAACAAGGGAATGAGACTTTCTGGTGTGTAAACTATTGCTTTAAGCAGCAATGACTATTGTCTGGTTTTTTTTTTTTGTGACTAGTGAGCTGTCAATCACAGCCCAGACCACGCCCAACTCAGAGCCCCCCTTCTTGTCCCTTGGTCCTCGGGCAACGTCCTTTTTAGAGAAAATGTTCAAATGTTCATGTGGGCGGAGTCAGGCTGGTCACAAGTGTTTAGTCGCTCTTTAACTTTCTTTCACAGACAGTAATGAGAACGAGGCAGAATCTGGCCCGCTCCGAGCGCAGTCCAACTACTATGACCACAAGTTTCATTACCGTGACATTACTAGGCCTGTCGCGATATTCAATAAATCAATTAATCGCATGATGATTAAAATTAGCTCGATAGTTTTCCTGGCCGCGATGAATTCCATTTGCATGCTTGTTAGTTTTCCCGTCTCTCTCTCGGGTCAGAGAGCCGCAAAGTGGTCACACGTGGCGCGAGCAGACTGAAATAACTCAAAAATACAAAATACAGCCAAAACAGGACCTAAACCAGGACTAAACCAGGACTAAAACAGGACCTAAACCAGGACTAAACCAGGACTAATCCAGGACTAAACCAGGATTGTTCTCATTCAGGCTCTAGTAGTGAATAAACTAGCGCAGTTAGCGTTAGCGTGTTTGCTGATGCGAAAGTACCGTTTAATAATAAAATAAACTTCTGACGCACCTCCGTGAACACATACTGCTGTTATATAAAGTCTCTGGAAGGTCTCTGGACAAAGAGACTCTGCAGAGCTGCATTATTGGCGAGAACTGCTAGCATGATGCTAACAGAGTTAGCATCATGCTAGCGGCTTTTTACTTCCGCCACTTCTGGCGGTGGTCCCTAATAATAAAAGTGTATTTCTCTTTGAAAAGGTGTACCTGCATTATTATCATTGTATTAGATGAAAATGATCTCAGAACGACAATACTATCGCCTATTGCAATAATTTCTGAGACAATTAATCGTCCAGCAAAATTTTTAATCGTGACAGGATAGACATTACCATTGACTTTGAGTTGGTACTTCTTCTCGGTGGAACCCGCGTCGTTGGCTGCAGCACACGTGTACTCTCCGTTGTCCAGAGGAGAGATGGAGGTCAGTATGAGCAGCGTGCCGTCGTCAAGGATGGAAACGCCCGGCTCGTTCCCTGTCAACTCTTGACCGTTGCGTAACCAGCGAATCACAGGCTTTGGAAGACCTGAAAGAAACCATGGTGGCAGTGGACATGTACTTTGTTATCATCATAAAAGATCATCAATGACACAAACTGTACCTTTCGCAGGACAGGGAAAGGCAATCTTCTGGTTTGCCACGCGCTCCTGCAAAGGACTGTTGAATGGTGGCTCTAGGATCTCTACAACTGGAGGAACTGAGGAGGAGAGATATATTTATTACACATCCACTAAGATAACATAACAATATTATCATAGAAAAGCTGTATAATACTAAACATATTATACTATTATGAAGCTTTTCTAGTAGAATATTGTTCAATTTATTTACTAGACTCAACACACACAAAGAGAGAGGCATGTCGAGCCAACTAAAACAAACAAAAATCTTACATATTTCCCTTTGCGATATTTGTCTATATCATATATTATCACATATAATCACAGAAACTCATGGACTTTTGACCCGTATTCTAATTCTCAGAGTTTCACCTGTAATGGAAGGTCCCCCACAGTATCGTCTCCATTGAAATGTTATTTCATGGCCTGGTCCATACTATTATGGTATTGCACTTTACCGCAGAATAACAATGCAAGTGACTTAATAATGGCTGCAGGTATCGGCCATATCTTTGGAGAGGAGAGCATATGAAAGAATTTGGGCTTTTGACCAGTAATCCCATCTGTCATGCAGTCATCTACACGAATATATCCAACAAGCGGGTAGCAGAAAAGTTGAACAGTGCACGATCAACTGATAAAATATGATTGTTCCCCATTTATTGCAATTTTAAAGAAGACATTTTCTGACACCTGTGTTCATTTGAGTCATGAGAACATGAAGTTTATATTAGGTGTTTTAGAATATGTAAATACATTATAATTAAAATATATGGATGACAACGTCTAATGGACAAAACCATGGTAGTCAAGGGCAACCACATTCAAGAATCCTCCCCAAAGACAAAAAAATAGGAAATGCTTTTGGTCAGATGGCAAAAAACGTCTCAGTCAAGCTTGAGATGATTCCTGAAATATTAGTGTCTGTTTTTGTTTAGAGAACCGTGCCGTACCCAGTTTCAAAAAGAAATTTTTTGCAGAATATGTGTTGTTTAAAGCAAATGTTTCTTGCTTTTATAAACTGTGTGAAATGCAAGCATCAGTGAGAAGATGTTACCTCTGCTGGTATACACTTTGAAATACACTCTCTAACATGATCGTACAGGGTCAGATATGCATTCTTTTGAAAATGAACAACACTTTTCTGGCATCACGTTTAAAGAAGAATGTGAAAGGCCACTATTTTGAGTTTGTCGAGGCTCCTTCAAAGAAAAGCATTCATTTGAAACAGATCCCACCTTGCACCTGCAGCTGGACTTGGGCCTGGGCTCTGCCTGCTCTGTTCTCCGCTGTGCACGTATAACTGCCCTGGTCTTCTAGGGAGACCTTCCTGAAAAGCAGACTTCCATCTGGAGACACTGGGTACGTCCTGCCATCTTTGCTCCAGCTGAGCTCCGGCTGGGGGGAACCATGAGCCACGCAGGGCAGCTCCACTGAGTGCCCCAGCAGCACCTTCATCACCCTGGGACCGGCCTGGATACTGGCAGGAACTGGGAACAACAGCAAAGAATGTGTGATACAGTGATAAAATGTCACATGCTTCTGTCTGCCATGATCACTATCCTCCTGCATCGGCAAGGAACAAAACAAAAGTGGGAAAAAATTTGAGAAATCTTGAGAAATCTCATAGTGAAATTATTACTTTAAACAAATAATAGCCATTTGAGCCAATAGACATTTGACCGTTAAACTCAAATGTCAGTTATTATGGAGCAGTCTTCCTTAGGTCACGTGATCCTGTGTTGTGTCCTGTGTTTTTGCAGTTTTTGTAATTTGTAACAAATAATAGCATTTTGCATGAGGTAAAGGAACCGGCAGAACCACATCTTTCTAAAGTCTTTTTCTGATCAGGGGTATGAAAATGGAATAGGCATTAAACTTATTGTAATTAATAACTGTTTTCATAATCTTTGACGATTATTTATTGATATGTTCGGTGTTTATAAATGAAAATCTATAAATAAAGTTTCGAAAAAAAAAAAAAAAAAAAACGTATTGTAATTAACATATGTATTGTGGGAGTTGGTCTCACCCAGAACACTGAGCTGCACGGTCAGCGTCAGGTTCCCAGCGATGTTGGAGGCGACGCACACGTACAGGCCAGCGTCGGACTCTCCAGTCTCCAGGATCCTCAGAGAGCCCGAGGGAAGCTGCAAATACCTGAGGAACAAGTGTGTAGTCAATATCTACAGTATACACCAACATTTATCTCAGATGATTTACTTTTTACTTTGATATTCTGACTTCAATCTTAAACCAGGCTATGCAAAAAAAGCCTCGGTTATATCTTTAGAGAGAAAAGATAGAACCAAGGCTCAAATAGTGATCGGATTTGTTCACAATATTTTACGTTTACAAGACTTTTTCTGTCCTTTTCTGTGCCTAAAATTGTGATAAAGAAAAATGTATGAACTCATTGACTGCCAGTGACGTATTTGTCTGAGACTGGAGATTTCTGTCAAACTTCCCTCTATTCGACGTAAGATTACAGGACAACAAAACTAGCCAGAAACAAACTTATTTTTGCTGATGAAAGTAGACACTCCAGTCTTTCAGAATCTGGTTTCATATTTCACATAGTCATAGCACATAATATTCTGTGGGTCTTTAAAGTCAGTGAAATCATCAAAAGCGGCAGCAGTCAATGTTAATGTATGATTCTTTGCCAGTTGGGTCAGTTTTTCTGTTTAGCCGGCTTAGTGACTTTAAATCAGGATTAGAATTTGATTTAAACATAATTCTAAAAACTTTTAAACTGCAACTTTTTTTTAATCAAAATCCCCCCAAAAGTGTTTTATGCCGAACCTGTTATACACAATTGTTTTTACAAGTCTATACAAACATTTCTCTCCGCAGGTTTTCGCTACAAGCCTCCAAGTATAAAGTCTTGGTCCACAGCCTTTCTAATCGGAACGACCGCAATTACAGCTACTGCAGCGGGGACTGGAGATCACAGAGGAGTGGGATTATCCAGGCGTTTGGGAAGAGCCACAAAGTGCAGCCCCGCAGCCAAACACGCTCCTGCTGCCAAAACAAATCCACGTAACGTCATATTCTCCTCCTTTATTTGCATCCAAGTCTTAATTAGAAAGTCTGAGGCTCGCTCACACTATCATCTACGCACGTGTACACGAGAGAGAATGCAGAAGCGGCGAGGGACTGCATTAGCGTTGTCAAAAACTCTACTTCCAGTCCTGGGAAAAACTCAGAAGTATTTTCAACACAATGTGAACAGGAGCAGAGCGTTCCGAACAGAAGGAACTTATTTAAAAACATCAAGAGTTATTGTAGATTTTATAAAGACAATTGGATTACATAAATTACCTTTTTATATATTTAGAGATGCACACATTGCAATTAGAAGCAATCAATCTTCAAGAAATGAAACGCACCGATATGTTTTGTCAAAATTGAGTTTTAGGCAATTATAGGCTCATTATTCACCTTTTCCAAGTTGGGTTTTTAATTGTTACAATTGTCGTATAACAGTAGATTTTCTTCTGTCTATAGTAGTGTTTTAGTGAACTGTTGGCCCCATACTGGGTAGAAACTGGTCCTCAATCTTTCTTGCTTGTGTCTTTACATATTCACTGAGTTATATGGCATGGTGGCTGAGTGGTTAGCACTATCGCCTCTCATTAAGAAGGTCCTGGGCTGGAATCGGTGGGAACGGTGTCTTTCTGAGTGGAGTTTGCATGTTCTTCCCGTGCTTACGCAGGATTCCTCTGGGTACTCCAGTTTTCCCTACCACTAAAAACATGCACACTAGGTTAAATCCTCCAGCTCTGGTCCTGACCAATCATTAACATCTGGAGATGGATTCCCGAGCGCTGTTACTACGGCGACCACTGCTCCTGACGTCAGCCTTAGGGCATCAGGATGGATCAAGTGCAGAGGATAAATTAGTCTATGGGGATCAATAAAGTGCACCTTTACCTAATATTGAATCAATTCTGCAGGGAAATTTATTAGCTCATACTTTTAAATGAAATTATTCAATTATTTTTTGAAGTAAGTTCTTTGCATTAGTCTTTTCTCTTCCAGGGCTTTTTCTGTTTTTTAACTTTGTTATGTCTAAATGACCTGGGTATAGATGAATCTATTTAGATATGACAGAAAACAGAGAGTGTTTAGTTGCTTACCGGGTTGAAAAAGGGGAGATGAGCTGCCGGTCCTTGGCCCAGCTGATGGAGGGAGGAGGAACACTGTGGACCTCACAGGGGAGAAGGACCTCCTCCCCTTCTACCACAGACAGCTCCAGAGGAGCTGAGGAGCCGGCTGCTCCACTGATGGGCCTGGGGCGCACTGCACACAAAGAAGAAACACACATGCACTTAAGAAACACTATTAAACAAAATGTGGTAGAGACCAAAGACGCCGGATTTCACCAAAGGAGCTGACAACCCAGTTCAGACTCAGGTGATGCTAGTTTTGATTGGATAATCAGCTTCAAAACTACAATAATAAATATTAATTTGTTACGGACCAGGTCCTTGTTTTTTCCCCTTGCCTCTGCCTCCTCAGACCTCCCTCCCACTGACGTCTCACCCTGCACCTGTGGGCTAATCACATGGGAGGCATTAAAAGGGCCTGGCTCCAGACCAGTCTCTCTCTCTTCCACTTGGGCCTGGATCCTGCGGCTGCACACCCTCGTGACTTTGTTGTACATTCAATTTGATTTTAATAAACCTTGTTACTTTTTAGACCTCGTTTCCCGTCTATGTTCTACGCCCGGTTCTTTTTGTGTTACTGAGTCACACTCTCTAGACCTCAACACATAATGGCTCGTAATAAATGCACTTCTTGGCCAAATCATCTGAAAAGGCCAAATATGATTTGTACAATATGATGTGAACCTAGTTTCTGTCATTTAAAATGTGATTATTACACACTGTTCCTCATAAAAAAATATGATGCATTATTTTTGGACACTAAAAATAATTATCATTTTAATAAATGTGTTGAGGTGGAATGGAACCCATGAGTGCTAACCACTCTGCCATGTGAAGCCTGGGATTTATCAACATCAGTGTGTGGCCAACAGCCATACACACAACACGTGTGTTGACTAATGGTGGATGAAAAATGTGTATCAGTAAATCTTATTGAGCAGCGCAATTAGGGGTTTTACAACTCTTCAGAGGCGGTAAAATAATCCCAACCAGCCACAGACCACACTGCATAACAACAGCACAGTCAAGTTAGATTCACTGAAATGTTACTCGTTTGAAGTCTTTTTTAGGTTATCTGAACCCAACTTCTCTTAAAAGATAGTGTTCTATAAGCAAATAATTTACTACAGATAATTCTGTAATGATAATATTGCAACTGCTGTAAATAACCTCTTGAGCCCTTGTGGAGGCCCCCAACCCTCACTTTGGAGCCCCTGTGTGGAGGTTAGACCATGGGTGTCAAACTCATTTTGCTCGGGGGTAAATGAGACCAGAGAGAAGGAGAGACCAGAAAGAGAGAGACCTGAGAGAGACCAGAGAGAGACCAGAGAGAAAGAGACCAGAGAGAAGGCGAGACCAGAAAGAGAGAGACCAGAGAGAGACCAGAGAGAGACCAGAGAGAGACCAGAGAGACACCAGAGAGACACCAGGTACAGACCAGAGAGAGACCAGAGAGAAGGAGAAACCAGAAAGAGAGAGACCTGAGAGAGACCAGGTAGAGACCAGAGAGAGACCTGATATAGACCAGAGAGAGACCAGAGAAAGAGTACGTGGTGGGCCACATTCGGCCCACGGGCCTTGTGTCTGACACCGGTGGTTTAGGCCGTGGTGAGACAGGTTAGTTTTACTGAAGACATGTTGCAGTAATCCCTCCAGGTCCTTTAGGGAGGACTTACCGTAGACCGTGAGCTGGACCTTCCTCGTGGCAGAGCCAGCTGCATTAGTGGCTGCACAGAGGAACTCTCCGCTCTGGTTTCCAGTGGGAGAATGGATGTGAAGAGTTCCATCAGAGCGCAGGGAGAACAGGGGACCACCCAAGTGCAGCAATGCCCCGCCCTGTCAGACACAGAGCCTTCATTAACAAATGTTTATTAACGCAGAAGATCTACACAAACACACGCACAGACGACCTGCACAGACCCCTCGTGTTTATTGATCCTGGACTGTGTAAATCCCAGTGGTGGGGATCAATGGATGGAAAAAACCTTCCATCATTTCATACACGTAAATTATAGTTGTGTTTCAAAGTTTACATATTATTTTTTCCACTCATTGTCAGTGCTTTCTACTCAAATGTCCTTGATTAGAATCTCATGAATCTTCCAGTTCCTGGTCCGTCTTCCACACAGACTGCACTTTTGAGATCTCCTCTGATTGATGATGTTGTCCTTCTTAATCTCCAATATATGACCATAATAAAGACATGGCAGGGTGTGGACACTTTCAAGCAGAATTGTAAGTAGTAGTAAGTAAGTAAGCTTTTATTTATATACCGCCTTTTCACTGCACATCGGAGTCTCAAAGCGGTTTACAATTGTTGGGTGGGGTCGCCAGTACAGGAGGCACATGCCAGACCTATTGTACATATTTTTAGTGGTAGGGGAAACCGGAGCACCCGGAGGAAACCTACGCAGACACGGGGAGAACATGCAAACTCCACTCAGAAAGGCCCTGGTCCAACCGGGATTCAAACCCAGGACCTTCTTGCTGAGAGGCGAGAGTGCTATCCACTCAGCCATTGTACCTCTTAAAAGTGACTTGAATTCAGGTTATTATTGTAGAAAATGTAATTTTACTTTGCGACTGAGGTCAGAGGAAACATGGTTAAAAATAACCCAGAGCTAATACCATTTCCCTTTGCTTCGTGCTTTGACAGAGCTCGTGGCTCACTTACTTTGGACCAGGTGGTTTCAGGATCTGGAATCCCGTTGGCGCGACAGGGGAGCGAGATGGGCACTCCCTCGATGGTACTGAAAACTTGAGGGCCATGTTGAATGGTTGGAACGACTTCAAACAGGGTAAAAAACATGCATTTACAATATTATTCACAATCATTATTTACTTAAGTGAATACTGACAGTTGGAAAACACCAATAGTTTCCTGTATATTTGATGAAATTAAAATCTATTTATGATATAGGTGTGACTGTTGTTAGGAAGGTGGGTCTTTGGGAAGTGGTATAGTTTAAAACGTATTTGTTTATTTGCTATTATCTTAACAAGAAAGAAGATGCAATTCATGACTTTTTCTACCTTTCAACTTAAATATAACCCAAAAACTCTTTCCTGGGCACCTAAACTCTTTGTAAAATTGGGAACATAATTTATTCAAACATCGAGTGTTCACATCCCATCCATCCATTTTCTTCCCCTTAATCCATTTCTGGGTTGGGGGGGTGGCAGTCAGAGCTGCACCCAGTCCACAGAGCACCAGCCCCTCACTGATCCTCCTGCAGGTGCTGAGTCCACAGGAGCTGAGATCTTTCAGTGGGAGCTTCAGGCAAAGTGGGGTTAAGTGTCATGCCCAAGGACACAACGACAGCAGTTATCAGTGGGAGTCGTGAAGTAGGTCTTATGGTGGGCTTGAACCCACAACCTTCAGGCTCTAAGACCAATGCTCTACCAACTGAGCCACTGTCGCCCCTCACATCCCAGTGTACATAAAAAGAAAAGACGGCTGAAACACGGTGTTGAACAAAAGCTGCTCTTCCCCAGAATCTGTTTGGACAACACCATTTCCAACATCACAATAAAGTGACCAGACTACACATATGTTCCTTTTGTGAACCAGGTCTGAAGCTCTACACAAAATGTTTCATTTTCATTTCATTTCATTTACATCCCTTTGTTTTTCCATTTCTGGGTCAGGGGGGTGGCAATCAGAACTGCCACCCAATTCACACAGCACCAGTCCATTGCTGCTCTTCCTGCAGGTGGTGGGTCCACGGGAAGATCCTTCGACACAGATGCAGCCTTGGTCTTTCAGCGGGGACTTCAGGCACATTGGGGTTAAGTGTCTTGCCCAGGGACACAACGACAGCAGACATCAGTGGGAGCAGTTGACATGGGTCGTAGTGGGATCGAACCCACGACCATTAGGTCCAAAGACCATTGCTCTACCAACTGAGCTACTGTCGCCCCTAACCATACACAAAATGTTATGGTTATTCAAAACTAGGCGCCCAACGAGATATGGAGTCCTACCGTGGACAAGGACAGTCGTAGTGTGATTAGTGGCTCCAACCGCATTTTCTGCCAAACAGGTGTAGTCTCCGGCATCCTCCAGCCGCACCCGGTCTATGTGCAGACTTCCATCCTTCCTCACGGTCAAGTACTGGTCTGAGGTCAGCTGGAACACAGCAAAAGGCTCATTCTCAACAAAGAGACAGAATATCCACCGGGAAAGACATAACATAACTACGTATGGACATAGTAATCTTTATTTTATTTATATACCACCTTTTCACTGCAGATCTGAGTCTCAAAGCGGTTTACAATTGTTAATTATGGGCATTTGTCTCTCACTCCACACAGAGATGGGAGCGGGGCCAGTACAGGAGGCACATGCCAGAACTATTGGACATATTTTTAGTGGTAGGGGAAACCGGAGTACCCGGAGGAAACCTACGCAGACACAGGGAGGACATGCAAACTCCACTCAGAAAGGCCCTGGTCCGACCGGGATTCGAACCCAGGACCTTCTTGCTGAGAGGCGAGAGTGCTATCCACTCAGCCACCGTGCCGCCCTTGGACATGTTCTGTTTTATGCCATAGTGACATTTTTCAATAATATTTTAACATTTTTCCCTCATCAAAAACAGACAGAGCAGTTTTTATAAAGTGATTACCAATAACAACAAATTTAGTTTTGACTTTCCAGGTAAAAGGAAAACTGTGAAGATCTTAGAAAATCAAAAAATCCAAGGCACTCGTGGTCAATAGTTTAGAAAGTTTAAAAAGCCTTTATTTTCTCATTGGCTGTAGATTAAATACGCACCAACGCGTTTCAGCCTAGCTTGGCCTTCTTCAGGGTGCAAAAAAAATAAAAATAAAATAAACCACAAATATATTTTTGGTGCGTATTTTTGCGTATTTTTTGCGTATTTTAATCTGTTTTAATCTACGTTGGTGCGTATTTTAATCTACAGCCAAATGAGAAAATAAACTTCTACCTGGAAAGTCAAAACTCCATTTTGTGTTACTAAGTTAAACCCCTTTTCCAATTGAGCACCTGGTCTTTTAAATAACTTTACACACCCGTTGCTTTCTTATTACCGATAACGTTTGACTTGAGAGAGCAAAAATTGAGGTTTTGGTTGTGTCCATACGCAAACTTCAAGTAATACAAGTTTACTAGATACAAATGTTTATCAATAAGGCTTGTGGTTGTAGAAGGACTTTTATGCACAAACTCAAACATGCATGGATTGTGTAAATATAAGTAAATGCGTCAAATTGGAATACAGTGTGTGGCTGTGGACCTCACCAGGCCGTAGTTGTGCAGCCAGCTCTTGTCGGGGAGAGGGTTTCCAGCCAGCAGGACACATGGTAACGTTAGCGGCTGCTCCTTCACTACACTGAGCACCGCGGGGCTCAGGGCCAAGACCGGGGACACTGCAAGACATCACACCAGACCAAGGCTTGAGATTGACCTGGTTCAAGTTCTTCCATGTTTTATCAATTCTGTGTTCATAATAAGACATAAGAGACCCAACACAAAAAGAGTTTTCTGTAGCCTGGTAAAAACACAGATACATAGTTTAAACACCCTTTTAGATAGATAGATAGATAGATAGATAGATATATACTTTATTGATCCCGAAGGAAATTGTGCACTCGTCCCTTGCTCGCAATCATACAGCAATACATACACAGGTAAGAATTATAGGATGCAAAAGTTAAAAACGAGACAATAAATACATTAAAAACAATAAAAACATTAAAAGAGAAGTTAAGGCACTGCAAAACAATTCTCAAGACACCCCACCCCCCTCCCTCCCCCCCCTGCTCCTCCCTGAAGTGGCTTTGTTATAGAGCCTGATGGCGTTGGGGACAAAAGAGTTTTTTAATCTGTCCCTGGAGCACCTCAGAGAGAGGAGTCTGGAGCTCATGGTGCTTCTCTGGCGGGAAAAAAATGAATTCAGTGGGTGGCTCTGGTTGGACAAGATCACCCTGATCTTGGAGAGCGTTCTTTGCTCTACCACCTCCTCCACTGAATCCAGACCCAGACCCACCACAGAGCCCGCCTTTCTAATGAGCCGGTTCAGCCTCTCAGTGTCCCTCTTTCGTGCACTGCCCCCCCAACAGACAACTGCATAGAAAAGGACACTAGACACAACAGACTGATAAAACATGTAGAGAAGCTTATCACAGACCCTGAAAGGTGCCAATCGCCTCAAAAAGTACATCCTACTCTGCCCCTTCTTGTACACAGCGTCCATGTTGGCTGCCCAGCTCAGCTTGTTGTCCAGCTGCAGCCCCAGGTACTTATAGGTGGAAACCACTTCCACCGCAGTTCCCTCGATAATAATGGGCTGCAGAGAGGGTGGTGCCCGGCGAAAGTCCAGCACCACCTCCTTAGTTTTGGCTGAGTTTAAAAGAAGCTTGTTCTGCTGGCTCCACTCCACAAAGTTCTCAACCAAGCCTCTATACTCCCCTTCATCACCCCCCCTGACGCATGCCACGATTGCAGTGTCATCTGAGAACTTCTGCATGTGGCATGTCTCAGAGTTGTAGCAGAAGTCACTCGTATAGAGGGTGAAGAGGAGGGGCGAGAGCACAGTGCCCTGCGGTGCACCCGTGCTACAGGTCACTGTTGAGGACCTACAGCCCCCCCCCCCTCGCACGTACTGGGGCCTGTCGGTTAAATAATCCGTGACCCAACGCACAAGAAGAGGGTCCACATTCATGATGGTGAGCTTCTCCTGGAGAAGGATGGGATGGATGGTATTAAAAGCACTGGAGAAGTCAAAGAAAAGCATCCTCACAATGCACCCTCCCACATCCAGGTATGTGAGGGCACGATGTAGCAGGTAGAGGACTGCATCCTCGACCCCCACCCTCTCCTGGTAGGCGAACTGAAGAGGATCCCTCGTCGTCTCCACTTGGGGCCGCATGATCTGCAGGACCAGTCGCTCAAAAGTTTTCATCACATGTGATGTAAGAGCGACTGGCCTATAGTCATTAAGCACCAGAGGGCGTCCCTTCTTGGGGACCGGGACGATGCAAGACGTCTTCCATAGAGAAGGGACTCTCCCGCGCCGCAAACTTAGGTTGAAGACCTGCTGTAGGGGGTCTCCCAGCTCAGCAGCGCACGTTCTCAGTAGCCTAGGACAGACCCTGTCAGGACCAGCAGCTTTCCTTGGGCGTATGAGTTGCAGCTGCCTCGTCACCTGGTCTGCTGTGATGGTAACAGGAGTTGAGGTGTGTGTGACAGGCACCTGAGGGAGCGTAAAAGAGGCAAGAGGATGAGCAGCGTGATGAATATCATCAGAGGAAATAGGGAAGGGCTGTGGGGGCAGGCAGGTGGTCTGGGAGGAACTGAAACGATGGAAAAATGTATTCAGCTGCTCCACTTTCTGTAGATCCATACAGTCCACCTTGCTCTTACTGCCACAGCCTGTTATGGTTTTCATTCCACTCCAAACCTCCCGCATGTTGTTATCTCTCAACTTTCTCTCCAGCTTCCTTCTATAAGACTCCTTAGCGTCCCTCAGGCAGATTCTAACTTCCCTCTGTACCTCTCTTATCTTCTCACAATCCCCGCTTCCAAAAACCCTCTTTTTCTTATTCAGAACGTTCTTCACCTCAGCGGTAATCCATGGTTTATTGTTCTCAAAGCACTGGATTGTTCTAACAGGTAACACCTGATCCATGCAAAACTTTTCTGCTCTATGGGAACATGGATGATTAATAAAACCAATATACAATAAAGTTTCAGAATGTCAAAAGAGGTGAAGATGGCAGAAAGGTGCTCCAAATAAGTTTCCTCTGCAGAGTGGCAGCTGGGCACTCCCTTAAAATATCAGGGGATGAGCTCGGTCACAGGAAGCTCAGAGTATAGCTGCTGCTCCTCTGCATCAAGGGGAGCCAGTTGAGAGGCCTTGGGAATCTGTTTGGAAGGCCTCCAGGACGTTTACTTGGAGCATGTCAAAGCAGAAGGAGACCACATAAGACCAAGGACCCACTATTTGTCATTCCCACTGAGCAAAAACAGTCAAAACAACTGCATCTAATCCGCATCAGGAGACCGGGACGAGGCGTGTTCAGTGTCAACACAACACACTGCAGAGAGAATGTGGATGAATAACACAATAACACAAACAATAACATTAATTTCTTATGACTTTCAGCTTTTCTAATAACATATTTTTAAATTTAATTCTTGCAAATGTGGCTCTGGCTCTGACTTCAGCAGGATTCTTCCAAAGCACACAATCAAACTTTTCTCGTACATTCCAGATAATGTCTCTGTGAATGGTATGTCAGACCCCCCACCAGATTACGTCTTACTAACAGATTGTAAGACGTAAAAATTGCAGGAGGACCTTCTACTAATAACAGACATGATCTTTTATGTTTCTGTTTTCCTACTGACAAATTACACCATGTTATTGTCTGCTAAGCCCAACTTCTCATGGCTTCAGTACTGAGCCTATAGCTGGTATGTGCTGTATAGAATGGTTCACAAAGGGCCAGAGAAGAGGGTCTTTTCTGTTTTGAATACATTGTAATTTTCTGTGTGTGTATTATTTTGCGTTTATTATGTAGTATGTATACAATATGCCTATGTATCGATTAATTATCCAAAGTTCAAACATTTCTTTGGGATCAATGAAGTGATTCTCCATCTGTCTGCTTGTCCGCCCAACTATTCATGCATCCTTCTACACATCTTAAACAAGACCTGTCACCAGAATCACTATACTGAATTTTAATACACCTCATGGTCATTGGGCATGTCACTAAAACGGTTGGTGATTGCTGGTCAATAATCTATTACCGCCTACAACGTTTCTCAAGGGCTCAATATTTGAAACCTTTTTTTTTTTAATGTTGAGCATATTTGAGACTCTGTGGACTTACCCAGGCCGGTCACTGTGAGTCTGGCCTCCGCTTTGATTGATCCAAACTTATTCTGAGCCTGGCAGACGTACACAGCATCATCCTCCACCCACAGATCTGAACAGATGATAAGGAAGTGAGGAAGAGAACTGCTTGGGTCCGTGTCAGTGATTTTTGTGTTGTGTGAGAAGAGATGGTCCAACCTCTTTTCAAACGGACAAAAATATTTTACAACCACAAGAAAAAATTACGACTTATGGACTCACTTGTGAAGATGAGGTCTCCGTTTCTCTGGAGGACAGAGCCTTGTTCACGGGGTCTGTTGAAGAGCGCTAGGCTGTCCTGCCTCCACCATGTCACCTGAGGGTGGGGGTACCCCTGCACCTGGCACTGCAGGGTGACACTGGAGCTGATCTCTGCACTCATGTCCAAAGGCTCTCGGACAAATGTGGGGGCGGCTGAAGACAAGTAGACAACAAGTTTTACCAAGGTATAGACCCTCAGCCCTAGCAACTGACCACTCTGTATATTCTGTCCTCAAATTTGGCTTTGTCTAGTGACGAGTGGACAGACTGGCACTGCTCTTCATTGGCTTTTTCATTTCTAGGTTGTTGGCTCTAGATGAGTTAGCTTTAATGAGCTTTTTCCACAACAAGGTAAACACACATAACATCACAACTCGCCAAGTCCACTTCTATGGCCTAAGGTTCAAAGATCATTTTTAACTTAACATTCTATAAATCTTCATAATAATCAAATTACTTCATACTATACACATCTCTAAATCTTTCAAAAAAAATGTTGTATCATGAAAAAAGCCGGAGCCAACTAATACAGGCTCCATGAACAGAAACCTGGGGAAAATTCTCAGAAAGCAACTCCCCAGCAACCGAAAACCCACTGCTCTGTTCTCGCCTGCACTATTCACAAGCCGAAGCTGATGTCTGGGGACTGAAGGGGAAGGGTAGCACCTGATTGGACAATTTTTAGTGTTGTGTTAGGGCTCTGAAAGACAATATAAAATAAAATAAAACTGTGCTTAAAGTGATTGTCTGGAGTTTGTCAGAAAAAAAAGTACTTGATTTGAAAAAAATGACCCAAGCTCCTCCCCCTCCTTTCTGATTGGTCTACGCCTACGTTTCCGTAACACATTTAAATGTTAATCTGAGAACACATTATACATATACATTATTAATACACATGCACGGGAGGTTTTCAGAATTATTTGTTAACGTTTTCATGAAAAAAAAAATTTAATGCACAAAAAAAACGATTGCGGCAAACCAGGAAGTGCTATTATCATGAATTGCACATTATAGGACACATCTGCAGAGGATCTGATTATGGATATAGGTTCAGTATATAAATGATTATGGATATAGGTTCAGTATATAAATGATTATGGATATAGGTTCAGTATATAAATGATTATGGATATAGGTTCAGTATATAAATGATTATGGATATAGGTTCAGTATATAAATGATTATGGATATAGGTTCAGAGCCTAGTGGACGCCTAAGAGAAGCGAAGGCGGGACTTACCCGTAATATTAGAATTAATAAAATGACTTATTTTATATCAAAATTTAAGGCCAGGAGGTCAATTTAATACAATTCTTAAAATGTGTAATTCATTTAGAGTTCCAGACTATCATTTTAAGTATTTAGGTTCAAATGAAAGAGGTAGCTCATCGGGTAGCTGAGGGTGGAAAGATGCTACAAATGTAAGGGTGAAGAAGTGTTTGTAAGAGACTGTGGTTTATGATGCGTAGCCATGGGGTATGAGAGAAAGTGGGGTTATGACAGTAACATTAGTATTAGCCATTAGCATCACGGACAATATACTGGAACTCCTCACCTCCAACATCCAGCAGGACTTTCCCCGACGCTGTGCCGGCAGCATTCACAGCCACACAGGAGTATTCCCCTGCGTCTATGTCCAAAGTCTCCTTGATCACCAGAGTTCCCTCCACTCGGTTTATGTCGAAGGTGGCGGAGGGCTGAAGCTGCACGTCACCTGACAATGTGTTCGTTCAAAGATAGGTTAGCTTTAGTTCTAAAGGGCCTCTCCGCCTTGAGGCATCCAGGTACAATAGAATACCTTTGTACCACCAGATCTCGGCCGGGGGGATCCCCGAGGCAGAGCAAGCCATCACTGTGGTTTCCCCGATGCCGATGAGAATCTCACTCAACGCCACTGTCACCACCGGAGACTCTGAAAATATATATCACACATTATTGATTTTTCATTGTTTGTTTTGTAAGAAGTGGAGCAGGTGACAGCTGTTTCACCGGCTTTTTCTGGTCCGACTTTGGTATAAACATTTTGGTTTAAAAAGCCCTTTTTCCTTAAATTACAGTTAACAAGGTGGCTTCAATTGCTTAATTATTTAATTGGGTTATTTAACTATAGATGAGTTAACACTTTTGATGAGTTCATACTTTTACTCTTACACAGGATTAAAATCAGGCAGTAAGAGGTAGTAGTAGTAGAGTAAGTATCCATTGGAAGGTCCAGGATAATGACTCCAGGGCTTCTTAATTTTGTCGTTCTACTGTTCCGGATGCCTCCAGCAGACCCAGGATACGCTGGAGGGACTGTCTCAGCTGGCCTGGGAAGACCCCGGATGAGCTGGATGAGTGTGTGTGGATGGGGGAGTCAGGGCATCTCTGCTTAGACTGCTGCCCCCTGGACCGGGCAACGGATGAAGCCAGTTTGTCAAGTTTGTCACTGTAACACGTCCTATAGACTTTTTAAATATGAAAAAAAATCTAAATACATCAGCACGTTTTTTTTTTTTTTTTAAGATCCCTGTATAAATTACGTAATGTATGTATTCATTTGCTGTTGTTGTGTTGTTATAGCCTTAAATCACAACAGTCTGGTATTCCCTGTTTCATTGATTCTGTGACTACACTGCAAAAAATGATCAAATATGAGATCATAATTGCTAGAATCAAGTTTTTTTAACTTGACTTAAGTTCATTCTGACTGTCTTAAAATGAGATTTGCCAATGAGACAAGCAATTTTGACTTGATTCAAAAACTATTGCTTTATTTTCTCATTCCAAGAGAAAAATATCTTGTATCTTTTTAAAACAAGACAATTTTTCTTGTTCCACTGGCAAATCTTGTCTTAAGGCAGTCAAAATGTGCTCAAATTTAGATACATTTAGCCAAATTTTTGCAATTTTTTTGTCTTTAATTCTGTCATCTTTTGCAGTGTATGCTACTTGTCCATCTTACAACGTAATCTTACAGGCCAACAACATATGAGCAGTTTGGATTAAGGTCTCCACCATGACTTTTGTAGCATTTTGTAGTATTTTGTCATCTTCTGTATGATGTATCTTCACTTTCCTTCAACAAAATAATAAACTAGACCAAATGGTTGTGGAGGTATTGTAGTGAACACTCTGCTGACCTGTGTAAGTGACCGCAGCGACCATGGTGTCCACTCCAGCCTGGTTACTCGCGATGCAGCCGTACGCGCCTCGGTCCTTCTGCTGCATATTTCTGATGACCAGTACTCCGTCTGTGGTCAGTCTGTGTCTGCAAACGGGGTTCTTTCATTATGGTTCCTGTTGCATTGCTTTGATATGTATAATTAAAGTTGTTTAAAAGCTTCACCTGCTGGACGCCATGAGGAACATGTCGTTGTGAGTCCAGGCGAGTCGTGGAGGAGGGTGCCCTGTGGCGGAGCACCCAATCCGGGCTTCATCCCCCGTTTGGAACGTCTGGTTTCTCGGATGGACTGAAACCCGAGGCGCCTCTAAAGGAAATGAGGAAAATATAGATTGAGTAAGATGTTCCTGTCGCACACATCAAATTTGTTTTTACTAAATTGTATACTTAAGAACAGAACAATAAGCACTGTTACTCCCTTTGAGCATTCCCTGTCTAAAGAAAATTACATGAATAATTAGGGGAAAAGGCAAATC
The DNA here is from genome assembly GCA_964034765.1 of Knipowitschia caucasica. Classification (NCBI taxonomy): domain Eukaryota; kingdom Metazoa; phylum Chordata; class Actinopteri; order Gobiiformes; family Gobiidae; genus Knipowitschia; species Knipowitschia caucasica. The sequence continues at coordinate 52,927,887 of OZ035824.1, read as the reverse complement.
ATCACAATGTTCTTTTAAATCTTGTTAGCACTAGTTGAAATATTGTGCATTGTTTTTGGAAATAATGGAAAATTACTGGCTGAAAAATGTTTTATTTATGGGCAATACGTCTGTTTTAAGAAGGCAGAAAACTGCACTGGTGTCATAGTGGGACGATTAAATCATACTGCAAGATGGAGATTATAGACTAAAAATAATATAAAATGAGTTTAGTTTTATTTTTGAAGTCAAAATGACAGGAGGCTAAAAAACTCATCTCTAAAACAACAATCTGTGCACCTCCTTATACAACTATATTTCATCTCAAGTCCTCAGTTTTACCCCCCCTCCCCACAATCAATGCGTTTGTGGGGAAACTCGCGATTAGAGGAACGCGCCTATATTTGGGCATCGTCTGGTCCCATTTCTGTGCAGTGGACGAGCTCCCATGATGCTTTGCGCCAAATATGCGCGTGTGGCTTTCATGCACGTGCACAAAGGGACTCGGCCGTGCTTTGACGAATCAGTGCTTATTATCAGAGCAGCAACAGAGCGGAGTCAGAGCGGGAAGGAAAGGAGCAGAGTTTGTGGCAGTAAAGTGTGGATTTAAAGAAACCGAAGGAAGAGAAAAAGTTCAGGATGACAAGGGACACTAACATCCCCACAAAATCTATTTTGTAGGTTCTCTGTCAGGTGAGGTCGAGCTGTTTTAGTTTACATTGAGTTATATGGGACTTTTTTCTGGGTAGCCCACATGAATTGAGTCTGCAGTACCACAGCGCCCCCTGTGGCCATGGGTGGGACAGCTATAAGCTAGTAATACTCTATCCAGTATTCATAATAGATCCATGTACCCAACCCCCATTCCACAGACCTGTACCGGTTATTGTCTGACACTAAAAAGGTTGGAGATAGCTACTCTATACCATTCCATGCCAGGTGAAAGAGCCCAAGTCAGAAGTGACCAATACACTACAAATGTAACCTGATTGAAACGCTCTTGGACGTCAGAAGTGGATCAGGAGACGCCCACACAATGTGAATGTTCAGTCTGAATGTTTGGTAAATATTGAAGTGTCAGCAGTTCTGGCTCACTTCAAAGTTCAGTAATGACATGGATGGTCTGGACCAGGGGGCCCTGAACCCCTCAGGGCAATGGCAGCTGCGTGAGAGCAGCCACAGACCACCAACACAACTTCTCATAAAATGGAGAAGATTAAGATTACTAGTATTATTATAATTAGGGCTGGGACTCGATAAATAGTTTTTAATTAATTAGAGGTTTTGTCATTAATTAATTGAAATTCATAGAACCTTTGCCATTAAGTGTAGAAATTGCATATTTAGAAATATAATACATTTTGCTGGCCGTTATCTTCTACCAAAGTGGTCTTTCTCAAAGTGGTCTACATTCAAGTGCAATCTAGATGATGTCCACGTTAGCTGCTCTATGTTTGCTTTTTATGATTTGTGAACATAACCAGGCTCTTATTGACCCTTCCATCCAGTTTTATATAAGCTGTATATGTTGTTTAAAAGTAAACTGAGCTCCTGATGTAACTAATCAAAGGGTTTCAGAATATTATTGTCATGTAAAATACAGAGCCGTTTAATTCATCTGTTTACCCTGTTTTTTTTCATAAAAGTTTGCATAATTAACAACATAGTATTTGAGCATCTCCGACCAGATTACACTACATTATTATTAAGAAAGACATCAACAGGAATTATAATTTGTTTACATTTTCCTCTATAGTTTCATATCAGTAAAGTCCAGGAGCATGAGGGTTTAGCTTCGCAGTTAGACACATGAGTAAAAGGTAAACATGTGCTTATTCATACATAACATCATTTAAGACGGGGTTAAAACAGTCAAAAGTAGTAAATCCATCATCATGAGTGAACACAGACCTTGCACGGTGAGATAAACCCGCTCCCTGCTGCGCCCGCCCTCATTCTCGGCCACACACTGATACTGTCCCGTCTGCGCTGGGCTGAGGTCATCGAGGCGCAGGGATCCGTCGGACAGGACGAGCACGTGGGGGTCCAGGCCAGCGTCACGGCCCTCTCTGAGCCACGACACGTTAAAGCTGACCGCACTGACCACATGGCACGTAAGAACAGCGCTGGAGCCCGGGGCCGCGGTGACGTTAGCGCCCATTGTGATGACCGGGGGGGGCTCTGAGGGGAAAGATGGGGGTTTTATCAGATGTGGAAAGCAAGTATGGAGGACCAAAACTGTCAAAATAACATTCATTCATTCATTCATTTTCAAGCCCTTTATTGTCCATTTCTGGGTCGGGGGGGTGACAATGAGAGCTGCCACCCAACGCTCATAGCACCAGTCCCTCTGATCCTCTGCAGGGGGTGAGTCCACAGGAAGATGGCTGCTCTGTCAGCGGTGAAACAGCCTTGGTCTTTCAGCGGGGGCTTCAGGCAACGTGGGGTTAAGTGTCTTGCCCAAGGACACAACAACAGTAGACATCAGTGGGAGCAGTTGGAGTAGGTCCCATGGTGGGAATCGAACTCACGACCTCCAGGCTCAAAGGCCACTGCTCTACCAACTGAGCTACTGTCAGATTGTGACATTTATTCATGAATAAATAAATGTCACAATCTGCATATTATTGTCAATATAACGCTACAAATTATGAAATTAAATAAAAGTATATTATTATTATACAAAGTTTTTTGGTACAAAACAACCAACTAAATAACAAAGCTTTATAATTTTCTGTCTGCATTTATTTATTTTCTTATTCATTCAAATGTTAAGATAAAAAAATATATATAATTATTTAATTGCAGTTTTTCCCAAAAGAAATAACTAATCCTCTTTCTTTTTTTCTTACATTTATTTATTTATTTTATTCATATCATAATTTATTTCCCTTTTAATTGATGTTCTGTTTTATTGTTTCACGACACATTATTCTTTCCTCGTGTCTTAAAAAATAAATGTAAATGAAGGGGGCGGAGCTACAGACAGCGAGACGAAAGCAATCGCCTCGTACAGACTGACCGGGCCAAACCGTGCTAAACAGTGCTGCCGTTACCGCGGTGCCGTCCTGCTGGAGCTGTGTCTCCCGTGGCTGTCCATGGAATTGTCACTTCTTCTATAATGTGACATTTATTTATTTATTCATTTATGTTTTTATTTTGACAGTTTTGGTCCTCCATAAGCAAGAGTGACTTTAAAAACGTTTACCAATGTCTGATTTCATGAATGGGAATGACGGGCAGAGGCCTGTTTAAGCGTTGGAAATCAGATCTGACAAGTTTATTCAAGTGCTGTATCTAACGTTATTATTTGGTGTTGCACTTGTGGTTGGATAAATGAGAGATTCAGTGTTCAGACTGAAACACAAGAGAAACGACATCACCACGCATTCCTTATCTGAGCACACTTTTCAATTAGGACCTCCCAAGCCCCCCCCCAAGCTGCCTAAACCTGCCTGTGTGGGTCCCCTGAGTTTCTCCTGTCTAAAAATATGCTAATGTCGTTAATGTTATACATGTCAATTATCATGGGCATATAGTTAATCCCCAATAGACTTTGGTAACTGGTAAAGTATGGTTAAAATCTGAAACCAGTCGTTACCAGTTCACACTTGGTTAAATTTAGTGCAGTCATTAGTCAAAAATAACTCCGAAAATTAAATTAAATGTAAACTAACAAATAGTAGGGTGTTCCTCAAGCATACACTTCTGGCCCTTAAAACTTTGCTGATCACGACACATTCTTTAGGTCATTGTGCACATGCCACCGCCGACTCTGAGCAGCTCCTTCAGGTTTTAAACGCTCGCTTCTCTCCAGGGAGATCCATCACAGCGTAATTGCACTTGTTGACAGATTAATGCTTACCACCGGCTCAGGCTTTATGCATTCCTGACTCACTGTGGGCTCGCTGCATGGGCTCCAACAAGGTGGCTCTCTGGATAGTCTTAATTATCATAACTACTCTAAGTACGGCAATTCCATGCACTGTTATCACCGGTCTGGGCTCTACTGCTGGGTCAAAGAAACTGAATGGTAAATGCTTTTAAGGTGAAGATTTAAAACGGGGTATTTTAACAGTTTGACGTAAGGTATAGACATTTAGAAAACAGTCTGAGGCAGAATGTCATTACATCTGTTTGGTTTGCTCACAAGAATTTCATTTTTTGGCACAACCAACATGACCTGGTCGTGCAAGGGAAAATTATGTACCCCAGCTTTAATTTAGCGAGTGCGCTTTGGGAGAAGAAAAGGACTTAACCCCACTTTGCCCAAAGCCCCCGCTGAAAGATCAAGGCTGTGCTCACACTGACAGAGCAGCCGTCCTCCTGTGGACCCAGCACCTGCAGGATCAGTGAGGGGCTGGTGCTCTGTGACTTGGGTGGCATCTCTGACTGTGCCCCCCCCCCCAGGTTTCTGGGTTCACCCCCACCCAGAAATGGATTGAGGGGTAGAAAATGGATGGAGGGATTAAGTAAGTGCATTATTTCTTTTAACACGATTAATGAAAAAATTATTTAACATGCATTAACGCCATCATTTTGACAGCCCTAATAAATACATAAAACAAATCCTAATTACATATTTGTCCAAAACTGTTGATTCATAGTTCTGCCGAGCAAACAGAGGGGCTTACCTGAGACGTCTAAGAAAGTGCGCGCTTTGCCAGTTCCAGCTTTACTGATGGCAACACATTCGTAGTTTCCTTCATCTTTCAAAGTCACCTGGGAAAGCTCCAAGGACGCATTTACAGAGTCACTGGTACCAAGAAAAAACAGAAATTAACTTTCTACACACACTAAAGGCCTGATCATACTTCTCGAAGCTCTCCAACTGAGTGTGTCTGCGCAGAGTTAAAGAGCCGTGGGTACAGCATAAATAATATAATAATATCCACTAACTTTGTTTACCTGACATGCTTCCAAGAGACTGCTTTAATTGTTGGAACTGAATAGCATTGAAACACAAATGAGCTTTTCACTATTTTTCATTCACTCATCGCTCAGTGGTGGTGATACGGCTAAAACACAAGGCAGATAAAGGCGTTCTGCGGCTGAAGCACCGTGCTGTCTGCTCTCGTGCACATCATATGAATGAATCTTTTCCGGTCCGCTCACCTGTAAAGTTGCTCCACACCGAGTTTCCTCCCATCTCTGCTAAATCGGAGCGTGAATGGGATTAAGCTTTGTACTTGACAGGTAATGGCGCCATTTTGGAGGTAGTATCCAGGTGTGGTGGGCGGCATAAACACTGTGGGAGCATCTGATACAACAAGGAGACATTACTGTGTTATTAACTTCATAAACCATAACTCAGACTACAGACCAGTGGCACTAACATCTGTCATAATGAAGACTTAGGAGAGGCTAGTACTCCGACTGCTCATGCCACAGGTTGAGCAGGCTCTTGACCCCCTGCAGTCTGCCTATCAAGAGAACACGGGAGTGGATAACACAGTCCTCTAAATGCTCCATCGCTCCATGTCCTTCCTGGAAGGTCCTGGAGGTTATGTGAGGCCGATGTTCTTTGACTTCTCCAGTGCATTTATCACCATCTAACCTCTCTTACTGAGGGAGAAACGGGAGAAGATCAGAGTTGATCCCATCTTTAACAACTGGATTTATAATCACCTCACTGTGCGTCACAGTATGTCAGGTTAGGGAAGAGCGTGTCTGGGACTGTTGTGAGCAACACAGGAGCACCACAGGGCACCGTTCTGGCTCCCTTCCTCTTCACTGTTTACACTGCTGACTTTGCACACAACTCTGCTACATGCCATGTACAAAAATACTCGGACAATACCGCTGTTGTGGCATGTGTGAAGGGGGGATGAAGCAGAGCACAGGGAGGTGGGGGCCGCCTTCTCAGACTGGAGTGAGAGAAATGGTCTGATTCTCAATGCGTCCAAGACCAAGGAGATGATCACTGACTTTCACAAAAGCCCTTCCCATCAACCGGTCACACTGAATGGAGAGGACATAGAAGTGGTACAGTCTTACAAATACCTTGGAGTCCACCTGGACCACAGACTGGACTGGTCAGCTCAGGCCAATGCTCTTTATAAGAAAGGTCAGAGCAGACTCTTGACTGAGGTCCTTCGATGTGAGCAGTCAGATGTTGCACATATTTTACCAGTCTGTAGCTAGTGCAGTGTTCTTTGGGGTTGCATGGTCAGGCAGTCTGACCTCGAGAGACAGTAACCGGCTCGACAGACTGATCAGGAAATGTGCCTCTGTGATGGGGAGAAGTGTGGACTATGTGGGAGCTCTGCTGGAGAGAAGGATGAGGGCTCTAATGCAGGGCATCCTGGGTAACTCCCGACACCCTTTGCCTAACACTATGGCCGCTCAGAGTAATCGAAGCAACAGGCCTATATCACTGCACTTTCTTCTGCTGCTGGACACCTGAATTTCTCAATAAAGTATCTATCTATCTATCTATCTAGCTATGCGCAAGGTTATTGGTTCAGTGATTGGTTAGGGGTGTGGCTTAGTCATAGGTCCATTGGGTGTACACTTGCAGTAAAAACAGTGATATGTATCAAACATGGACTCACCCGGTTGAATGTTTGAAAAGGACACACTTGACACTCGCTGGAATATGAATCCGTCTTTGTCATATCCTGTGACGCGGAGGAAGAAGGCCTCGTCTGGAGGGGTGAATTGCGTGACGTTGTAGAGGCCGTAGGGTTCACGCAGGGGAAAAAAGAGAATGAGTGTTTTGATGACCTTTCCGCTGATGGTCAACAGCTCCAGACGGTCTGCACGTGCTGGAGGAGTCAGGCCGGTACTGTTCAAGAGGATGTGTGTGGGGATACCTGCAAGACCCATCCCCAAAACACAAGTGAAAACAACAGGTGAAAACAAGATCTATCCATCCAAGATTGATCCACCCATTTTTAAGGATGTGTACCTCTTGATGTAAACTAGTTTGTTTGGGATTATTTTAATTGCATAAGCCACTGTCTCTAAGTAAAACAAAACTAAAGATGCTTGTGAAAATTGTTATTACTAAATAATCTGTTGTATAACAGAGTTTAAACCTCCACAAACTTTGAAGAGTGTGGCAATATTGTATTTATAATCACTTTCTGTTTTAAAAATAGCACTGAAAACAAATCCTTACTTTTTAAACAAAATCACATCAGCAATTGTAGTGTAAAAATATAAGTGAACATAGTACATGCCTGTACATGTATTTGAATGATAGTTGAAGCATATAGTCAGGGCCACTTTAAGGCCATAGGCCTCGGGGCATCAATGTGGCTGAGGCAGTTCTTTCAAGTTAGCAAAGGAATTTACAGGAACTGTATTTCTCAATAATACAAAAAGAACATCCTGCAGATCCAAGTGAAGGAAACAGATGAAACACAAAATGCTCAGCAGCTGTCTTTTTCTATTCTTACATGTCCTAAGTTCACCCCACTGACCTTGCACGGGGCGGCTCATGGTCTTTTTAAAGTCCAGAGTGGGGTTCCTGGAAAAGCCAGCTCTGAAGTCAATGTGGCTGAGGCCCGAGATGCGCACTGAGTGTCTGCCCGCACTGGACGTCTGGAAGAAACATTTGGATTTGGAAAAGTCCAGTTTGGAATTATGTTAGGCATGTTCAAAGATGATGAAGACACACTTTTTACCATGTTAGAACTGACATGGTTGATTTGTGTGTGACGTCAGTTGGTGTGTGTGACGTCAGTTGGTGACACACACCAACTGATGTCACACACACCAACTGATATCACACACACACCATCTGACGTCACACACACCAACAGACGTCACACACACCAACTGACGTCACACACGCCAACTGACGTCACACACGCCAACTGACGTCACACACACCAATTGCCGTCACACACACACCAACTGACGTCACACACACCAACTGACGTCACACACACCAACTCACGACACACACACACCAACTGACATCACACACACCAACTGACGTCACACACACCAACTGACGTCACACACACCAACTGACGTCACACACACCAACTGACGTCACACACACCAACTGACGTCACACACGCCAACTGACGTCACACGCACCAACTGACGTCACACGCACCAACTGACGTCACACCCACCAACTGACGTCACACACACCAACTGACGTCACACACACCAACTGACGTCACACACACCAACTGACGTCACACACACCAACTGACATCACACACACCAACTGATGTCACACACACCAACTGACGACACACACACCAACTGACGTCACACACACCAACTGACGTCACACACACCAACTGACGTCACACACACCAACTGACGTCACACACACCAACTGACGTCACACACACCAACTGACGTCACACACACCAACTGACGTCACACACACCAACTGACGTCACACACACCAACTGACGTCTCACACACCAACTGACGTCACACACACCAACTGACGTCACACACACCAACTGACGTCACACACACCAACTGACGTCACACACACCAACTGACGTCTCACACACCAACTGACGTCACACACACCAACTGACGTCACACACACCAACTGACGTCTCACACACCAACGGAACGATTCAAGAGATCCTTTGTTCCTTCGGCTGTCAGACTGTACAACAAACCTGACTGACTGTACAACAACAAAAAAGAGTCTTCTGCTGCTGGACACCTGAATTTCTCCTACGGGGGATCAATAAAGTATCTATCTATTTATCTAAGTCTTTAAGAATACATGTAAGAAGAATTGCCACCTGCCCCAACCCTCCCCCTGAGCCCAGCATTAGGGACTATTAGGTAGTGTCCTTGTCATCAGCGCTAATTCTCTCGATACATCCAGTTACGTCATCTCTGCCTGTGATACTGTTTTCACTGAGAAGACAGAAGACACTTTACAGTAAATAGGCTCAATATTATGGTCAGATACATCCCCGGCCTAGACTATTTATAATACCAAGCCTCTTTGAAAACTATTCAGGAAGGAATCGGCAGATATTACTAGCCCATCAGGTTGTAGGACTGGCTGCTAAAGCAAAAAACAACTAGTTAAAGAATGAAGCTGTATTCAATCAATCTTAGAGGATGTATTTGATAGCAGGGATGAAGTTTGTTTTAACTTGTCTGCTGAAGTAATCTCGTCAAATGAATCACAATAATGGCTGCAGGCTGAAAGAAGTGAAAGAGTGCCTGAGGTCGTGAGAGGTGCACAGAAGCAGACAGACGGCCTCCGGAGCAGCCCTGTGTGTCAAAATGAGAGCAGTAAATCCTCCAAGAAAATAACAAGTTAATCAACCAATGGTTCAGATTTTGATGTGCGGTCATTGAGACAAAAGAGCTGGAAGTTAGTGGTAAATGGAGAAAAACTTGCGTATACATTTCCATATCTGAGGTTTGGGGAATGTGTATATCTTTTTCCTATACCATTTTATGAAAAAACGTAGCTCAGATCAACATCAAAGCTACAATATTGATGGAGAGAGCTTAAAGAGCGACTAAACACCAAATAAACTTTTTTCAACTCATAAACTGCATAAGTATGTTTATTGTAGTGCTCTCTACATATCCTGGTCATTTTTTTGACATTTTAGTTCAAATTAGACAAAATATCACTTTTGAGCCAAAAAACGCTGTGTGGCGCCCTCTCAACCTTTTTGGTGGTACTACATTTGAATTTGGTTCTGGCCTCTCCATTGACTCTGAAGTTCTCTATGACATCAGTTGTTTTGTGTGACGTCAGTCTGTCAGAGCCAGTGATATAAACCCATTCAACTCTCACACACGCCCCAGCTGCAGTTTGGAGTATTCTGGCGCCATCTAGTGGATTAAAATTAAATTACATGAGTCATTCTGAGATTATTGAGTGTGATTAGGTTCAGGTGTGTAGCTTTACAATAATCTTAGTGTGTAAACAAGGGTGGAATGAGACTTTCTGGTCTGTAAACTATTGCTTTGAGCAGCAATGACAACTGTCTGTTTTTTTTAGTGAGACAAGTGAGCTGTCAATCACAGCCCAGACCACGCCCAACTCTAAGCCCCCCTTCGTTGGGCGTGGTCTGGGCTGTGATTGACAGCTCACTTGTCATTCTCTCTCATTCCACCCTTGTTTACACACTAAGATTATTGTAAAGCTACACACCTGAACCTAATCACACTCAATAATCTCAGAATGACTCATGTAATTTAATTGTAATCCACTAGATGGCGCCAGAATACTCCAAACTGCAGCTGGGGCGTGTGTGAGAGTTGAATGGGTTTATATCACTGGCTCTGACAGACTGACGTCACACAAAACAACTGATGTCATAGAGAACTTCAGAGTCAATGGAGAGGCCAGAACCAAATTCAAATGTAGTACCACCAAAAAGGTTGAGAGGGCGCCACACAGCGTTTTTTGGCTCAAAAGTGATATTTTATCTAATTTGAACTAAAATGTCAAGAAAATGACCAGGATATGTAGACAGCACTACAATAAACATACTTATGCAGTTTATGAGTTAAAAAAAGTTGATTTGGTGTTTAGTCGCTCTTTAAGCTGCTCATAAAGATAAACTTTTTTTATCGCCCATAATACAAACGTTATGAGCGACATGAATTTGCTCTCCTGCTGTCTATCGTCAAAGCCTCTTAAAAAGATTTATCATTTCTGAGATATTAATCATTTTGTGTTGGACTGCAACGGCTCTATATTGTTTTTGAAAGTATAGGTATATTTCAAATGTTATCCTGATGGTTCACACTTTCAATTAAACAAAGACCTTGGCAAAAAGGTGCAATGGAGCTACAGTACGTATAGCCAAGACTCAGAATGGAAGACACTATCCCAACTTTTCACTTCAATCACCTCAGCTGGCATGTCTGCACACCTGTTCCACTGCGAGACACTGTCACGCATTGCGGCACGAAGCTTGTGCAGCAACCTGCCTCCTCCCAGCAAACGGACATCAGTCTTCCTGTGACTGGCTCCTCACTTCAGCTTCCGCCACCAACAGTAGGGATTTCACATTTTTAAATCTCTCAATTCCCCCTCTTCATGGTATACTTCTGAGGTCTATTCGACTCATGTACGCCATTTCACGTACAGCATGTAAATAATTTCAAACCATACCATACATCTGCTGGGTGTAGGTGTCATAGCCTGCAGTAACTAATATACTGTAGTCTTTACTGAAAAAGGCTTTCAAACAAAGAAAGCTCCTTCCAATTTCTTTCTCTCTGAAACAATTAAAGAAACAACAGTGTCCAAGTTTGTGTCTAGTGTCTAGCAGTTTATATCAGTTCATTGACTTGAATAATGGCCGCAGTGACTTGGGCCCCAGCTGTCTCCTGGGCTGTGACCTCATGTCAGGAGGAATTCTGTGCTGTAAGTCACGGTAGAAGGCTCTGGGAATGGTTATAAGAGAGCAGCCTGATATCACTCACACACACACACACACACACACACACACACGCACATACACGCACACACGCACACACACTTCCAGGAATGAGTAGTGTACCTGGATAGACCACGTTCCGGGCTGGGGGTCCTTTATGTTCACCACTTTAGCTGAGTTAGGGATGTGTAACAGTTCCTTCAGGCCATCCGAATTCCCAATGAGTTTACCTATGGGACAATCAAAGACCCAATTGTGTAAAGAACAGTGTTGTGGAGCAGTGGATAATACAATTTGATATAACACTGCAACACAAAAGACACAAATAAGTAAAAAGAGTGTGACGGTGGGTTGGGATGCTTGGTACCCTGTGGATTGGTGATACGGATGCTTGGTCCTGGGCCGCTCAGAGCTACGGTCACTTCCTTGAGGCTAGGGTCAAAGGGGATGCGCCATGTGTTGCTGACCGCGGCGGAGTGGTCAGTGGATAGCAGGTGGACTTTTGATGACTGCACAGCTTCTTCTACCCATTTAAGCACCTACGAAACGCAAGAATGACATTGGTGAGTGTACAATACAGGAAAAAGTATTCATAAAGTACCTTTTTAAATGTTCCATGTTTTGTCCAGTTACAACCAGGAACATGTATTTAATTGGCTTTTCATGTGACAGACCAACACAAAATGGAAGGACATTTGTGAAGTAAAATATGATATGAATATGAAAAAAAAATTATTATTTACTTTTCATCTAGAACATAAAACATAAAAACAAATGGTTTTCAGGCGACCAGGGTAATCACTACAGACAAGTCTTTTATAAGTCTAAGGCCTTCTACCGCCTTAAAATTCCGTCGGTTTGTGGTTAAAACTTTTGTAAAAGAGATTTTTCTTAAGATTTATATCTGAAATTTTACTGTGAAAAGACAGTGTTGGCCAAGTTACTTCAAAAATGTAATACATTATGCATTATTTGTTACTGTTAATTCAAAGTAATGTATAACACTACAATATTACAGTCTGAATTGTAACGCATTAGACTTCTTCTGTATTACTTTTAAGTTACTTTTGGTTTGGCCCATAAAGTGTTATGTATCTTTGTCTCCAACAAAGTCAGTCCTGTCCTGGCCCAGTCCTGGCTCAGTCCTGGCCCAGTCCTGGCTCAGTCCTGGCCCAGTCCTGGCTCAGTCCTGGCTCAGTCCTGGCTCAGTCCTGGTTCAGTCCTGGTTCATAGCAGATTACAGCTTCATTTATTAAACTTGATGGAAGAGCATCATTCTTAGCTATTGACTGAAACCAGTGTGGGCGGGTCCCGGCTCAAAAAGTGTCCAAAATGACGTGCGCTGACATGTTGCAATACCACCCCGGGCCTGTGGGGGGGGACCCGGTATGAGAATTAGCCAATGCTAACATATAGCATCTTCTTACCTCTTGAAAACGTCTTTACAGGATGGACCAAAACTTGTCTCTTGGCCCAAAGCTCCGTTCCACATGTGTGTCAATGCTGAGTGTTCTGGACCAGTCTAGTTTAGTCGCTGTGGACTTTTGAAGTCTCTCGTTTAAATGAATGGGGCTTGTGCAGCTGACGCATGCACAGATGCGTTTTTTTCACATTTTCCAGCCCCAGCGGCCATTTTGAAGGCCGCGGATGTTGTGGCACATTAGGACGGCTGAGATTGAAACATGTGTAAAACACGGTGCATTGCTGCTCTTCTCGCATATATTTTCCACTCATTGACAAGTGTCCTCCTCACTCACAAACCGGACTCTTGGGAGGCTCATATCTCTGTGAATATTGACTCATTTTGGATGCTCTGTTTTTCAAATCAAAACTGAGCTTAAACTCTCATCCGTCGCATAATCCGCATGTCTCTGCTCTTTCGCAATCGTGAACCGCTGAGTGAAGGAGCGGTGACAAAAGACTGGGTCAACAGGCTCCAACAGGCTACATCACTCCCAACACTCACAAAAACAATATGAACATTGTAAAAAACACCAGGGATGTGGACTGAGTTGGGAACAAAGAAGCTCATCAGCCCAGCTTGGAGCGTATTTTTTCAGTGGGCCTTGCTATTTAAGAGGAACTGGTATAACCAAACCATGCTTTAAACGTGTGTTTTTTCAGTAAATCTTTCAAAGAGCTGTGATACATTGTTTCTCTCGTTCTATTCTTTTTTATGGAGTGTGGGGCAGGGAGTGAGGGGTGGACTTTATAATGCTATGTAGTGACATACTGTATATTCTCAAAACAAACTTCAGTGGCCTGCACAGAAGCTGTAAATATACTGGGGTTAGATTACACTCTGGTGGAACTCGCAGTGCATTGTCAAGGCTCTACATATTTATTCACTGAACTTGTACAAGCTGGTTAACGGACACAATATTTTACTCTATTTATGAACTTGAAGTCATGATGTCGATAGTGAAAAAATGGTGAGTGTGCACAAGGATGTCATTCCTTATAATGCAATGAACATCCATCCAGCGTTGTGGAGAGTTGTGTAGACATAACAGACATAGAGTGGCGCACAGCTGCTCACAAGGCCAGCCCCTCCTCCTTCATGTGGGAGCTGACCCCATGTCCAGTGTCCCAGCAGAGACACACAATGCTACTGCTAACACACAGCCACCGCTTTGGCTTTGACTATATCTGAGGACAAAAGGAGCATTTAAGTAGGAAGAGTGAAGGAATCTGTTTGTGCCCGCTTTGTACCACTGCTTCTTGATCTTAGTGTAAATGCAGCTAAAAACAACATCAGGTTTGTTGCTGAGAAATAAAGATTGTAACAAAACTTCATATTAAGGAGTTAATGGGTGCACCTCTAAGTTAGGATTTCATTTGACAGTTTCTGGACGAAGACTAACAACACAACAGTATGCACAGACCATAGTAAAAGTAGAAATGCGTTAACCTTTACAACCACCATATTTTCCAGTCATTTACGCAGCATGTTTTTCTTTTGCCTTGGACTTGATTAAAAATAAATAATTGTATGTAGTATCTATAAAACCCATGGACATGAATGAAGAAGCCCTCTTATCCATTTCCATATACTGCATGTTGGACTGAATTGACGGCCAAGTCAAATACTCAGGACTGAATATGATCAAATCTCAACACTTTTGGAACTCTTACCTCATTGACCTGTTTCTTGTCCAGATGGAAGACTTGTCCAGAGCTGGTGGACGCAATCTCTTCATAGGCTTTGTATCCGATGTGATTGCGGTCATCGCAGTCTCCCGTCAGCACAAACACCACCTACAAAGATCACACAATATTATTATGTTTTTATGTCCGTGGTCTCTTTTTTCTCTCAAAAAAAGACTCATATGTGTCAGTAGATGATCCCACCTGAGATTGCTTCTGCTGGATGAGTTGCAGCACCTCATGGGTCAGCCGGTAGTCTTTGGAGCGGGCGTCAGTGAACACGTAGATGAAGGAGCCCGGTAGAGAGATCTCCAGGGCGATCTTTATGGCACCAATGCTCATCTCTGGACAGTCGCCTCCTCCCTGGACCCAACACAACAGTAGTTCAGCACAAGGATTAAAAAACCATGGTAACAATTTGGAATGTTTTAATCATGAAGCAGGAGCACATCTTAAACCATATGCATGTGAATTCTTCTTAACCTCAGAAGGTAACGCTGCTGTACTTGTGCATTTCCAAAAAACGCTTCTGTTACTGGGCATGGAAAGTGGCCATGCCTGTTTGAGCCCTAATATCATATCAAAACACTTCTTCCGATCAGTGTAACGTCTGTTGTGATTTGGTCATTGCTGTGGTGAAGAGGGAGCAAAGTCAAATGGAAAAACTCTTGCTTAAGCGCTAAGTCTACATGACCACAGTTTCCCAAATATAATGCCCTTTTTAATCAAATGTAAAGTGTTACAAGTCCTTGAACTGGACTAGGGCGGCACGGTGGCTGAGTGGATAGCACTCTCGCCTCTCAGCAAGAAGGTCCTGGGTTCGAATCCCGGTCGGACCAGGGCCTTTCTGAGTGGAGTTTGCATGTTCTCCCCGTGTCTGCGTAGGTTTCCTCCGGGTACTCCGGTTTCCTCCGGGTACTCCGGTTTCCTCCGGGTACTCCGGTTTCCCCTACCACTAAAAATATGTCCAATAGTTCTGGCATGTGCCTCCTGTACTGGCCCCGCTCCCATCTCTGTGTGGAGTGAGAGACTAACGCCCAAAATGAACAATTGTAAACTGCTTTGAGACTCAGATCTGCAGTGAAAAGGCGGTATATAAATAAAAACGTACTTACTAACTTACTTACTTACTCCATCAAATGTAATATAACCCTAATAAGTTGGTGGATATGATTGTACTGCAGCGTGAAGCATGTGAACTGGATATGGTTCATTACATACAATAAATCCATACACCTGCATTTGACCTCTATATACAGTATGGGAAATATGCAAATGTCAGCCTCATGTTCTGGGACAGTTTTATACATATACAATGCCTAGCACAATGAGATATAGTTATGTTTAGATATGTATGTCTAGTTTTACTCACTACAACAAAAGCCCTTGAGCAGAACACGCTCGTAATAACCAGTTCACCAGAGGGAAGGATCATGTTTAACACAGAAGCAGACTTAGCAGAACATCAGCAGACTTTGATCAGAGCATTACATTATCAAGGAGCAATTACATATTGGAGATAAAATCATACTTTTACAAATACCTATACAAAAATATAGGTGCTGCATCTGATACACGTGTTTAATCAGGAGGGTCTGTTGGGCAGTTAGTGTCCAACTAGAAAGACTGTGATGATCCAGGACACATTTATCAACATGTGTTCTATATTCTTTATGTGTGTTAACTGTTGATTCTCTGATCTGTGGTGATTTCAATGGTTTTGTTAAGTCTCTGAGATGATGCTGTTGTGATTTAGGGCTTTACAAGAATAAGTAGTATTGTATTATAGTAATTGGATATTGGTTTTATGATTTTGATTACAATTCATAAGGATTAACACCGAACGCCATAAAATATTACTTCAACTTCTACAGATAAAAGTTGTTGGGAAGGATAAACCCAATTGGACCCATTTTGAATTTCAAACTGACAAAAACTGCTATTTTCAGTCCACTAAGTCTGGCATCAGTTCATAGCTGGTATATTGAGAGCAAAAGAATCGGACATCCTATTGGCCCTAAAGTTTATTCTGTGGAATAATTTGACTGTTGCTTCTAAATCCTCCTAAAACAAAGCTCTGTCGCTCTACATTCTTGGCTTTTGATTCTTTGTGATGAAGTTCCAGTGGAAAAGAGCTTCAGTGGTTCCATCACTGCTTCACCTCGGCCTCCTGTGGCAGCGTGTTGGCCGTACAGGCGGAACACACATCTGACACTGATGTTGGAATTGTTCTGACATGGTTGTGTCCAGATGGATGAAAACTATTCCATATTTAATATTATCATTGTATAAGTCGCCAAAGGCACCTTTATTGTAGCAGTTTTATAAAACTCAAACTAGTTTTAGACCTCATGTTAATAATAAAGAAACTACTATTGTTCAGGCGGTGCATTTTAATGAAATCATAGTAACTAGTCTGTCTTAATGAACTTAGAAGCATGCCTAACCACTGCAAGCCTGTATTAATGAAATAACTTAGACGCATGGATAATTACATGAAGCCTCTAAGTCATAAATGAACTTAGAAGCATGGGTTACTACATCAAGCCCGTTGGTCAGAAATGAATTTAGAAGCATGACTTACCAATGAAAACATATTATTATTATAATTAATGAACTTAGAAACCTGGCTAAACACTTCAAACATGTATTCATGCACTTAGAAGCATGGCTAACCACATCAAGCCCCTATGTCAGTATTGTATTTAGAAGCATGGCAAACCACATCAAGCCCCTATGTCAGTATTGTATTTAGAAGCATGGCTAACCACATCAAGCCTCTAAGATAGAGATGACATTTGCATGTTATCTTGTGTTAGCATGTTAATCTGCTAATGCTAAAGTATTCAACTGTGGGTGTATTTCTTAATTCTGTGATCTATGGTAATGCTAACAAACAATGATAATCTCTGATCCAGTGGTAGCTGTCTAAGTCTGAAGAACATTTAAATTAAAAGCAGTGGGACAGACCTGGACGTAGAGCTCCCTCAGCTCGAACTGGAACTTCTTGGGGTCAGTGGTGATGGTCACTGGGCCGATCTCTGCAACAGAATCAGATTGTGATGACTGGAGATACGCACCACAGAAAACAAATGGTTTACATTATTAAAAACTCAAATCAAGGTTGCACATATTTTTATAAATCTTGTAATAACAGAGATTCTGCCATTTTCAGATTAAAGTCTGCAAACCATCTTCCTCAAAATGTGAGTCAGGCCTAAACCTGGTTAAAAACAGTTTGTGCATATGGATGACACACCCGGTGTTTTCTTCTTTTCATTCTGTAAGATATGAGTTTTATTTTTATTTTTTCATATCTTTGGTTTTATGTGATTGTAAAAAACAAAGCTAATTGTTGTGAAACACGCTCCAAAGTTCCTGTTTCTTTGCCCATACTTGAGGTTAAGGAACTTTATTGTACTGGGAAATGTGTCAAATGCATTTGATCCATCATTCAATCCGACGCCACGGTGCAGCGTCTGGGAAGCCGTCTCCAGATGTTGATGCTCGCCTTGATCTACCGGAGCTGGAGTACCCGGAGGAAACCTACGCAGACAAGGGGAGAACTCACAAGTGCCCTGTTCCGACCGGGATTCAAACCCAGGGCCTTCTTGCGGAGAAGGGAGAGTGTAAATCACTCTGCCACTGCGCCTCATCAGATCATAAACAGTCAAATCTAATCTACACTAGGGGTGGGCAAAATATATCGTAGACAATAATATTGTGAAAGTCAATTTGAAGACATGCTTTTTTTGTATCATCGTTCTTTTTCTTTTTACTACATATTACAATTAGAGAAGGACAGATGCCCGTTCGTCTAATGTGTGCATAAAAAGCCAATCACTGCTTTATTTGTACATTTCAGTAAATATTGAGCCTATTTAAATGTGTTCTTTCTGTGTTACGTGAATTTGATTTTTAACGTTAATATATTTTACTATATGTTTGTGCATGTTTTGCAAAGAAGTGTGAAGCACTTTACAAATAAAAAGCTGCAGCTATCTATACATGCCCCGGCAGCAAAACATTACAGATCATTTTGTTTAAAAATGATTGATTTTAAAGATATCGTGACAATATCGTTATCGGGAGTTGGGAAAAAAGTATCGAGATATTTATTTTTGTCCATATTGCCCGCCCCTTATCTACACATATAACCCAGGATTAAACCTCCCTTAAACAGAGTTCACGGCTGATAAAAGGTCGACAGCAGTGTGCAGTTTGTGATGAGGTACATGGATATATCACATTAGCCCATACAATCTTCCAATCTAACATTAAGGCAACAATGGACAATGAATATTTGAAGAATGTGCTTAGGTTTAACAGGGAGGAAGCAGTGAGGTTGAAAGAGACAAACAGAAAGAAAGAACGTTCCCACTTTGCTTGTTTTGATCTAGTGCAGGGAGTTGTTGATTCTCTTGCAATTCAGCAAGAGAAGAAAACACTACATTATTGTGGTCTAACCAGTACAGTCGGGTAAGTGGAGTCATCTGTGGCTCACGAGAATTCTTAACTTCCACCGAGAGGCTAATAGGAAAGAACACATTGGACAGTGGCCAGATACAATCGCAGTTTGGGCTCCAGACTTTGGGTAATTTGCTGGGATTTAGTCACGCATTTATCCAGCACACAATTCTCCTGACAAAGCCTCATACAATGAAGCTGCACAATCCCTTTGAGTTTTAGCAGTGCTCAGTAAAACATGTCCTTTTTGGCCTAATATTGGTGAAATTCCTGAAAGGCTGTACATAGGTGATAAGGTTTGACAGGTTATTGGAATTTAATCTTTTATTATAGGCAATGCAGGTATCGGTATTGGCGCTGATACTGTACGTTCTGTAGGTATTGTATCGGTGAGTACCTGTAACTAAATCTCTGATACCATACTAATGGAGTGGACTTACCGAGTACTAACTTCACCCAAAGTGTTTCCCGAATGTGGAAGAAACTGATTTGAACATAAGCTAGCTAGAGCCAATTTTGAGACATTTTGACAAGGCAAGACAAGGTGATTATCAGGTATTGGTAAATACCTGATACCAATAGGGCAATCCCTGTTGTATAGGGACTGGATAGGCTGGACTGCGAGCGAATAACTGTATGTGAGCTGATTTAATGCACCATACACACACAACTGTTTTAATACACTGTTTTTAATGCACTTTAAATGATGCATCAAACTTTTCCCGAACTGTCTATTTCAATGTTTTTTTTACCCGTCATATCCACGGACTGCAGGATAAACAGTCCTCATTTTTCACCGTTAATTTGTCGTAAATGCTTACATTTTGTTTGTGCATTGCTGTTCACCTGTCGTCCCTCTCTCTGTTTCATGACGCGCTGGTGGGACTCGAAACCCTGACTCCCTGGACCTGAGGACTGGTCCACAGCCGTTGGGAGTTGGCGGTTCTGTGACGCCCCTTGAGACGACTGTTGTTGTGCTTTCGGACGGTACCAATAAAATTGGTTTGATTTGATTTGATTTAAACTCATTTTGATAAGGGGGCCAAATTTAAACATTTGTTGGTAGTATTTTTTTTTATATTTAATTTGTATGTTTGAAAGGGACAGTGTGTATTAAGCGCAATGACCAGCAGAAAATGGTCCAACTTTCTTCCTCATGTTTTTGACATCGTGGTCATATTGTGCTCAGTTTCCCCCATATTGACTCAATGAGATCATGTTTGACAAAATTAAATGGTTGCGTAGAGGCAGTAACTTATCAATTAACAAAGAATCTGTGAAAAAATCGGTGAAATCTCTCATGGTACAAGTTTCTGATTAAATTGGGAAAACCGATAAATTGGATGGGCCCTAAGAATGTGGTTTATTTTTCGGAATTTTGCTTCCAAAGTAAGTTCAACAAGTGCCACTTCATGAAACAACAACACACCACCACAGCAGAGACTGAAGCTGACAGACCTCAAAACCCGAAACCACACAAGTCTGTTAGAGGCTCCAACAGTTCAATGGCTCTTCACAGTCAATGACAAATAAACACAGCATACTCCTCTAATCCTCCACAGATGCCCAGACAGCCTTAATATACTCCATCAACTACCCATTTATCTGACACACAAAGCAGTGCTGTAGACAGAGACCCACTTTAGGAAGTGGATGAGAGATTGAATTCATGGAGACAAGTCTACTGGTCAAAACTGAAACTATTTGGAAAAAACTTGTATCAAACTTTTATTTGTAGAGCGCCTTTCCTAGACATGGCAACACAAGGCGCCTCACAACCCGAATTACATCATGCATAAATCCTAGACATTAAAACCCACAAGATACAATTAAAATCCCAAAGGGCATTGAAAAACACACAATGAGATCACACGGACATTTAAAAACATTAAAAAAAAAATCACACAAGTAATTAAAAACATTAAAATCCCACATGGTATTAAAATTATAAATAGCCATAGTGCACCTAAAAATAAAATCAATCAGTTGTATGCACAGCTAAACAGAAACGTTTTTAACCAAGACTTTTAAAAATTGCCACAGAAGTCGCCTGTCTCACATTTTCAGGAAGACTGTTCCAAATCCTAGCCGCATAAATCTGAAATGCAGCCTCCCCATGTTGTAAACCAGCAAAAAAACTTGTAAACCAGAGAAAAAACTTGTAAGCCAGAGAAAATCATCCAAACTCTCATGTTGTAGGGCTCTTTGGCTGCAGGAGAAACTAGTTTACCAAATCCTGAATACAAGGACATGTTCCTTTTCCATAAATCATTTCCGATGCCTTTTTCACCAGTACGGTACATCGTGTGGATCAAGAGTTTCTTTGGTCGACCACAGCCCAAAAAGCACCTGATTGTTTGATTGAACTTAGCCCGGCCTTATCCATTCGTACACTCTGCCCCATCATCATCTCACTGCATGTAACGTCTGGGTCTGGTCCCTGTGTTAGCGATTACAATCGGTTGAATTTCGACCGACCAATCAGCGCGTGCGGAAGGTGGGTCTTGTAGTTAGATGTGGGTGACGTCAAGAGTTTGCGCCGAACGGGAAGGTTGTAGTTTGGCAGTGGCGAAAAATGCGATAGTAAAGTAATCCGGTCTGGTTCTATCAAGAAACTGAAGCTGGAGCAAGAGGAATGTTTAGCAAAAGTAATCGCTGGAAAAATTGTGGCGCTACTCCCTACGGCAGGCATGTCAAAGTCAAATACATCAGAGGGCCGAGGGCCGGACTGGTTCAATGTTTATAAACTCATTGCCTGCCAGCCTATTTCAGAACAGGTACTCCCATATTTCCAGCAGTTACTGATGATTTTTATTGATTTTTCAAGACCCACAGAATATTGTGTACTATGACTATCTGAAATCCGAAACCAGATTCTGAAAGAATAGACTGTCTACTTTCATCAGCAAAAATAATTTTGTTTCTAGCTTGTAATCCCCAGTTGAGTAGAGGGAGGTTTTACTGAAATCACCAAAAAGCTGAGAAAAAATGGGCACAACAAGTGCATCTAGCTGTTTTCAAACCATTCAGAGAGCGCTGCTGCCACCTGCTGGCTCGATTCAATATGCTCTCAAGCTTATCCCCAAACATATTAGATATAATAGACATCTGGGAACATGAAAATAGCGGAAAACGCAATTGACGTAATAGTGCGTCAATGGCAGGAAACGGGCCATGTAAAATTCATTCGCGGGCCGGATTTGGCCCGCGGCCCTTGACTTTGACACATATGCCCTACGGCAAAGGAGATGGCTAAAGCTAGGCTAAATGCTAACGACACACTCGGGCTCATTACATACGTCACAGTAAACTCAGATCCAATCGTTTCAATCTGCAAAAGGAGTTAGCCCCTCCCACCTGTTCACGGAGTCAATGGAGCAAATTCAGACCTTAGTATGAAATGTCATTTGAACTATGGTGTGGTGCGGACAGGCTAGATTGAACTGCTACAAAAGTAAATAGTGAGATAAAGTTTGTGTATATTTGACGGTTATGGGACCGGCTTTAAAGTGTCAGATGAGGGCAACGATTATTCTCTCACTGCATCAAAGAAATGGTGTGGTTCACTCCAGCTGCAGCACGGATCTGAAAGGACATATTTGTGGTATACCGAAAGACCAAACAAACGAGACATGTCAGTGTTGTCAGAAACATTATCGAGGACTCAAACAGGACCAAAGATTGACTTGGGACTTTCATATTTCTGATGCTTCATTTACTTCTGAAGGGAAAACACTGGGTTCCAATCCAAATGGTTTTGTAAAGTGGCACTGATAATATTTAACTAGTAACTTTGTCAACAGTCACTTTACCTGTTATTAGTATCACTGCTTTATTCATATCCATCTGATATTTCACCGTCACTTTACCTGATGATATTATTTCTGATGCTTATTCTGCTCATGTAGAAAAGTCAATTTTAGGCAAGGCAAGGCAAGGCAAGTTTATTTATATAGCACAATTCATACACAAGGCAACTCAAAGGGCTGAACAAAACAAGAAAGCATTAAAATCATAAATAATCACAGAACATTAAAAAGAAAGATACAAATATAAAATCCCTCAGTTGTAGCACAGCTAAACAGAACTGTTTTTAACCTGGTTTTAAACATTGTCAGAGAGGAGGCCTGTCTCACATCTTCAGGAAGACTGTTCCAGATTTTAGCAGCATGAATCTGAAAAGCAGCCTCCCCATGTTTAGTTCTGACTCTGGGCACTAACAGGAGTCCAGTCCCTGTGCTCCTCAGAGTCCCAGCAGGAGTCCAGTCCCTGTGCTCCTCAGAGTCCCAGCAGGAGTCCAGTCCCTGTGCTCCTCAGAGTCCCAGCAGGAGTCCAGTCCCTGTGCTCCTCAGAGTCCCAGCAGGAGTCCAGTCCCTGTGCTCCTCAGAGTCCCAGCAGGAGTCCAGTCCCTGTGCTCCTCAGAGTCCCAGCAGGAGTCCAGTCCCTGTGCTCCTCAGAGTCCGGGCTGGTTCATATGGGACTAACATGTCACTAACATATTTTGGTGCGAGGCCATGGAGAGACTTGTAACAAGCAGAGCTGTTTTAAAGTGTAACATTTTAGTGACCTCTCTCAAAACTTTAGAGTGTGTTTTTGTAATTTGTTTATGTAAGTGTTATGTGAATTACACACTTAAAACTTGTAATAAAAATACAGTAATATTATTTTTATAATTGTTTTTTGTCCTGGTCTTTGATTCGTCGTGCAGCTTTGGTCCTCCAGCCACTCCCGTGTTTATATTTCTTCTTCGTGTGTCCCCCGTTCCCAGGGTTTTCCCGCTGCCTCTTCCCTTTGAAAACCCATGTCAGGGAAGAGGTCACTTTATGTTTTTATGTCTCAAAATGTCCATTATAATTGTAATTTTGTTGTCATTTACGTTTTGTATGTCTTTTTAGTTTGGGCTGTGAGTGATGCAGAGTCACATTGTTTTTGTTTTTTATTGACCAGATAAAAGAACGCCTCGTAAACGCAACACAACGCAGAGCGGAGAAAATCAGACCCGTTACACTCATATTCATATTCTCCGCTGCTAAAGTACAATATAGACATCTGTAAATACTTCTGAACCAAGTGCAATTATAGCCCCAGAGTTTATTTTATTTTATTTTTATTTTATTGTCTGTGATCTTGAATAATAGACTTTGATGTGTGCGTCTGAGTGCTCTTATTCCTCTCTCTGCTGTAATGTGCAACGATGAACCTGACATTTCTCCACTGCAAGGCGAATAAAGGTACAACTAGAGAAAATATTTTTGAGATTTACTGAAAATGTGTCAAAGTATTATAATGCTTCCGAACAAACAAATAAACGAAATAAAAACAGATAAACCCCTGGTGGAGTTATAAAGTCATGTACTAATGTCCTGATGTTCGCAAAGGACACATTTAGAATATCACAGGAAAACAAAAATCTAAATTCAAGGTGTTGAGTACTTTCTGGAACAAAAAAATAAAATAAAAAATAATAAAGTATATATTTTACACTGTTCAGTTGAGTGAGAGATGAGAGTGCCACAAAAAAAGTGTTTTAAGAAACATTTATACGTTTCAGCCTCAGAGGGCTTCACAACAAGGAGCCGTTCATCCATTCATGCACCAGCGGACGCACTCAGTTGAGGTGGGTTAAGTGTCTTGCCCAAAGACATAACTGCAGCATCCATCAATGGTTTCACGCCTGACGAACTGTGGATCAATCAATCTGTGTGATTCTGTTAAAGCGAATGTCAGTTACTTTTCAAAATGTCAAAATAGAGTGAAAAAGACAAGAACTGGTTGGACCTGCCCTTGCTCACTCCTGCACCTTCCTGATTGGTCAAAATCAATTCCTCATTTTTTTTTTTTTTTTCATATTATTATTACTATTATTATTTTATTTTGATTTACTTTCTTTTCTTTTGCTGTAAATGTATTTTGTAGTGAATGTCATGCGCTATCTCTCTGCTCTTGGGGATATTGTGGGAGGGATTGGGGGTAAAATGTATCCTTAAAATGCAATGAAAAATACTATAATAAAAAATAAAAAAATGAAATTAATTCCTCATCATTGGTTTTCCTCCAGCAAATTTTACTGGTCGTAGTTATGCCAAGAATAGGTACTATATGTTCATTCATTCATTTTCAACCCCTTTATGAATCCATTTCTGGGGTGGGGGGTTTGGCAATGAGAGCACCAGTCCCTTTCTGATTCTCCGGCAGGTGGAGGGTCAACGGTAACACAGCCTTGGTCCTTCAGTGGGGGCTTCAGGCAATGTGGGGTTAAGTGTCTTGCCCAAGGACACAACGACAGCAGACATGAATGCGAGCAGTTGAAATAGGTCTCGTGGTGGACTCGAACCCACAACCTCCAGGCCCAAAGGCCAATGCTCTACCAACTGAGCCGCTGTCGCCCCGGTACATGTTACTGTTGGATAACGCTATGTATATACGGTCAAAAATATACATTCTTTTGACATCAGTCCACATTCTCCATCTCTGAAAGCCCAAGGTTTGAGATGGGACGACTGCATGAATGAGGCCTGTTGTGATTAACGTGAAAAGGTGAGGCTTAAGATAGACTACAGTATTTTAATCCCTGTAAACTTTGATTGAAAAGTCTTAAAAAATATACTTGCAGACATAGTTTAATCCCCATATGCAGGCGTTTCCAAACTTCCTCTTTCCTCCTTGAGCAAAACCTCAAGTGGGCAATCAGTGAGCACTTGTGAATGAATTGAAATGTTTCCTCTCTGGTTGTGATCCCCAAACAAGCTTCACAGACCAATGCATGCGAGCTGTCACCTCCTGGACTCAGAGTGGGATCAGGAACATGAGCACACCACCAGAGGCTCCATCCTGTCGGAAAAATATACTGCACCAACTCCATTTGGTTTAGAGATGTTGTTTTATTTTAATTAGTTAAGCTATTGTTCACTAAACTTGTGCTGTGTGCTCCTCTTTCCCACTGTTCTATAACTTGTGATGCAACGCTGAAATTTCGCCACTGTGGGACGAATAAAGGCTCTCTTCTTAATCTTAGGGATGTGAATACCATCCAATATTTGTCTGTACCAATAATATCACAGTATGGATATTATCTATATACTGCTCATAATTGGTGACGGTTCATCCATCCATCTTCTTCCCCTTAATCCATTTCTGGGTCGGGGGGGTGGTAGTCAGAGCTGCACCCAGTCACAGAGCACCAGCCCCTCACTGATCCTCCTGCAGGAGCTGAGTCCACAGGAGCTGAGATCTTTCAGTGGGGGCTTCAGGTAAAGTGGGGTTAAGTGTCTTGCCCAAGGACACAACGACAGCAGTCATCAGTGGGAGTCGTGAAGTAGTTCTCATTGTGGGCTCGAACCCACAACCTTCAGACTCAAAGGCCAATGCTCTACCAACTGAGCTACTGTCGACCCCAATGCTGACGGTATATCAGGAAATAATGTGTGTTCTTTCCATATTGCTGTATTGGGTAAAAAGGATTTGTTCAGTTTTGATTGGATTTAACCCAAACTCAGACCGACACCTCATCCTGACCCATCGATGCGAGTGAGCGATAAAAAGTAATTTAAATCAGCTTTCCCTGACATGCAGAAAGCAATGTCGCAAAGTCCTGTGTTGACGCCAACCCCAGAAAAAAAACGGCTTGTCTGTATTTGGATGACTTTTCCGGGCAACGTCCCGCCCCTAAACATTTCTTATTGGTTGAAACAGACTGCTTCCTGTTGACACACTATGGATCATATCCCATGATATACGACCAATCAAGCAGTTCAACAAGAGTAGTGTACATTTTACTTATTTGAATTGAGCTCAATAATAATAAAACATATAAACAAAACTCAATCATTCAAACATATGCATCCAACAAGTCAAAAACGGCAATTATTATTTCATGCAAAAAATACCTGAGCCTCTGCTAATAATGTCTTTCAGTTATTGCTGCATTTACACAGTGCCTCACTCATCTCCCCTCGCTGTTCGGCTTTTGCCACAGCCCTCCTCCTCCATACCAAAAGGGCTTCACAATATTGGCAAAATATCGATGAGTAAAATTTCAATATTTTACAAACAAACTTGGTCATAGTCGATATACAATATATAAAAGTTGGGTTTTGTTGAGATTTTCATTGCAATGAATCTTAAAAGTGCAACCTCAATGCAAACATAACTAATTCATTTTATTTCTAAACAATAATTTTGTCTTTCTAACTTGACTGGTAGTAGTAGCAGTAGTAGTCATAAAATCGCTGATGTGGCTGTTTGTTATTTCAGGTAATAAAGTTGTAACCTGCTGACTGCTGTAATAAACATCAGGCTGTGCACTGGGGCTGCAGCTGCTGGAGTTGGCAACCGCTCTGGAAAGGGCTCTCTACAACCCCCGCTTTAGTTGCCAAATGTTGTAGAGGCATAAATTAGGTCAACGATTATTAAAAAAATTACACTGGAACTTTCTTACAAAACCTGTTTGTCATTAGGCTTGTCAAAAGTGTTAATACACAGACGACTAAATCTACTGTGATCCAACGACGATGTGGAAAACTAGTGTCAGAACCAGGAAGTAGTTGGATGGACGGGTTAGGGTCGTTGGTACTGTGGATTTAAGACATGAGCCAATACACTGAATCATGAAATAGATTCGTACATTTTGACAAAGTGAACAAAAATCTGAAAAATTCGTCTTTGCTTGACATTTGATCCGAGATGTCCATATATTCTTACACCATTCCAATGCAAACATCACAAAAGCAGAGTAGAAATGATGATGTAAATGTCCGTGCTCTGTCTGAACGGACACATGGTAAGAGTTAGGCAGAGGTCAAGTAAACATGTCACGAAGGCCGAACCGCTAAAGCACGTCCCAGACATGCACTAAAACATGCTTCTAACAAGCTACAGCGACGGGAATTTATGTCAGGAGCAATTCATCATTCT
Source organism: Knipowitschia caucasica (assembly GCA_964034765.1). Taxonomy (NCBI): domain Eukaryota; kingdom Metazoa; phylum Chordata; class Actinopteri; order Gobiiformes; family Gobiidae; genus Knipowitschia; species Knipowitschia caucasica. The sequence continues at coordinate 52,900,030 of OZ035824.1, read as the reverse complement.
GTCGCTACATGGGACAGTCGGTCACACGTCTGAAGGAGCAAAAACAAGCTGAGAATGACTACACAGCAGATGTACAGGACACATGATGTAAAATCAGCCATTATTGAGTGAGGAAGCTTTCTTTATAGAGTTGGGCGGAAACTATCAATGTTTGTTGTCTCAATTAATGAAACTGCCACAGCACAATGTAGAAAGGTGTGAAACAAGGTGGCTCTGAAGGCAAAATGAAGACAATCTGAAGAAGTTTCCTCATATAATAATTATTTAGGCTTAAATTACATACCACCCTGGAAAATGTTCCAACTTGTACCTTCTGGCAGAATATATCGTTCGCTGCATTATTTAAACCGTTATCTTGTTTCATTTATGTACTTGCCTCGTGCAAACTGGGGTACTTTTGCACAGATATTACAATGTGTTTTTTACTGCAAAGGAGCACACAAAATACACAAAGAAGTAGCTGCTATGACTTGGTATACTGGGGAATCCTGAGACTACACATTTTGGGAATCCAGTGTACATATGATTCAGACCTGCAGCTCTATAACACATTCATGGACACCTCCAGGCATAAAGCAGTAGACCAATCCTTTCTTAATGATGTGTCATCTTCCTGTTTCACTGTTCCTCAGCCAAATCCCTAAAGCTGCAAAGTGACCGCCAAATGTCCTGGAGCTGTTAGTTGATGACAGAGATCAGCCCACGAGCAGAGATTACACAGTCAAAGTGGAAGTCTGCGTTTGTCCCAGTGCACCTGCAGGCCATTGGGAGTTTCTTGTACCGTGCTTAAGATTACAGGGCCTTTTTTAATATTCCTGGGTGGGAACATTAGTGCTTAAAAGACAAGGTGCATTGTAGTCAACCTCACGCAAGTCTCCCACCTCTAATTTTGTGCTTGGGAATTCCTGTCTAATAGCGTCATTATTTGAATCTAAACACGGGCCCTTGTAATCTCTAGAGCTGACGCACAAAGCAACACATAACTGGACGAAAGACAAAGGGTAAATGGCCTCTGTAAATGGATGTGGTGACACAGGGAGTCTTGAAGCTGGAATAGCTACTTTTCAGACAACCACAAATGTACTCCTCTCAAAACACTTTGGTTCTATTAAAAGTTTTCACACACATGTATTTTCACATTTTTAGATCAGTTTTTTCAGACAAAAAGCTTGAAAAAGAGGACCTCACTCACTCGGCCAATCAGCTCTCAGCCCAAAGTGTCAAATAGTAAACTGATAGGGCACTTTATCACACTCTCAGTATTATGTACAGCACACATCCATAACCCTGCTCTACCAGCGGTGCGCCCTTTACAAGGAGCAGCTTGGGACGTCCCAATTGTGCAATTGTTCAAAAGCTTTGACCATGATATGGTCAAAGCTTTTGACCCATGTTATAGAATTTTCTTTTGTGGTCTGAGCCCAGGAACTGGGTTAATCTGAGACTAGAGTGGTCTTTTTCACACTGACAGTATTGAGAACATGGCAGAAGGTGCAACACGGACCGTTTTATGACCCGGTTCTGAGCATAATACAGTATGTCCAATACAATGTCCACAAATGTATCCAGGCAACAAACATAAGGCAGTGATATACAACAATCACTAGAATACCGTTCATAAACAGCATGAGTTTGAATGTTGTGTTTTCTTTTTGTGTTGGTGAGGCAGCGTGGTCTTCATTTTGTATTAGCTCTGCAGGTGTTTGGCCTCAGCTCTACCCTGGCTGTGTTTGCTCGTGTCCAGGGGCAAAGTCTTAGTCCTGCCTCCTCTAGTCATCGTGGTTACAGCTGAAATCCATCTCCTGAATATCTTCTGAATGCATCTCCGGCCGAGGGACATTTCTGTTTATATTTCAGCCAGATCGTGTCACATATATATAAAAAGCGGTTATCCCTCTCTAAGCTCGGGTCCTCTACCAGAGGCCTGGGAGCTTGAGGGTTCTGCGCAGTATCTTTGCTGTTCCTAGCACTGCACATTTCTGGACTGAGATGTCCAGGGATCCGCTGTAACCTCCTCCAGCTTCGGGGTCACTGCCCCGAGTGCACCAATCACCACGGGCACTACTGTCACCTTTACCCACCAGGCCCTCTCACTACTGTGACCTTTACCCTCCAGGCTCTCTCACTACTGTCACCTTTACCCTCCAGGCCCTCTCCAGCTCCTCTCTGAGACCTTGGTATTTCTAAGCTTTTCATGTTCTTTTTTCCGGATGTTACCATCGCTTGGAATTGCCACGTCCACTACCACGGCTGTCCTCTGTCCTTTGTCCACCACCACGGCTGTCCTCTGCCCTTTGTCCACCACCACGGCTGTCCTCTGCCCTTTGTCCACCACGACGGCTGTCCTCTGCCCTTTGTCCACCACCACGGCTGTCCTCTGCCCTTTGTCCACCACCACGGCTGTCCTCTGCCCTTTGTCCACCACGACGACTGTCCTCTGCCCTTTGTCCACCACCACGGCTGTCCTCTGCCCTTTGTCCACCACCACGGCTGTCCTCTGCCCTTTGTCCACCACCACGGCTGTCCTCTGCCCTTTGTCCACCACCACGGCTGTCCTCTGCCCTTTGTCCACCACCACGGCTGTCCTCTGCCCTTTGTCCACCACCACGGCTGTCCTCTGCCCTTTGTCCACCACCACGATGTCAGGTTGGTTCATTACCATTCGGTCGGTCTGAATCTGGAAGTCTCACAGGATCTTTGCACACTCATTCTCCACCACCTTTGGAGGAGTTTCCCACTTAGACCTTGGAGTCGGCACAGATGTTTCTGTACACTATGTGAGATATGTGAAACCAAAATCACTAAAATTGTATATTAGCATGGGAAATCATTGAAAAAATAACAACTTTTGCTTGGGGGTGTAATAAATATTCATTATGCAGCTATAAATCCACAGATAACTCTCAGCACATGACAAAATTGGGTCCAAGAAAGATGCTCCCAGATGGTTGCGGGTGTTGCTCCACTCAAAACACACACAAAACCAACCATTGTCTGGGACGTTAATGAGAGAAGGAGGCTGCATTTTATTTGCGTGTTTTCTGACTGGGATTCCACACACACCAGCTCAGCGCCTCAGTAAAGCCTCTTGTGAAGTGCATGGTCCCGCTGTGGTGAGCAAAGGGGGGGTTGTGGGAGGTGGGAGAGGGCTTCCTGACTGATCTTCCCACACAGACCTGACCCCAAAAACACTCTCGCTCTGCACACAAACACACGCTCTGATGTTTGCCCAGCTCGATTGCAGAGTAAATATACGTGGGACGGGGAGATTCAAAGGCAGCCAATGCAAATAGGAGGGACCTCTTCAACTTACCCCCATGGGACCCACCAAGACGATCCACTAATGTAGTTATGACCCACCGACGTTGTATTAGGGGATTACAAAAATAGCATGTAAAGCCTGGTAGATCATGTAGAACTAAAATGTACTAACACCATTAGTCAGGAGGACAGACCACAACTTTATGTGAACATTTTGTGATAAAAATATAGCATTTGTGATATATTTTGTTTTGTTAAAAATAAATTAAAGTACCCTAGCGGCTGATTAGGACGTGGTTTAGTTCTGGTTTCAAATGACAACATCATTGAGCAGCTCTGGGGTGATCTCAAAAATGCAATTCAGGCAAGGCAGCCCGTGCATTTACAGAAACTTTACCATCAAAGAGGATAAAGAACCTCATCCACAAGAATTCAAGTTAATGTATTCTTGTATGGAAAGACAAACTGTTAACCCAAGAAATGCAACAGTAAAAAACACTTAGAGCCATTGGTCCATAAGGCGCAGATGGCCAATGTCCATAAATGTTGATAAATGTCCATAAACGTTGCGTGTCCGGGATCACCACTAATGTCTTTTTTGTTAGACCCTCACAGCGGTCCAACAACCACCAAGACTCCAAGTTGTCACAGAAGCTATACCCAATTTTATTCTAATGAGTTCATAAAAATGCTTATTACTACAAACGAGTTGCATTATAATCCGTAATGTAATGTAAAACTTGAGTTCATTGATTCAGCTGTGGATGAATTCAGCCGTAAAAAGTGCTGAGTAGAGACTTAGCGTGACGCCCGCTCTCCTCCAATCACAGAACAGGCTGCGTCCTCTAGCCTCTACAGCGCTGCTAAACACAGTAGCATGTTAGCATAAGTGGCTATAACTCCTCTGGCTGTAACTGCAGACACAGCAAAGCAGCCCAAACCACACAACAGTGAGGAAGAGAAGAGGAACTAAAGCCACAACATGATCAAAGAAGAAACCAATCTACACTCGGACCGTCTACGCTCGGACCATCTACGCTCGGACCATCTACGCTCGGACGATCTACGCTCGGACCATCTACGCTCGGACCATCTACGCTCGGACCATCTACGCTCTGACTATCTGCGCTCGGACTATCTACGCTCGGACTATCTACGCTCGGACTATCTACGCTCGGACTGTCTACGCTCTGACTATCTACGCTCTGACTATCTACGCTCTGACTGTCTACGCTCGGACTATCTACGCTCGGACTATCTACGCTCGGACTATCTACGCTCGGACTATCTACGCTCTGACTGTCTGCGCTCGGACTATCTGCGCTCGGACTATCTACGCTCGGACTATCTACGCTCGGACTATCTGCGCTCGGACTATCTGCGCTCGGACTATCTACGCTCTGACTATCTGCGCTCGGACTATCTACGCTCTGACTATCTACGCTCTGACTATCTACGCTCTGACTATCTACGCTCTGACTATCTACGCTCGGACTATCTGCGCTCGGACTATTTACCCTCGGACTATCTACCCTCGGACTATCTACGCTCTGACTATTTATGCTCGGACTATTTACGCTCGGACTATCTACCCTCGGACTATCTACGCTCTGACTATCTACGCTCTGACTATCTACGCTCTGACTATCTACGCTCTGACTATCTACGCTCGGACTATCTGCGCTCGGACTATTTACCCTCGGACTATCTACCCTCGGACTATCTACGCTCTGACTATTTATGCTCGGACTATTTACGCTCGGACTATCTACCCTCGGACTATCTACGCTCTGACTATTTATGCTCGGACTATCTACGCTCGGACTGTCTACGTGTCACAGTGCTCCCGCAGACAGTCCGACATACGCTCGGACTATCTACGCTCGGACCACATTCGGACGTGAAACTTGCCGTAATCTTTCAGTTATATATTTTGTTAGCAGCGTGTTGCTTTTGTACCATTTCATCAGTGATTGTTGTACAGCTTAAGTTGCGCTAATGGTAGCATCAGATCGCAAATACAACTAGAAGGCTCTGCGTATTGGAAATGAGAAGCCTCTGGGCGAGTCTGGAGGCGGTGCTAAACATTCAAACCTTGCATAAACTGGTATAGCTCCTTTAAAGTGGTAATATCCAAACACTCTATTGAGAACTGGTGGAGACTTTGAAAAGAAATGGCTTCACACAACCACTAACAATGAGTGAAAAAACTATTTGATAGTGTATGAACCTTCAAGCTGTCTTAAACTTTTCCTGACTTGTCGAGTATGTAATTTTACAATATTTGAAAGCCCCTCCACCTCTGTGCTGCTGTGCGGGTCCCCGGGGCCCCAGGACACACTCTGACATCCTCGTAAACATTTAAAGAAGCAAACAGACGTCACCAGCTTCAAACACAAAGACTTCTCCTAACTCCCAAACATGCATCCGTCCCCCCCTTCATCTGTCAACCCAGTTTACACAAGGATATTTCATACGGCCAGGTTAATTGTTATTCTAGGCTCAGTTCTTTTGGCAGTGCTGCAGAAGTATGTGAGGATTCCCACATGAGAACAAGCATCTGGAAAAGACGTTATCTCCTCGAACACACGGTTTACTCAGATCTGTCCACAACACTCTACTTCAAGTTTCAATGTGTTTTAGAATGAGAAAATCAACATTTATAGTGAGGAAAGAAATGATCTTGAGAGGTGTAACGCTTACACCTAGTGGTAGAAATGGTAAATAACTAGGGCTGGAGTTGACTAGTTTATACTGCTTTGTGAGTTGAGAAAAAATATCTGTCGGGTTTGAGTTGATGGCCGCTGCGGTGATATGTAAGTAAGTAAGTGCTGCATTCTAACACAAGTAATAAAGTTACTCGGTAGATCCATCGTTTATCAAATTTGTCCAGGAGTGATCACCGCCGTTTGACTTGTTTGTTTGTGCGTAACAAGTTGTGAGAGCATTTTCAGACCATTTTTAGTGGTTCAATTTTGCACACAATCTCAATCCCTGTCTAGAAGCCGGAAGAAATGAAACTGCAGAAGTTTTCTAGGGTTTTTCTAGTTCTTCATGTGCACTCTGTGTTCTGTTCGTTTGCATGTTGTAGACTTCTATCATAAAAAGGTTGGCTCACATGGCTTAAGTAATCATCTTCCGTCTCTTCCAACTTTTTAGTGAAGTTGATTCTTCCAGGTGGAGGTAACTTTCTCACTCAGATCTCCATCTTGCTTTTCTCATTGAAAATGCCTCACAGTGCCATCTGACCAAGTTAAAGCTCAGATCTGTGGGGATTTCTCAGAGTTGCATGATAAACCTGCCATACTTGTCCATTATGTGATTGCGTGACTTATTTTGAAAATCAGAAGTCATTATTTGCTCGCCCCTCCATCTCACCCTAACCCCGGGTCATCACAGCATTTCAAGTCAGGTCAAAAAACAGTGTATTGCGTGTATATTATGAAGGCCTTATTATAACTAAAAATTAGGCATAAATTAACATATCAAGCCACATGCGAGTGGAGTCTAGATCAAACCACTTTTCAATTCTAGAGCACAAATTCCTTGAACACCTCTGTGCAGAAAACCATGAAATCACACACTGTATAGACCATAAATTCACCCAATGTCAAGAACACATCTGCACATTATTGCACACGCTGTATTCTTCAGCTCCCAGTGCAGGTCTGTCCAGGACATGCACAGCTGACCTGACAAACCGCCATGAGTCCCTCTTCAATCGCCCTTCAGGTGCATCCAGGCATCAGTCCAATGAGAGAGCAGAGGTGATGATAATGATCCACTGGAGCTTCAGTCATGGGGAATGCTAATGATAGTGAGGGCCCAACGGAACATCTGCAGGCCTGTCCTCTCCTGGAGGTGTGAGGGGGGTAAAGGCCTTCACAGGGCGGAGTGAGAGCAAACTACAACATTTCTCACCTTTATGTGTGCCTTTGTAATGGGGCAAAGGACATGTACTGGACTGCAGTCACTAGGGCTGATATAAATGAATAAACAAGATGCTTCAATGACTAATAATAAATATAATGGCCATTTTTAAGTCATTTTAAAGTCAAATGTGTTTGATTGGAAAAAGACAAGATGTTCACCCAGCCAGAGCCACACAATTGTAAAATGCATTATTTAAAGCTTCAGCTGTTGTTGATTTCATGTGCCGAGTTGGTGTCATATTTGAAAGTCCTTTAGTGACGAGTCAGTGCTGAAAACAAGTGCACTCATCTGTTTCTCACAGTAATTATAAAGGGAAAAGCATTTCAAGGGCACTTCCAGCGGCAGTCGCCATCAGAAATCTATTTCTGAAATGTGAAATCACTGGTGAGGGTGATAGTGCTGGACCTGTGAAGGGTCTTTGTCATGAAAGGTGCTACGTACTCACATATTCTCACTTTAACATTTTACACTAATGATATTAATGTACAATGGATCTGTGCGTTCTCGGTTTTTCATTTAAGTTTTTATATAGATTTTCTTCTGACATTCACTCGAGAAGACAAGAGCATCTACAGGAGCTCAGTCTCCTGTGGCATGCTTTAAAACTAGGCTGTGCTCTCACTCAACACCAATACACTGTAAATGTGCAATTTCTTTTGGAATACATCTGGAAAATAGATTAAGGAGTATAAATATCAATTACAATAAGATACATTGGGCCATCTGGTGTCTTTAGTATAATAATATTACCATGTGAATAGAGAGTATTGTGCTATAACACACTATTTTGACTTCATTTTAGTTGAATCGAGAAAGGAAAAGCTATTTTTTAAGATTCTTGTCTTTTTCTCAAAACAGTTGCAGATGTAGCTACAGCTCAAGCTTGTGACACATGCTTCCTGTTCTTCATGTAGTATCGATGTAATTAATACCTTTTTTTATAGCCTCATTCACAGACCAAGATCTCAGCACGCTTTACTCTGTTTCTCGACTACACATAGTTTTCCATTTCCACTCCACTCACGGTGATGCCAGAAGCGAAAGTCCGCTCACTCATTATATTCCTACCTACTGTACATGTTTTAGTCGTGGGGTAACCCAAGCACAAAAAGACCCTGTCTGGAGTTAGAATCCAACCCAGGACCTTCTCGCTGTTAAAGTTCTAACCACTGCGCCACAACATGTAAACGTGGGTTATTTAGACAGTTATAATATAATTTAAAATGTTCTCTTTATTCAAATCAACATTTGGTAAAACGCAAGTGACGCTGGAACACGCGTGGCTCATCAAGACAAGTGCGAGTGAGCGTTCAAACGTGCGTTACGCGCGGCCGTTACCTGGGTCGTGGAAGGGCACCAAGGCGAAGTTGTAGAGTGGCCGCTTGGGTCTGTTCAGGGACGTCTCCAGGATCTTGGACGCGCCTTCGATAACCTGCACCAGGTCGTCGTACATAGAGCCGGTCACATCAAACACGAAGGCCAGCGTGGAGGCTCCTTCGGGGATGTCCTCCTGCCCCCGGGCTGACAGCGCCATTACGCACAGCCAGCAACACCACCAAGACGCGCTGCCCATCTCTCCCCAACAAGTCTCGTGCGTAAAAATCTTTAGACTTCAAGAGGAGACGCTCAGGGAATGCATACAAGTCATGAGAACGTACAGGAATGAATTGTGCTAAGCATAGAAGTTGGAGAGGTGAGATCCGCGCGGTTTGGAGGGATGTCCCGGTGTGGGCAGGGTTTGAGGGCACTCAGGGCGCCTCTTTCAGCTGCTCTAAAGACCACCTCTCTCACGGATGGGGAGTGGAGGGCGCGCTGCCTCCAAGGAGCCAGTGTCGAGAGCGAGCGGCCCGCTGATTGGACCGCGGATTTCTGGGTAAAAGAATTACTAGAGTTCCTCATAACAAAACACACCTTGGTTTTAAACCAAGTAACCACGTAGTGTTACTTAAGTGATGGAGACATCCTTCATTTCTCCCACAGTGCTGTACTTAATGTTTTTTCCCCAGTATAAATTAGCCTTTACTTGATTACCCTTTTACTTTTAAACCAAATAACTGTACATTAAAAAAAAAAAGTTGGTTACTTTGGAGATGACGACATTACATAAAAGGAGAAAGTGTCCCTAATCTAAATGAATTAATTGTAGTTAGCCATGCTTCTAAGTTCATTATTGTGATTAACCATACATCTAAGTTCAGAAGCTGATGTTAGTGTGTTTCCGTTTGACAATTGTATTGTTACAAACAGAAATTTGTACTTCTTTATTACTTCAGAAAAATAACGACTTTCATTCTATTACTTTTAGCTAAATAGTATTAATAGTATTAACATTTCGATACTACACAAATGCCAAAGGAAGGCATCTGATTGGTCAATCCAACGGTCAAGACTATATCAAAATATAAACACCAGAATCACATAAATACTGTACATCAGGAGTGTGGCTCTGTGGTTAGCACGTGCTTCACAACAAGAAAGTCTATTCCACCTCCACATGGGGCCTTTCTGTGTGGAGAGGACAAGAACGCTGCTAAAACCAAACTAATTTGGATACAACTTTGAATTTACAGAGCCAAGACCTAAAGAAGACATCTCAACAGTCGGCTGTTCCTTTAGGGCGATCTATGGTTGAGGAGCCCCATCAGGACCAGGGATGTTCTTGTTCTCATGACCACACCACCCAGAGAGGACACATGTGGACACTTCTGTTGCTGCTGAAGATGACACACACCCAGAGGACCGCAGTATTTGTCAAATGTTTCCCTGGATAACATGAGGAGGTTCAGAGACTTTCTGAGGAGCTTGTGATTCTTGAATCTCCTGAATACACTTCTGCTGATAGAGCGGCACGGTGGCTGAGTGGATAGCACTCTCGCCTCTCAGCAAGAAGGTCCTGGGTTCGAATCCCGGTTGGACCAGGGCCTTTCTGAGTGGAGTTTGCATGTTCTCCCCGTGTCTGCGTAGGTTTCCTCCGGGTGCTCCGGTTTCTCCTACCGCTAAAAATATGTACAATAGGTCTGGCATGTGCCTCCTGTACTGGCCCCACTCCCAATAATAACAATTGTAAACCGGTTTGAGACTCCGATGTGCAGTGAAAAGGCGGTATATAAATAAAGATTACTACTTACTGATAGATAGTGCCTGTTCAGCACCAAAGCAGCACTCGTCTCCAGAACATGCACGGACTGAAACAGGAGGTAAGTGTTTGGGATGTCCAGGACGCAACAACCGAAATGAACAGGTAGAAAGAAGCTACATATGAGGAGGTTTCCAAGGTTCATGAGCCCCAACAAGACCAACAACATTCTGTGTCTCAAGATGACTGCATCCAGACAGAGGAGATCACATCTTTTGACATTTCAGCTGCGACCACAATAAATCCATGAAGTTTGTGGCCAAATTTGCACGCAAAAGCCAGATCCCGTCAGACCAGGCTGTGCAGGGCAGGGCTTGGTTAGTGCTGTGATGGGAGAACTCTGAGGCTGTGCAGGGCAGGGCCTGGTTAGTTCTGTGATGGGAGACCTCTGAGGCTGTGCAGGGCAGGGCCTGGTTAGTTCTGTGATGGGAGACCTCTGAGGCTGTGCAGGGCAGGGCCTGGTTAGTTCTGTGAGAACACCAGGTGCCACAGAGGGGCGGTTGTGGCTGTTAAGTGCCAAACTGCCGTTGTGTCCTTAGGCAAGACACTTCACCTGCATTGCCTAGAATAAGGTGTGTGTGTGTGTGTGTGTGAATGGTTGATGACACAGAGCACCAACCCCTCACTGATCCTCCTGCAGTTGGTGAGTCCTCATAAGCCTTGATTTTCCAGCAGGGGCTTCAGGCAAAGTGGGGTTAAGTGTCTTGCCCAAGGACACAACTACAGCAGATATCAGTGGGAGTCATGAAGTAGGTCTTATGGTGGATTTGAACCCACGACCCTTAAGGCCTATAGGCCGATGCTCTACAACTGAGCTACTGTCGCCTGAACATCCTCCTGTAAATGTCCTCACAAATGAGGACACACACGCACATACACACACACACACATACACACACACACAGGCCCAAACACTCCCCGACCATACACCTCTCTCCTCCAGCTGCTCAGTGCTGAGGGCATCACTCTCTTTCCTCCTTGTACTTCTTCACTATTTCTTTTATACACTCTTTTAAATTGAATCAGGTTTGAACGCGTTTTGGTTTCATCAGATAGACCGTTCCACAGAGTAACTCCACACACGGAGATACACATTGATTTTAAAGTCGTTCTAAATGTAGATAAGTACAGTTGTTTGTTTCCTCTTAGTTGATACTGATGTGAGCGTCTCTATCATGGAACAGCGTTTGCAAACTCGGTGGGAGAGAGTTTTGCCCTGAACATTATTTGAGCAGTTTTAAATTGAATCAAGTCTTGAAGTTTAAGTTGTAACAAGTCTAAAAATAATGGGTGTGAAGGATGTCTATAGTGAACCTTTGATACATTCCTAATAGCCTTCTTTGCAAAGTGACTAAAGGCTGTAAGTGAGACTTGTAACAGTTTCCCCAAACTTCAATACAGGTGGAAAGACCATGTAATTGTTTGGTAGAGTCCTGAGACCTTGTTCACAGTCTTTTGTTTTTTTTAACAAAGTGCGTTGCAAATGTCTATTTCTCGCTTTTTGTCTAAGGACTACCACCCGAAGTTACAATGCCTGTCTGTGGAGCAGCCAATCACCTCATGCTCAAGAGGCAGATAGTCACTGACATGATTTTTGTCGTTCTCTTGACATCTTGAAAGTCAGGTGTATGTTTGGGCCTCAGCTGACGGTACTTCCGGAGTAGGTAAGGGTTAGGGTCAGGTTCTCGTCTGGTGTGGGACAGGAGGAAGGCTCCCTCATCTTGGTTTATGCTGTTGTTGCCTGAAAAAGGGCAAAACTATATATACAAAAATAACCTTTTATTTAGGTGTATGAATGTACACCTGAATGTAACGAGTGGGCCCAAAATAATTGTACCGATCACACTCATTTGAAATGGCTCTTGCTGAAATTCCGCCAAAATTACAGTGCTGCAATTGATCCACAATTGGTTTAACCTAGTCCTGGATCTACAGCCTGTCCATCCAAGGGAGTAGATCCCTCTCTCAGTGTGGGCTTCCCCAGTGTTTTGTTTTGAGGTGTTCCTCCAGGAGGGTCTAAGAACAGTCATTTATGGGCATTGGTCATCCCACCCACTACTATTAAATAATGTATACATAATTTGATTGATTTTTGTCAGATTGAAAATGACTAACTGTGAGCTACAATTTAATACTTTAGGCCTAGAGATGATTGGCTGAGCGAGGGTGGTTCTTTCTTTCCCCCGTGTCTTTCTGAAAAGTTAAGCTAAAGATGTGAGGCCAAAACAGTTTTTTGAGAAAGAAACTCATTTTCTTTAGTAGTCCCATCGTTGTGGTTTGAAAGTGACGTCTACATCTGTAACAACAATGTGTAATACTGAGATATATTATGACCTTTCAGAAACTTAAAGGGCCCTTTAACACCTTTTCTCACCCATGGAATAGTTGTTTGTATTAAATGCAATGCATTCAAAGTGTCACTAGAGGGAGCTCTTCCTCCACTGGAGGAGCTCCTCACATCAGCACGAGCTCTTTGTGTCTGTGTCAAACATTGTTTCCTGCAAACTTTAGATAGAAATTGAATGGTGTTTGACTACAACATTTTAAATTATATTAGCTGTCAAATCAATGATAGGCTTGACGTTAACAAAAGAAGAAAGAAAGAAAGAATCTTATAATCTTGTGAATATTCTGGGACAAAAAAATAAATGTATTAATGATCAGCAGTAGTTATACACCGGACTGTAGCCTTGTTTCCACCTCAATGGCATGTTATACCTCATCATGATTCATCAAAAACATTATGTTGTCCACACCTTCTTTAGCTTTAGTCCAGCTTTGGTTCAATCCAAGCAAGAATTCGAAAGACCGCTAATAATGCAATGCATCTTCAATAATTTACTAATTTCCTATAAACGTGTCCCATATTTAAAAAAATAAATGGAAAATAAATAAATAAATTGCTTCAGAGACAACAGATCGGCAAACACACAACACAAACGATAAGATTTGAACATTTGTGAATAGTTTTTAAAATCAAAAACACACATTATTACATTAATAACAGTATCTTACATTGAAATATGTTGTTCCATCTAACTACATGGAAACAAATCCAATCATCCACAATACACTGACATCCCACTGTGGCTCGCAGGAGAAAATAATTGCCCACCCCTAGAATAATAAGGCTCTTCCCCACTTACTTACATTGTGCATTTTCCACACAACTGATGACAAACTCAGGTGGAGCAACTTTCCATATTTGCAGTGTGAATGCAACCAAAGAGAACTGACTGGTTTCTCTGACTGAGAGACCACATAGGGACCAGCTTTCTGGATGACATATTTCTTAATTTTCTTATCTTAAGTGTGCAGACTTACATGGAAACATTCAAATCCAATCCAGACCTCAGTGACCAGAACACACCCCATGACCAGGGTCAGCTTTGCATGCCAAACAAATGGCTTTCTCTGCTTGTTCTCCGGTCACGTATAGACTGCTGGTTGCACAACTCACTTCTCCTTCTAGAAAAAACAAGCGTCTTCTCTAAAGCTGAAATAACAAGGTACACGCAAAACAAGCTCAAACAGGATCCTATAATAAACATCTAGAATCCTCGCGCCCAAATGCACAATAGTTGTTTTAATGCGTTTGTCTGATGCACGTGAACAGGGACTGACTCATCTGTGATTTATTCGGCAGAAGGGAGAGTTCAAGTGCTCATGTTGAGGAAGGGAAAAAAAAGGTGTTTGACTTTGTGCATTTGACTCCTGCAGCTGCTGATTTGACAGAAAAAGTATGTATTTAAACCATTAAACTAGTTGTTTCCCTCTTCATCTCTATTTGAATCCCGGTCGGAACAGGGTCTTTCTGAGTGGAGTTCTCCCTGTGTCTGCGTAGGTTTCCTCCGGGTGCTCCGGTTTCCCCTACCACTAAAAATATGCACAATAGGTCTGAATGTAAATGAGAGAGTGAATGGATGGTGTTGGAGCTGATGGTCCAGTGTGTTCTGGACTCGCTTCTGTCATCACCGTGTGTGGAAGGATTGGAACAATATCTGACTCTGAACATTGGAAAGTGCTTTGGGTCTGTACCTTGGTCTGTAACATGTGCTATATAAATAAACATGACTTACTTACTTACTCCAGCCTTTATAAGTGGAGTTTACAACACTTTTTGACGCATACAGCAGAGTCCCCTTTCACCTCCAGACCATAGACTAAGTGTTAAGATCCAGACAGGGCCTTTCTGTGTGTTCTCCTAAAGTCTGGGTTTCCTCCGGCTTCCCCTATGACAAAAAGCATGTACTTTAGTTCAGGGTGAATGAATGTGTGTCTGTGACGACCGAGGCCATCCTACAATATAAACAAAACACTATTTTCTCATTGCTTTAGTGGGTAAAAATAATGAAGGAAGAGCTTAAGGCCAAATATTAGATTTTAATAATCAGAAGATATTTTATGTTTTTCATGTCTCCAAACACCTCCTCTGTCCATTAGAAGTTTCTAGAACAAAACGGTTTTATACATTAGTCAAGTTTCCTGAAGCGGCCGGGTTTATTTTATGTAACGCTGATGATTTGACGGAATGAGCTGCAGAAGATTGTTACGTACTTACAGAAGTCCATATTTGATTTTGACTCTTTTCTTTTATACAGAGTAGAAACAAAGTGATACTTCCATATAATAAACCAATTAAATGTGAAAACAGACCAGATTTTTTTTCCTCAAGTTTAATTTTTAGAGAAAAATGGACGGAAATCACGTTACACATTTATGAAGTGTATTTATTATTATTTATTTTTTTATTTAACGATTCTTTTTTAAATCAAGTGATTTCCTGATGTTGTGTTAATGTAAATCTTGTGGGATTTCATCTGCCGCTTTTTCAGACTGAGGGCATTTTATTTTCTGTGTAATTAGCGTCACAGTAGAATGGTCCAATCAGAGGCTGATCTGGTCGTTGACTGCTGCCGTTTTGATGATTTCACTGATTCTCAAGACCCACAGAATATTATTTCCTGAGACTATGTGGAAAATGAAACCAGATTCTAGAAAACTGAACTGTCTACTTTCATCAGCAAAAATAAGTTTGTTTCTAGCTATTTTTATTGTCCTGTAATACCCAGTCGAACAGAGGGTCTCAGACAAATACGTCAATGGTAGCCAATGAGTTGAAATGCCGCCAAAAATGTATTTGTGAATCTTTCCCTTTGATTTTATCCACACTATCTCTTTGATCTGTCTGTGTTTTAAACCTTTTTTTCCAGTCTATGATAGTCATTTTAGTTTTTGAGTTATAACCTTTTAACGTCCAGATACTTTGACACTTTACTGTGAACAGACTCAGTTACAACACTGATGTTTCTTTAACAAATCAAACACATAACACTGTAGAAGAAGAAGCAAACGTCCTCTTCCCAGACATAACCTGCAGATCGTGTTCTTAACACGCTTCCACACGTGCATCAGACTTGGAACGGATGCAGTTATGTCATAATGTCACTCATCTGACTTTGCCGCCATTTATCAAACGACCTGCTCAACCAGACATTGAGATGTGAAAAACGTCAGCCTGAGGACGTGACAGAAGTATGAGCAACGTTCGGAGCGGTTACACTTCGCCGCGAGGTCGGAGGCTTTCGTCTAAACCCCAAAACCAAACCAGGCGTTTTATGATGTGGATTTTCTAGTTCTCAGTTTAGATCAAATGCAATTTAGAAAACGTTTCAAACTCGTCTAAAAAGGACTGTGGGGATGATCCAGAACACTCTACATTCTGTTGGAGCGTTCAACGGGTTTTTTAATTTCTCTGAGATAACTACTGTTGTGATTCAGGGCGATACAAGAATACATTGGATTGAATTGAAATAATGCGATTGTAATTGGTAAAACATATTTGAATCTTGCACTTACATATATCTATCCATCTATACACACAGACATACATACATACACACAGACATACACACACACATACACACATACATACATACACACACACATACATACATACACACGTACGTACACACATACATACATACAGTGCCTTGCGAAAGTATTAATTAATTTCAGGCTTCAAACAAAGATATAAAATTTTTTTTTTTTGTCAAGAATCAACAACAAGTGGGACACAATCGTGAAGTGGAACGAAATTTATTGGATAATCTTTTTTAACAAATAAAAACTGAAAAGTGGCGCTAATACTTTGTAGCGCCACCTTTTGCTGCAATTACAGCTGCAAGTCGCTTGGGGTATGTCTCTATCAGTTTTGTACATCGAGAGACTGGAATTCTTTCCCATTCTTCCTTGCAAAACAGCTGGAGCTCAGTGAGGTTGGATGGAGAGCGTTTATGAACAGCAGTCTTCAGCTCTTTCCACAGATTCTCGATTGGATTCAGGTCTGGACTTTGACTTGGCCATTCTAACACCTGGATACGTCTATTTGACCACATTAGTCCAGTTCTCAGGTCTCTGCACTGGCTTCCTGTTCCTCAGAGAATAGACTTCAAAGCAGCTTTACTTGTGTACAAGTCTCTCCATGGTCTCGCGCCAAGGTACATCCACGACATGTTTGTGCCATATGAACCGACCCGGACTCTGAGGAGCACAGGGACTGGACTCCTGTTAGTGCCCAGAGTCGGTACTAGACATGGGCAAACTGCATTTCAGATTCATGCGGCTAGAGTCTGGAACCGTCTTCCTGAGAATGTGAGACAGGCGTCTACTCTGGCATCTTTTAAATCTAGGCTCAAAACAATTCTGTTTAGCTGCGCATATACAACTGAATGATTTTATCTTTTGGCTTTATGTTTTGGATCATTGTCCTGTTGGAAGATAAATCTCCGTCCCAGTCTCAGGTCTTTTGCAGACTCCAACAGGTTTTCTTCCAGAATGGTCCTGTATTTGGCTCCATCCATCTTCCCATCAATTTTAGCCATCTTCCCTGTCCCTGCTGAAGAAAAGCAGGCCCAAAGCATGATGCTGCCACCACCATGTTTGACAGTGGGGATGGTGTGTTCAGGGTGATGAGCTGTGTTGTTTTTACGCCAAACATATCGTTTTGCATTGTGGCCAAAAAGTTTGATTTTGGTTTCATCTGACCAGAGCACCTTCTTCCACATGTTTGGTGTGTCTCCCAGGTGGCTTGTGGCAAACTTTAAACAAGACTTTTTATGGATATCTTTGAGAAATGGCTTTCTTCTTGCCACTCTTCCATAAAGGCCAGATTTGTGCAGTGCACGACTGTTGTCCTATGGACAGACTCTCCCACCTCAGCTGTAGTTATCTGCAGTTCATCCAGAGTGATCATGGGCCTCTTGGCTGCATCTCTGATCAGTCTTCTCCTTGTTTGAGATGAAAGTTTGGAGGGACGGCCGGGTCTTGGTAGATTTGCAGTGGTCTGATACTCCTTCCATTTCAATATAATTGCTTGCACAGTGCTCCTTGAGATGTTTAAAGCTTGGGAAATCTTTTTGTATCCAAATCCGGCTTTAAACTTCTCCACAACAGTATCTCGGACCTGCCTGGTGTGTTCCTTTGTCTTCATGGTTCTCTCTGCGCTTTAAACTGAACCCTGAGACTATCAAAGAGCAGGTGCATTTATACGGAGACTTGATTACACACAGGGGCATTCTATTTATCATCATCAGTCATTTAGGACAACATTGGATCATTCAAAGATCCTCACTGAACTTCTGGACTGAGTTTGCTGCACTGAAAGTAAAGGGGCCGAATAATATTGCACGCCCCACTTTTCAGTTTTATTTGTTAAAAAAGTTTAAATTATCCAATAAATTTCGTTCCACTTCACGATTGTGTCCCACGTGTTGTTGATTCATGACAAAAAATTAAATTTTTATATCTTTATGTTTGAAGCCTGAAATGTGGCGAAATGTTGAAAGGTTCAAGGGGGCCGAATACTTTTGCAAGGCACTGTACATACACACACATACATACATACAT
This sequence comes from Knipowitschia caucasica, assembly GCA_964034765.1. Taxonomy (NCBI): domain Eukaryota; kingdom Metazoa; phylum Chordata; class Actinopteri; order Gobiiformes; family Gobiidae; genus Knipowitschia; species Knipowitschia caucasica. The sequence continues at coordinate 52,881,792 of OZ035824.1, read as the reverse complement.
ACATAAACACATACATACACACATACACACATACATGTATACATACATACACACGTACATACATACACACATACATACACACATACATACATACACGCACATACATACACACACACATACATACACACATACATATATACATACACACATACATATATACATACACACACACGTACATACATACACACATACATACACACATACATACATACACACACATACATACACACACACATACATATATACATACACACATACATATATACATACACACATACATATATGCATACACACATACATACACACATACACACATACATACACACATACATACTTAATATTCAGAGATCCTTTAGTTGTCCCGCAGTGGGGAAATGTCAGCGTTGCACTTGTTACAGAACAGCAGGAATGAGGTAGGAAGATAAGTAAACAATAACTCTATACTAAAATAGAATAAAAGCTCTAACTTTAGCATAACAAAGAATGAAGTATAAAATCTTTAGCTTTAGCATATTAAGCAAGTGTAAAATACTGTATATTCTAGTGCGAGAAATATACAGTTGTCCATACGTCTGTACATGTGAGCAGCACGAGGGTCTGGGACAAATGGCCGGTGGACATAGGTGGTTCTATATGGCACATTCTGACATTATTTTAAATTGTTGCACAGATGTGAGGTGAGGTCGGCAGTGTGCGTTAGCCCTCATTGTTTGTTGTTCAGTCTGACAGCAACATAAATTAAAGACCTGCAGAGCCTCTCCTTCACACAGTGAGGGTGGATCAGTCTGTCCCTGAAACTGCTCGCCGGAGCAGGGGGTGACAGTCATGGTCCAGCATAGACCCTCCTGTCCCCCCCCTGCTGCACTGTGTCCAGGGAACAGCCCAGGACTGAGCTGGACTTCCTGATACTCCAGCTTCTTCCTGTTCTTCTTGCATGATCTCCTTGTGGTTTGAGGGGAATCCTCAGACCACTTTGTTTACAATCTTCAATCAAGACAACCTTATGTAAATCTCAAAATCTGTTTGAAATACAAATACTGTATACCGGTACTTATTGGACTTGTATCTGGGTTTTTATGGGTGTGAAATGTTTACAAAGTATAACGCAGACGTGTTAAAACATTTTTAAAGAACATGTCGTCATGTCTAAACCTTCTGCAGACAGGCTGTGCTTAAGTTTGTAAGCAGCTTAAAGTTCATAACAACATTCATTATGTAACATGGCAGTGTTCACACAAGTTAGATAAAGTTTGATTTTTTAAATACTTTTTGGTAAACTTTTGGATAACAAATCATTATTGGAAAATAAATAATAAATAATAATAAAACACGAGTCAAGTTCCCCCTTTGTTCAGATGAGCAGAAACCGGTCATTAGCTTTTTAGGCACGGTGGCTAGCACTCTCGCCTCTCAGCAAGAAGGTCCTGTGTTCCCGGTCAGAACAGGGCCTTTCTGAGTGGAGTTTGCATGTTCTCCCCGTGTCTGCGTAGGTTTCCTCCAGGTGCTCCGGTTTCCCCTACCACTAAAAACATGCACAATAGGTCTGAATGTAAATGAGAGAGTGAATGGATGGTGTTGGGTCAGAGGCTTTGATGGTCCAGTGTGTTCTGGACTCGCTTCTGTCATCACCGTGTGTGGAAGGATTGGAACAATATCTATTCTGCTGTAAGTTTCTGAGTGCAGACTGATAAGACGGGCCTGCTGTGTCCCAGTCCAGCAGCACATGACGCTGTAGGGAGGGGAATGATACGGACTTTATCTGTTTATAGGCACATATTATGTATCTGTTGCGTTATAAGGACATATGACTGGTTAGAATTGTAAAACATTAAATCAAGTGGGGAGGTTGGGGTCATCTTTTATAGATGGTTTTCCATCACGTGCTTATTACCCATGATGCTTTGCGAGAACGCCATGTTGCGAGTCAAGCTTATACTGCAAGGATCATTTGTCCCCATTTCATCTAAAGTCATGAATTGGGCCAACACTGACCGCGTTAAGTATTCTGATACACCTGAGTAATCTGTGAGGCAAGATCCTTGGAGAAATTGAGAATGATCGTAGATTTGGATCCATATGAAGCGCGGCGAGACCAGTGGACTTCCCAGAAATGGCCACTTTCACTTCACAGTTATACAATTAAAAAAGATCACAATGTATATGATGCAATATTTCTTTCAATCAATAATTTATTTTGAACGAAGCAGTTGATATCACAGGCCGTAAATTACTGACCCACGGCCATACAAGCTTCTGTCTACCACTCTTTCCTCCTCCCCTCCTTTCATTCATTTACAGGGGATCGCTTGAGGCCCATAAATACATGGTGTCATACATGGTATATATACTGTACATGGTATCACAGTCAAATGGCAGCTCTTAAAAACGTCTTTACAGGATGGTCCAAAAGTTGTCTCTTGGCCCAAAGCTCCGTTCCACATGTGTGTCAATGCTGAGTGTTTTGGACCAGTTTACTTGCTGTGAATTTTTGAAGTCTCTCGTTCAGATGAATGGAGCTCTCGCAGCTGACGCATGCACAGATGCGTTTTTTCACAATTTTCTTGTGGACGGGACCACTCGCGGCCATTTTGGATTGCTCCAGTAGAGCACATTTTTTGGCCAATTAGTTTGAACGGCGGAGATAGGCGTGACTCTGTCCGTATATACAGTCTATGGTTCTAACACTCACCAAAAGTATGAACAAATTAGTCTTTCGTTTGCTCTTGAATGTGCTGAGGACATTTGATATGATTAGGCAGAGGATTCCATTTACAAGTAGCATAATGAAAGAAAGCAGCTTCTCCTATTCAGGTCCAACGACTTCAAACTGATTCATAGGACACAAGGAACGGTAAGGTAATGCCTAACTTACATCGGACTGGTATCTGATTATATCTGTGGCCTATGAGTTACTGCCCCGCACACATCTACAATCTGGTTAAAACGGGCAACTCGTGTATCAGGCCAGTCTGGGGAATAACAGCAACTGGCCTCAACTACAGTGTGTTTTCTGACATAAACTGTAGAGGGCGCTATACACGCAATACACACATGTTGTTGGAGCACATCCGGTGATATCTCCGGATCTGAGGACAACTAGCTGCCGAAAAGTAGAACACGGGCAACTGACTGAATCCGGAGATCGACTGTTTATCTCCAGTTGTAAGAGCGCTCACATCGACCGATTTCATCTGATCATCTCCATCATCTCCTCTCAGTCGCCAAAAGCCGCCTTGAAACTAGTCGTCTCCAGTTACTCTGTCCATGTACGCTAGGCTTCAGTCATCTTTATCTATATTGTGCATGTCACAGACCAAGGCCACACGACGGGCTTTACATTTAGTGCTTCCATATTTCCATTCATTCCACACACACTGATGTCAGCAGAGAGACACTGATGCATCGAAAGGAATCAGGAGCACCCATAGGACAAGTACAACGTCTCGGGGAAAACCTGCAAACTCCACACAGAAAGGCCCCATCTGGAGGTGGAATCGAACCCATGATCTTCTTGTTGTGAAGCAAAAGCATTGGGAACCCCTCGAAAAACAGAGGATTCATCTCAAGTGCAATCCATAATAAATAAATAAACATAAGCAGGATCAAACAAGGATCTACCAGATACGAACCATGGAATGAGGACAAGTATTGTGTTGTTGGTGGCACTCATACACTTCCTTTAAACTTCCCCCACACCCCTCCCCCACAGAACTATGAGACATGATTGCATTTCTAAAGTACGCATGGCTTTTCCTTGTCTCTTAAATGCATCTGCTGGCCATGTATCAGTAAGATCAGGTTTATGGAGTGACATTCAGCGTCAACACTGTAGGAATAGTTAAATCCCGTTTCACCAAACAGCAGCACACAGGTTTACATGCGTCTTAAATTGGATTAATTGGACGTTCTCGACTACTTTGAAAACATAGACTCGCTCTGCTGGTGCAAAGACAGTGTGTCTTTAGAGTTCACCAAAACAGAACGTGCACAGGCTCACGTGCACCACTGTGGCCAAACAGGTTTTTAATCGATTTGTAAGAAAGCTAACATTTAAACATATGTTTGTTTAGTGCGAATACAGCATATGTGGTTCATGTAATCAGCTCGAATCTGAGGGACAACCCTCTTTTAGCCAGTCCAGCGATGATCGAAGGAGGGCAGCGGGAAAGTGTTCACACTGTAAAAAAGAAAAAGTTAGTTCAACTCAAAATTTCAAAGCAACCAGCTGCGAAGGATTTTGAGTTGAAGGCATTAACTTAATTCTTCACGTTTTGAAGAACTACACTTATTAAGTTGTGTCAGCTAAGTTTTCCAAGTTCTGCCAACTAAGATTTCAGATTCCTGGCCCCTACAATAACTTACTATTTTGAGTTTAAATTAGCCCCCACATTAAACCATCATGATGTTTATTTATATAGCACATTTTACAGACCAAGGTCACTTGGGCAGGGGAAACCTATGCAGACACAGAAAACATGCAGATTCCACTCAGAAAGGCCCTGTTCCGACCGGGATTCGAACCCAGGGTCTTCGTGTCAAGAAGTAAGTAAGTAATCTTTATTTATATACCGCCTTTTCACTGCAGATCTGAGTCTCAAAGCGGTTTACAATTGTTAATTTTGGGCATTAGTCTCTCACTCCACACAGAGATGGGAGCGGGGCCAGTACAGGAGGCGCATGCCAGAACTATTGGACATATTTTTAGTGGTAGGGGAAACCGGAGTACCCGGAGGAAACCTACGCAGACACGGGGAGAACATGCAAACTCCACTCAGAAAGGCCCTAGTCCGACCAGGATTTGAACCCCGGACCTTCTTGCTGAGAGGCGAGAGTGCTATCCACTCAGCCACCGTGCCACGAAATTGCGACCCACTTAGACTGACCCAGGGAATATATAGGGCTACTTTGGCTTGGCCCTGTCGGTTACGGTTGGAAAAAATAAATGCAATGGTCAAATTAGTTTTTTCAAAATGTTGAATGCAGCCGGTTGCCAATGACAAATATTTAAATGAGCGCAGATAAGTTGACCTCACTCTAGCTCGGTGAACTGTAAAAACGACAACTCAAAATTGTTCACCTTACTCAGATTTTTTGCATTCACTGACAATAAAATTGCCAGTTGGAACTGGAACTGTCTGCAATGTGAATTGTGAATGCAAAAATCAAATAAGGTGAACAATTTTGAGTTGTAATTTTTACAGTGCATGGGAGAATTTCTGTCCTCACGTCTGAACAATCGCTTCCTAATTTAATGCAATTTCACTTCCTCATGTCTCACAAAATAAGTCTATTGCTGATACATTTCCCCTCTCACAAGTATATTGAGAGTAGTTATTGAGACTCCCTCCAGAAAGGCATAAGGTTGTTAATGTGAGCTGCCAGTGGTCATTTTCTGCTGTGAAGGTTCTAACCCCTCAATTCATACTCTATCACTTCTAAATTTTTTTTATTAAAGCCGCTTTTCCATACTTAAGAGGCAACACAACATAGCTGCTTTACAGTTTTGGTGAAAAACAAATCCGCCGACCCAAGAACCCACTTCCACCAGTACCACCCATCTGATCCCGACCCCAAACCCACAGACGTCTCAATCACACCACACACGCGCTCATGCAACTACTCATACACACTCACTACAACAACACACACACACACACTCACTCACACACACTACCAGTATACACATCAACTAACCAATGATGAGAGCGGACCTGGCTGGGGTGCAGATGCAACCAGGCTGAAACAGGACTAATTTCTTATCCGTGCTCTGTTTTATATTGAATACACTCTTTCTAGTGACGATATTTTGATACCATTTCAAGCCTTTTCACCATTATTTTGAGCCCGCGATGAAAAGTGGGATCATGGAGGGAGCGTCATTCAATGCGCAGCATTAATCCACCGCTGGACCTTAAAAACATGTTCACAAACACTGTAATTAGCCAAGATGTGAGAGAGTTCCACTTTATTCCCCCCTGCTGCACTGTGTCCGGGGAACAGGACAGAGCGGGGACTTCGACGAGGGTTGGAAACTGATAGGCCCACTTTACTGAACATGTAGACCACCTTGTTTCAGTACACATGACAGGCTCATCATCACTTTTGTCTCTGTGTACATGCATTTCGCAATTTTGATTGAAGCTGCCCAGTTTAAATTGGTTTCAGTTTTCACTGGAGAAACATGAACCCATCCACAATATGAAACAGGTTAAAGACTAGGGCACGATAGGTCAACTGCTCCATGTGGCCTGTTTATTTCACTGAAGAGGCCACTAAAACTCAGCTGCTGTCTCATCGAAGTTTGACAGTTCGGCGTTTAGGACTTGCTCCTTGAGACCTGTGACCCTTGCAATGGTCCTAGTGCCAAAACTAAACCACAGGCTCATGTATTCGTGCTGTCCTACCTACAGTAGGTCTACTTCCATTTGTGGCACTTTATAACGCTTGCTCTGTATGCTATCCTCATGCACGTGACCCATGGTATATCCTTATGAAAAACAGCTAGATAATGCCAGTGCTGCTGTGTGTTAGATACGTCTTTTACTCCCCCCAGGTTGAATAAGCCCTTATAAGAGATTTGTTAGACATTATTTCTAAAGTAGGTCATTGATAGACGTTATTGCGATTAAAGATTCTGTTGATCAGAGGTCTTTCTATCCATGTCACCTTAATTTTCTGCGCCTTCCAAAAATATTCTCACTTTTCCACATTTTTCCATGTTATGACACAAACATTTGGATATTTTTGTTATTCAATCTGAAGACAAAAATCCAAAAGCAATGTGGAAGAGAATTGTGAGTATACAGGAATGTGTACTTCAGTGCCTTCCAAAATAGTGTGTGTCTTTCCCAATCAGAGCCCTTACATCTTTCGGTTGTGTGTTTACTATGCGCTGGCCAAGAACTTGAATAGCATAAATGGACAGTATGTTGTGCATTGTCAACCGTTGCCATAACCCTGCAGGGGGTGAAGAAAGGCTGCTCAAATGTGTAACTGCTAAAAAACTCAGTCAGACTTTTGAACACCTATAGTAATTCGAGTTTGTTCACACGCCGCCCATAGCTCACTTCTTTTGGAAACGTTTTAATTGTAACCTTCTGAAACACAAAAGAAAAAAGGCCCAATGCTTAGAGTAGTAATTTATTTGACTGATCTACGATGCTTGAAGGGACAAACTAACTATCACAGCAACTCAGCCATTGTCTTCTGTTTTCATCTCTTACTTCTTCTGTTCACGGATTTTACTGAAATCCTTCTGTTACTCGTACTGGGAGGTGCACTTACACACTTGAACATTCTATCCCATCTAATGTGCCGTTACATGTATCTACTAAAGACATTCGGTGTTGTGGCGGGACAGGGCGTCAGCCCTTGGCCACTCTCACTCTGTACCTGGTCCAGTTTTACTGCCTGGGTTAACTTAACTGACTGCCATTTGACATATTGGTTGAAGAATGGTCATTTCTTTCAAACTTCCCTCTATTGCTGAGATTACAGGACCAACAAATTAGCAAAGAAACAAATTATTTCTTTGCTGATGAAGTTAGACAATCCAGTCTTTCAGAATAGGGTTTCAATATTTCCCTGTCATAGCAGATAATTCATTGGTGGCATCTCTTGAGAAATCAGTGAATTTCAGCAAAACCGGCACAGCAGTCTTGGGATAACTTGAAAAGCTTTGTCAAGTCATCGGTCGCAATAGAAAGTCATGTTTAACACTTTGGCATTACCTTGTATCTTAAGTCCTTGTGTGGTTGTATTCACCAAGAAGAGAAAATGGGGAAGTTAGAACCAGATTATTAGAGCTTCTGCGCATATCAAACCCCCCTTCACTTGTTTTAACTTGTATGTCTTCGAATACGCTTCACAAACCTTATTGCTAAATTGGTCAGAATTCTTGTTTTTTTCCTTTTTTCAATCATAATCACAAACCTAGGCAATGACAAGTTAGGAATTTGATCTAATATAATAATATAAAATCACATTAATATTGCAACAGAAAAAGAAAGTTAGGTTTATAATATAGACACATTTTAACAGACTGTTCACTCTAAGCGCTTTCACAATATTCAGAGATTTTTTTTTCCGTTCTCACACACGGTGTTGACGGAAGCAAGACGCCGGAATATTGGGCGAATCCAAGGCCGCCAGCCAACGCCTTAACTTTCTCCCGCTCATGACATACTCAGACCTATTGTGCATGTTTTTATTGGTAGGGAGGAACCGGAGCACCAAGAGTAAACTACGCAGCCTGGATAACGTCTAAACTTGCCCCTAGTTTGCTTCCTTTTCATGCTATTGTTTGCATGTCTTTTGATCCATTTAGCAGTGGAGCAGAGAGCTGAAAATATGAGAGCAGCTTATGTATTAATGAATTCTGGAGAAAGTGCTGGATGGATGTGACGTGCACGCTATAAGACTTGACACACCAACCACATTACACACAAACACATTCATTACCACTAAACCTCAAAGGATTGAACAAAAAACAGCTCAGCGAAACTAAGTAGGTGGATATACATGATGTGTTATGTAATGTTTATTTAGCAGTGAGGCAGTTTCAAAAGGCAGAGGTGTTCTCATAATATACAAGACAACAAGGGGCACAAGTATGAGAGAAGAGAGTGGCTCCCAAAAAACATGCAAGAATTCAAGATGAGCAAGATCGTGATTCCTTAAGTGGCAGGTTTGCTATAGATAAAAACATTCGGTAATTATCTTTATTTTACAAAACAATCCTACCTTGTTTCTCTTATAAGTTCCTAGAAAACAATTCACTGAATACATTTGTGGCACTGCAAAGATCTTGATTTTCAGGCAGGAAAATGGAAGAAGTGTGGATCGTTCTCACTCAGCCAATCACAGCTACTCACCGCAAAGGCATTCAATAGAGACTCACACGGTTTCATGTTTCTCCTTTAGTAGTTCCCTTTTAGAATTTCTTTTCTGTTGGAATAAACTACAATGTGTTATTAATTATGAATTAATGTAGCTTCCCCTTGGCAATATTTCTTATTTTATGAAGTTGTTACATTTATATTTCATGGCAGAAGATGAGGCATGTTTTATTTGTTATAGCACAATTAATACAGAAGGCAACCTCAAAGTGCTGAACAAGAAGACATTAAAATCATAAATAATCACAAGAACATTAAATTGAAAGATGCAAATATAAAATCCCTCAGTTGTATACACAGCTAAACAGAACTGTCTTTTAAACCTGGTTTTAAACATTGTCAGAGAGGAGGCATGTCTCACATCTTCAGAAGACTGTTCCAGATTTTAGCTCAGCATGAATCTGAAAAGCAGCCTCCCCATGTTTAGTTCTGACTCTGGGCACTAACAGGAGATCCAGTCCCTGTGCTCCTCAGAGTCCCAGCAGGAGTCCAGTCCCTGTGCTCCTCAGAGTCCCAGCAGGAGTCCAGTCGCCTGTGCTCCTCAGAGTCCCAGCAGGAGGCCAGTCCCTGTGCTCCTCAGAGTCCCAGCAGGAGTCCAGTCCCTGTGCTCCTCAGAGTCCCAGCAGTGAGTCCAGTCCCTGTGCTCCTCAGAGTCCAGCAGGTAGGCCAGTCCCTGTGCTCCTCTGAGTCCCAGCCAGGAGTCCAGTCCCTGTGCTCCTCAGAGTCCCAGCAGGAGTCCAGTCCCTGTGCTCCTCAGAGTCCCAGCAGGAGTCCAGTCCCTGTGCTCCTCAAGAGTCCCAGCAGGAGTCCAGTCCCTGTGCTCCTCAGAGTCCCAGCAGGAGTTCCAGTCCCTGTGCTCCTCAGAGTCCCAGCAGGAGTCCAGTCCCTGTGCTCCTCAGAGTCCCAGCAGGAGTCCAGTCCCTGTGCTCCTCAGAGTCCCAGCAGGAGTCCAGTCCCTGTGCTCCTCAGAGTCCCAGCAGGAGTCCAGTCCCTGTGCTCCTCAGAGTCCCAGCAGGAGTCCAGTCCCTGTGCTCCTCAGAGTCCCAGCAGGCAGGTCCGAGGCCTGGATCTAGTGGGGTGGTCGTACTCCAGGTCTAGCCAGGTCTAATGTGGTGTCCTTCCTGGTTCTAGCTCAGGACCAATGCGGTCGTACTTCCGGGTTCCTTCTCAGCCTACAGGGCGACACCTGAGTACTGTCGACTAATGGGGTCTACTTCATCGGTTTCAGTCAGGACTAATGTGGTCTGCTTCCTGGTTCCTAGTCAGGACTAATGTGGTCGTACTTCCTGGTTCTAGTCAGGACTAATGTGGTCGTACTTCTGGTTCTAGTCAGGACTAATGATGGTCGTACTTCCGGTTCTAGTCACGGACTAATGTGGTGTGTACTTCCTGGTTCTAGTCAGGGCCTTAATGTGGTAGTATTTCCTGGTTACTTGTCAGGACTTTATGTGGTCGTACTTCAATGGGTTAGTCAGCGACTAATGTGGTCTTACTTCCTGTGTTCTAGTCAGGACCGAACTGTGGTCGTACTTCCTGAGGGTTAGGGTCACAGGAACATCAATGGACTGCCTTTACACCACAAAAATACATCATTTTAAAGAGTCTGAGGAGGCTAACATAATACGCTGCGTTCTCTTCTAGATGTAGTGGAGACCGTTCTAGGTTCTGGCGGTCATCCAATAATAATAATAATACATGTTATTTAAAAAGGAGCAACAGAATAAAACAGTATGTGCATTATGGGATGGTGGGTGTGTGTGTGTTAGGTGGGGTAGGGACAGTTGGACAGAGGGTTTTGCCGTCTGGCATTTGGAGGTTTGGGAGAGAGTCAAGGTACGGAGGCCAGGGGGGAGAGAGATGAGTTATAGAGCTGGGGGGCAGAGTGGGCTGTTGGCATCTGTGTCCAACGGGTGATGAGTCTGGCTGGGGGGCGGAGAGTGGAGGGTGGAGGTGTGTGGCGAGTGTCCTGGGTGGAGGAGGTCCAGATTGGTGGAGGAGGGGCAGGTTGTGAAGTGCTTTGAAAGTGGTGTGGAGTATTTTTGAAGTTGCGTGAAGGTAAAGCGCAGTGGTGTTGTTGTAGTAAGGGGGTGTTGTGGTAAGCGTGGGGGTCAGGGCATTGTGGGGGTGATGTGGTCAAGCTGTGGGGGCTCCGGGCAATGTGGGGGTTGATGTTGCCTTCAGCTGTCGGGGGTCAGGGTGTTGTGGGGGTGATGTGGTCATGATGTGGGGGCGTCCGGGCAATGTGGGGGTGGATGTGGTCCTGATGTGGGGGTCCGGGCGGAGGTGGGGGTGAATGGTGCAGCTGTTCTGGGGGTCCGGGCGATGTGGGGAGTGATTGGTGGTCACGCTGTGGGGGTCCGGTGTGATGTGGGGCGTGATGTGGTCAGCGTGGGGAGTAGGGGCCTTGTGGGGGTGATGTGGTCAGCTGTGGGGGTCCGGATGGGGGGTGACATGGGAGGTGGGGGGTGATGTGTCAGCTGGTGGGGGTTCCGGCGTGGAGGGTGGGGTGAATGTGGTCAGTGTGGGGGAGGTCCGGGCAGGTAGGGGGGGGGGGGCACTGTAGGGGTCGAACTGGGGATGGGGGCAGCGGGGGGGGCAGGGCACGGTGGGGGGGGGGGGGGGGGGGGGGCTGCGGGGGGAGGTGGGGGTGGTGTGGCCTAAGCGTGTGGGGGGGGGGGGGGTCCTGGGTGTGGGTCAGCAGTGGGGGGCAGGGGGGGGCGGCGGTGCAGGGTGGGGTGAGTGGTCAGCCTGTAGGGGTCGCGGGCGAGGTGGGGCTGCTGGGGGGCCGGTAGGGGGGTGGTGATTGAGTGCGCGCTGTGGGGTGCCGGTGATGTGGTCAGCTGTGGGGGTCCGGTGATGTGGGGGTGTTGTGGTCAGCTGGGAGGGGGGGTCTCCGGGCACATGTGGGGGTGAGGTGGTCTGGTGTGGGAGGGGGTCCGGGCGATGTGGGGGTGATGTGGTCAGGCTGTGGGGGGCCGGTGCAATGTGGGGATGGGGTCACTGCGGGGGTCCGGGTGAGGTGGTCATGGGGGGCCGGGTGAATCGTGGGGGTAGTCTGTGGTCTAGCTGTGGGGGGTCCGGGCTGATGTGGGGGTGATGTGGTCAGCTGTGGGGGTCCGGAGTGTGTGGGGGTCGATGTGGTCAGCTGTGGTGGGTCCCGGGGGATGTGGGGGTGGATGTGGTCAGCTGTGTGAGGTCCGGGCAATGTGGGGGTGATGGTTGTTGTGTGAGTCAGCTTGTGGGGGTCCGAGGTGCAATGTGGGGGGTGATCGTGGTCAGGTGTGGTGGGGGCCGGGTCCCTGGGGGGGATGATGGTGGTCAGCTGTGGGGGGTCCGGGGCAATGTGGGGGTGATTTGTCAGCTGTTTTTAGGTTTCCTTTCAATTATTTTTTTATTTTTTCATCTTATGTTTACCTTTCAAATATTTTTATTTCATCTTTATTTGACCTTTATATTATTTTATCATATTACATCTTATTTTACCCTTTCAATTATTTTTATAATATTACCTCATATTTTTACCTTTCAAATATTTTTATATTATTTACATCATATTTTTCCTCTCAAATTTTTTATCAATATTACCTCATTTTTTACCTTTTCCAATATTTTTTATTATTACATCATATTTTTTACCCTTTCAAATATTTTTATATTATTACATCTTATTTTTACTTTTAACTTATTTTTTAATATTACATATTTTTTTATTTTAATATTTTTATAATTATTACATCATATTTTACTTTCCCTTATTTTTATCATATACATATTTCTTTCCTTTCCAAAATATTTTTATAATATTACCTCATATTTTTACTTTATCATTTTTTTTCATATTACATCATATTTTACTTTCATATATTTTTATCATATTACCTCATATTTATTACTTTCCAATTTTTATCATATTACCCTCATATTTTACCCCTTTCCCTTATTTTTATAATAATTACTCATATTTTACTTTCCCATATTTTTATCATATTACCTCATATTTTACCCTTTCCCAAATTTTTATCATATACATCATATTTTTACCTTTATCATATTTTTATATTATTTTCCTCATATTATAACTTTCCCCCCCATCATTTTAACAAAAACTATATTATTACCTTCCAATATTTTAATCATATCCCCACCATAATAAAATTTAACAAAAATAATCCAAAAACCTATCAATAACACCAATCCCAAAATATAACAACAACCCACAAAATTTAAAAAAACACCCCCCACCCCAACAACCACACAACCAACACCAACACCACACACCCACCCAAAAAACACAAACACCAACCACACAAAAAAACCCCCCCCCCCCCCCCCCCCAAAAAAAAAAAAAAAAAATCCCCCCCCCCCCCCCCCCCCCCCCCCCCCCCCCCCCCCCCCCCCCCCCCCCCCCCCCCCCCCAACCCCCCCCCCCCCCCCCCCCCCCCCCCCCCCCAAACCCCCCTTATATTTTAAATATATATCCTCCCCCCCTTTTTTTTTTTTTTTTTATTTTTGGGGGTTGACTAGTGTGGTCAGCTGTTGGGGTCCGGGCAAGGTGGGGGTTGATGGGTCTGCTGTGGGGGTCCGGGCAAAGTGGGGGTGATGTGTCAGCTTGTGGGGGTTCGGGTGATGTGGGTGTGATTTGGTCAGCTGTGGGTGTTCCGGGTGATGATTTGGGTGATGTGGTCAGCTTGTGGGTCGGGGCAATGTGGGGGGATGTGGTCAGCTGTGGGGGTCCGGGGCAATGTGGGGGTGATGTGGTCGCTGTGGGGGTTCCGGCAATGTGGGGGGTGATGGTGGTCAGCTTGGGTGTCGGCAATGTGGGGGTGAGGTGGTCAGCTGTGGGGGTGGCCGGCACATGTGGGGGTGATGTGGGTCAGTGTGGGGGTCGGCGTGGATGTGGGGGTGATGTGTCAGCTGTGGGGGTCGGGCAATGGTGGGGGTGATGTGGTCAGCTGTGGGGGTCATGGGCAATGTGGGGGTGATGTGCTCAGCGTAGGGGGTCCGGGTGATGTGGGGGTGCTGTGGTAAGCTGTGGGGGTCAGGGCATTGTGGGGGAGATGTGGTCTGGCTCCGTGGGGGTCCGGGCTAGTTGGGGGTGATGTGGTCAGCGTGGGGGTGCACGGGTCGTTTGGGGGGGGGCGGTGGGTTTTGTGGTCAGCTGTGGGGGTCCGGGCAATGGGGGGTGATGTGGTCAGCTGTGGGGGTCCGGCAATGTGGGGGTGTGTGTCTGCTGGGGGGGTCGGGCAATGTCGGGGGTGGATGTGGTCAGCTGTGGGGGTCGGGCAATGTGGGGGTGATGTGGTCAGCTGTGGGGGTCCGGGGCAATGTGGGAGGTGATGTTGTCAGCTGTGGGGGTCCGGGTGTTGGTGGGGGGTGATGTGGTCAGTGTGGGGGTTCGGGCAATGTGGGGGTGATGTGGTCAGTGTGGGGGTCAGGGACAAATGTGGGGGTGTGTGCTAGCTGTGGGGTCCGAGGCTATGTGGGGGTGATGTGTCAGCTGTGGGGGGTCGGGCATATGTGGGGGTGTTGTGGCAGCTGTGGGGGTCGGGCAATGTGGGGTGGATGTGGTCATGATGTCGGGGGTCCCGGGCAATGTGGGGGGTTGATGTGGTCAGCTGTGGGGGTCCGGGAATTGTGGGGGTTGATGTGTCAGCTGTGGGGGTCAGGGCAATGTGGGGGTGTTGTGTCTCATGATGTGGGTGGTCAGGTGATGCAGGGGGTGTTGTGGTCTGATGTGGGGGTCCGGGCATAGTGGGGTGTGGTCAGCTGTAGGGGT